>CM052700.1:58597535-58687807 GCA_028551405.1 Uromys caudimaculatus
TCATCTTAAGGAATCACTGACTTCGTTATCAGAAGTAATACTATAGAACTGGAGGAGATTAGACTTTTCCTTCAGCAAGGAGGGCTATGTGCTACCTTAGCTGAAGAGTGTTGCTTTTGTATAGACCATTCTGGGGTTGTTAAAGATTCAATTACCAAGGTGAGAGTAAGTAGGGTTAGCCAAATGGAAGAGAGAAAGAGGAAACAGAGTCGGGGCTGGTTCAAGTCTTGGTTTAACATTTTAGTTAACAGCTCTCATATTTACCTTGTTAAGACCTTAATTGTTCTCCTATTGTTGACTTTTGGCCCCTATATTTTGAACCGCTTACCAGGATATAACAAATGGTGGATATGCAGTACTAGATTAACCCCTTGTGTCTCTACTTCTGTTTTCAACCAGTCTACTGATTTTTGTATTATGGTCCAGCTTGTTCCTCGAGTCAATTATCATCCTGAAGAAGTGGCCATTGATGAATATGATTTCCGACCCACCTGATTCAAAAGAGAACCTATATCTTTGACCCTAGCAGTCATGCTTGGGCTAGGGGTAGCGGCCGGAGTAGGAACAGAGACCGCAGCCCTGGTCAATGGACCACTGCAGTTAGAGAGAGGACTGAGCGAGCTTCAGGCCGCCATGAATGAGTACCTTCAAGCTTTAGAAAAGCCCGTCAGTAGCCTGGAAGAATCCTTAACCTCCCTATCAGAAGTAGCTCTACAAAATAGGAGAGGGTTAGATTTGCTATTCCTGAAAGGAGGAGGATTATGTGCAGCCTTAAAAGAAGAATGTTGCTTTTATGTTGATCACTCAGGGGCCATTAGGGACTCCATGAGCAAGCTTAGAGAAAGGCTAGAAAGATGCAAGGGAGAGGCTGGACAGGGGTGGTTCGAAGAATGGTTCAGCAAGTCGCCTTGGATGATGACTCTGTTTTCTGCCTTAGCAGGACCCCTGCTGATTTTATTCCTTTTGCTCACTACTGGACCCTGTTTAGTTAATGGATTAATAGTTTTTGTCAGGGAACAAGTAAGTGCTGTACAGATTCTAATGTTAAGACAGCAATACCAGGCTTTAGGGGAACACGACAAACAGGCTATGACAATACAGAAATATAGTTTGAAGATTAGAACTAGACACTAGAAGAAGTGGGGAATGAAAGACCTGACCCCCCTTATGAGGAAAGTTAGACCCCTAGCACACTTGGAGCCAGAAACAGAAATAGGACTGAAATTGCATGCTTGGGCAATCCCCACCTGGCTGCATTCTTTCCCCTAAGAAACGGGTGACCTTGGCCTGGCCCCAGGGCCAGAAGCACAATGTTCCAGGAACTAGCTAACCACAAAAATGTTTGTGCAACTGCCTTGTGACTAACTTGGAACATTCTGTGCTTCCCCATAATGCAAATTCTTTCCGTTCTTGTGGTTTTTTCCTTTAAATACCCCTGACTTCAGCTACTCAGGGTCGAACGCCTCTGCCCCTGCATGGGACACAAGCTCGACCCCAGTGCACTGGTCCCCTGAATAAACCTCGTGTGATTGCAGCAAGGATGGTCTTTCGTGAGTTCTTGGGGGGGTCGAGCCATCCGAGACTTGAGTGAGGGTCTCCCCATCTCGGGGGTCTTTCAATAGCACCACCCACAATGGGCTGGGCTCTCTCCCATCAGTCACTAAAGACAATGCCCTACAGGCTTGCCTACAGGCTGATCTTATGGAGTCGGTTTTTTCTTTCTTTCTTTCTTTCTTTCTTTCTTTCTTTCTTTCTTTCTTTCTTTCTTTCTTTTTTTTTCTTTAAGATTAATTTATTTTAAATTTTATTTATATGACTACACTGTAGCTGTCTTCAGACACATCAGAAGAGTGCATCTGATCCCATTACAGATGTGGTTGCTGGGAATTGAATTCAGGACCTCTGGAAGAGCAGGCAGTGCTCTTAACTGCTGAGCCATCTCTCCAGCCCAGGATACATTTTTTAAATTAAGGTCCCCTCCTCTCAGATGACTTTAGCTTCTGCCAAGTTGATATAAAACTATCTGGCATATCAGGTGTGGCAGCACACAGAGGCAAGCAGATCTCTGTGAGTTCCAGATCACCCATGGTTACACAGTGAGATCTCATTTCAAAACAAACAAGTAGACAAATACCCCCCCCCAAAAAAAAAGACATGAAAGTGGGAGGGAGGCATATAAGGAGGAGTGGGAGGTTGATGGGAAGGTGTTACAGGATATTTGATTATTGTACATAGAAAACCTAATTGTTAGCAACATATAAAAGCTTAAATAGTTGTCAGATGCAGTTAGGTGCGTCCTGAAGAGAAGCAGTTTGGGTGTGCCTCTAAAAGAATCCACAGATAAGAATGCTAAGGAATGGAAGGTTCCTGCCTTTCTTAAGGCAAGTTGCAGGGCAGAGTTCTTGTGGTCTTTGCTCTATGACCCGAGGCAAAGTCATCTGGATGGCCCTGAGCTACCCCACCAAAAAAGGTGAAATACACACACACACACACACACACACACACACACACACACACACACAGGATAGTGGCATGGTTCAGTCTATCAAGGGTGTAGGGAAGGAGCTAGAGACTTCTTTCATAGCAAGTGGACCTTTCATAGGTACTTTGTTTTGGCTCTCTTCATGGAAGGAGCTCTGGTAAGAGATTTCGCTTTGGACTTGCAGGAACCACAGAGAAGCAGCTGGCAGGACACTGTAAAACAGTATTCTAGGAAGGAGAGCTAAGGAGCTCTCTTGGGTTTGGAGGCGCTCAAGGGAAAGGTAGACTAGCTCGGTAGAATGACACAGATAGAAAGTGATTTCTTAACAGCTGGCAGTTTAGTTGTAGAATCAGGCTTGTAAATATATATTTTGTATAAAGTTAAGAAAATAAAGTTCCCTCACTGAACTAGCAGGTTTTTGCCTCAGTTTACGCCTCCCTCCTGTGTCTTTATTGGTATAAATATTAGTTAATTTAAACAGTAACATATTGTAGGAAGGGGATAGAAAGGAGAATAAAAAAGGCTGAGGGGTGAGTATGGTCAAAATGCATTGGGTAGGTGTTTAAAACTGCCAGAGAATACATTTCATTTTTTAAAAAAAGTTGGTTCTGGTGGCACAAGCCAGTAACATTTGCTGAAGGAAGTAGAGGCAGGTGAATCTCTATGAGTTCAAGGCCAGCCTGGTCTACAGAGTTCCAGGACAGCAAGAGCTACACAGGGAAACCCTGTTTCAAACAAAACAAAAGACTCAAAAAGATGCTCATAACAACTCTGGCTTTAATGGCAATGTTAAAGGCTTTCTTGATTTAATATCATTTTTCTTAGGATAGAGTAATAGCAACATAGATGATATAATCACATATTACTAGAGAGCAGTCAAACTGAGTTCTAGCTAAACTTATCTAAGTGGATGAACTTCAGGAATACGATGCTGACTTTTAAACAGTCACAGTGTGGGGCTAGAGAAATAGCCGAGTGGCTAAAAGCACTTGCTGCTTTTGGAGCAGAACCCGTTTTGATTTCCAGAAACCACATGGCAGCTCATAATCATTTGTAACTCCAGTTCCATGGGATCAAACAGCCTCTTCTGGCTCCTGTGGATACCAAATATGTATGATACATACACGTTGGCAAACATTCATGTACATAAAATAAAATAAAATAAAATAAAATAAAATAAAATAAAATAAAATAAAATAAAATAAAATAAAACCTTCTTTGTCTCAGCAACTGGAGAACTAAGATCACAGACATGTCTCACCACACCCGGCTTGGATTTATGTGTGTTTGAGTATCTGTTGGTATATGCACACTGGCCAGAGGTCAATCTTAAATATGTCATCCTCAAAGCCATCCATCTTGTTTTTTGAGATAGGGACTTCCACTGGCCAGGAGCTCACCAGTTTTGCTAGGACCATCATCAAGTCCAAGGATCGGCCTGTCCCTCTTTCCATAGTGTTTCGTTTATAACTGTGTTCCACTGTCTTAGGGTTTTACTGCTGTGAACAGATACCATGACCAAGGCAACTCTTATAAGGGCAACATTTAACTGGGGCTGGCTTACAGGTTCAGAGGTTCAGTCCATTATCATCAAGGCAGGAACACGGCAGCATCCAGCAGGCATGGTGTTCTACATCTTCATCTGAAGGTTGCTAGCAGAATACTAGCTTCCAGTCAGCTAGGATGAGGTCCTTAAAACCCACACCCACAGTGCCACGCCCACTCCAAAAAGGCCACACTTACTCTAACAGGGCCACACCTTCTAATAGTGCCACTCCCTGGGCTGAGCATATACAAACCATCACAACCACCATACCCGGCCTTTTTATATGGACCTGGGATCAAACTCAGATCCTCATGTTTGCAGGACAAGCATTTTACTAAGCCATTTCCTCAATCCCCTAAACTTATTTTTTTTCATATTAAAAAAAAAATGCCATAGTGCATGTATAAGGTGTCAGAGGACAATTTGAGGGAGGGGGTTCTCTCCTTCCACCATGTAGGTCCTAGGGACTGAACTTAGGTCATTGTCAAGATTAGCAGCAAGTGCCTTACTTAACTCAATGAGCTATCTCACTGGCCCTAGGCTTTTTTTCTTAAGACAGAGTCTTTTTTTTTTTTTTTTTTTTTTTTTTGGTTTTTCGAGACAGGGTTTCTCTGTGTAGCCCTGGCTGTCCTGGAACTCACTCTGTAGACCAGGCTGGCCTTGAACTCAGAAATCCACCTGCCTCTGCCTCCCAAGTGCTGGGATTAAAGGCTTGCACCACCACTGCCCGGCAAGACTATGTAGGCCTGGCTGAGAACTTGATGTGTAGACCAGGCTAGCCTCAAATTCAACAGAGATCTGTTGTTGGAATTTTCAACCCCAATACACCCATATAAACATGCAATCTAGTTATTATAAGTTATATATTATAATTATTTTAAGTTATAAGCCTAGATTGGGCAGATCTAATACTATATTAACTTATTTCCCAGCTATAAGACCCCTTGTTACTTGTGGTTTTTCTTGGCCATGTGGTTCTGTTCTATCATGGCTTTTTCCTCTTCTTTTTTTTAGTCCTCTCTCCTTCCCCTCTTGTCTTCTTCTCCCTCTCTCTCTGCCCCCAATCTCAAAATCCTCCTGTCCCACCTTTCCTCTCCATGGCTCTAGCTTTTATTAACCACTTAGAATGCGGGGAAGGTTCACATGAGATCACCTAAGTAAATTATCAGTTGCTCTTGGGTGGGGGCAACCCCTCTTGAGGAATCAGAATTAACTTCAGAATAGAAACAGCATCAGGACAACCTACAACTGAGATCTGCCTGCCTCTGTGTTCCAAGAGCTGGGATTAAAGAGACTATACCCAGCCCTAAACTTTGCTTTTTAATCATGGGAAATCCTCAGCAGTTCAAATAGATCAAATTGAGGTAACTCCATCATGACTAGAAAAAAAAAAAAAAACTAAAATGAATTTTAATTCCATAAAATTTTACATCTCATGTGCAATCTAGGATTGTTCTGAGTACATTCACACTTTTAGAATCACCTAATACCGAGAATAATATAGTATAAGGGACACTGTTATAATCTCTATTTTACAGAAAGAGAAAGTGAGACACAAAAGTAAGTATTTTACTGACTACCGTGCGGTAACTTATGGGCTTTAACACAAGCAAGAAGCCTCTGGAATCTACTCCCTTATCACACTTCACACTGCCTTCCTTGGCTTAGGAAGTTCTTTTTAAGATTTATTTTAGGCCGGGCAGTGGTGGCGCATGCCTTTAATCCTAGCACTTAGGAGGCAGAGGCAGGTGGATTTCTGAGTTCGAGGCCAGCCTGGTCTACAGAGTGAGTTCCAGGACAGCCAGGGCTACACAGAGAAAACCTGTCTCGAAAAAACAAAAAACAAACAAACAAAAAAAGATTTATTTAAAAAATTATTTATTTATTGAAATTATAATTACGTCATTTCCCCCTCCGTTTCTTTCCTTCAAACCCTTCCATATACTCGTCTTTGGATGCCTGCATGAGTTTTTGTGTACCACATGCATGCAGGAATTTAAGGAAGCCAGAAGAGTTGGCTTCTCTGGAGCTGTAGTTAGTTACTAGGGATTGTGAGCATCGATATACGTGCTGAGAACCAAATTCTGCTAGAGCAATAAGCATTCTTAACTGCCAAGCCGTTCTCCAGCCCTATATTATAACATTTTGTTGGCAGGGGTCAGGGCCTAGAGGTCATAGAGACAGAGAGAGCAAAGAGCTATGGAGGCAGTACTGATGTCTGCTAGAACCCAAGTACAGACATCAAGTTCACTCAGCAATATTGCTCTTTGACAGTGTTGCTTATCTTAAAAAAGATCATGCCTTGCAAAGACTGGCCAGAGCAAGCACTGGGACTTACCCATAAATTCTGAAAGGGACTATTTTAAACTTTTACTTCATCAGGGCAATATCAGATCTTTTCCAAGTCTATTTTAAAAAGTATTTTAGAGTTCTGTCGCCACCTTGTGGTGCTTTGTTGTAGTATTGAATTGAAAACTTCATCTCAGAATCTAGGAAAAAGTCAAAGCCAATTAATTGTAAGACTGATGTTTTATCTGCTTTTTATAATTTTGGTCACTTTCTATTGGCATGTGAACTTATCTGCATCATTTTTAAAAGCAAAGTGACAAAACTTGGAACATCAGTCTATTATTGAAATACTAGGCCAAGACTGGCGGCTACTCCAGGCTCTTTAGAGGAGGCCATGTGACTTTCTGTTACTATCTGAAGACAGTTTTTGTTTTTGTTTGTTTGTTTGTTTGTTTGTTTGTGCTGGGATTAAAGGCGTGCTCCACCACTGCCCAGCTTTTTTTTTTTTTTAAGATTAGAGATGTGTGTGTGTGTGTGTGTGTGCACGCGCGCGCGCACTTGAGTGTACATGTGCACGTGAGCACACACTAAGGCCAGAAGAGGATGACATATCCATGGGAACTGAGGCTACGTGAAGTTGTGGATGAACCAGTGTCCTCTACAATTGCAGATCACTCTCTCTCTCTCTCTCTCTCTCTCTCTCTTTTTTTTTTTTTTTTTTTTTTTTTTTTTTTGGTTTTTCGAGACAGGGTTTCTCTGTATAGCCCTGGAACTCACTCTGTAGACCAGGCTGGCCTCGAACTCAGAAATCCGCCTGCCTCTGTCTCCCGAGTGCTGGGATTAAAGGCATGCACCACCACTGCTCGGCAGATCACTCTCTTGAAGACAAATCCACCTCTCTAAACCCTGAAGATCCAGCAGTGTGCAACACACACAAACACACACATACATAGATACATATACATAGTTATAGATAGGTAGGTAGATAGACAGACAGACAGACAGATAGTGTAGCCCTGGATAGCTTGGAACTTGCTGTATATAGACCAGGCTGGCCTTGAAGTGATAAGGGATATACCTGCCTCAGCCTCCTGAGTGTTGAGATTACAGGTATATGCCACCACATACACATTTTTTTCTTGTTTTATTTTGTTTATTATTTTTTTTGCAAAAGAATTTATTTATTGTATCCAGCAACTTTCTAAAGCAATTCAATATGTCATTCTTTTAAGAAATGAGTCTCCTTGAATTATAAACTTTCACACCATTTCGCATTGAAAACTGAGAATATTTAGTAAGCACTGCACCTATAGTTTGCTTCTCTCTGCACAAATCCTGGATATATGGAGCAATATCTTCTTCTGTCCACTTTTCTCTTAGAGAGAATAGATTATTAAAACGCTCCTGTGTTCCCTCAGGCAAATCATCTACTTTGAGCAAAAATATGATTTCTGAGTTCAAGGCCAGCCTGGTCTACAGAGTGAGTTCCAGGACAGCCAGGGCTATACAGAGAAACCCTGTCTCGAAAAACAAAAACAAAAAACAAAACAAAAAGAAATGATTTCTGGGCTTGAGTTTCTATCCTCCAGTGCTAAACCCTTGAGCTGATCAAGTTGTGATTCCCTTGGTAACATTCTGCTGCCACACTTCCTGAAACTCTACAAGATTAAACTTCAGGGCACTCCGCAGCAACATCTCCGCAGTCACTCTGCATATTTTGTCAGCGTTCAATTAAAAATAGACTTCATCTTTGTCTACGTATTTCTTTCTGTAGCGTTTAAGACAGTGTTCAATCATTTCCTCTGACCCCTAAAGTCCAAGTTCCTGCAGGCATACAGTCAAGGGAACTTTATTAAAAGACCAAGATTCAGAAGCTACAAGCTGAGTTACATGATTCAGAAGTCTGATCTCATAATCAAATTCAAGAATCCTCCAGTTAGCCAGGCAGTGGTGGCGCATGCCTTTAATCCCAGCACTTGGGAGGCAGAGGCAGGCGGATTTCTGAGTTCGAGGCCAGCCTGGTCTACAGAGTGAGTTCCAGGACAGCCAGGGCTACACAGAGAAACCCTGTCTCGACAAACCAAAAAAAAAAAAAAGAATCCTCCAGTAACTTTTGAGCCATTTGCATCCTCTTCTTTCTGACTGTCAGGGCCTTCGTAGGTATTTTCCATTAGAAGTCTTTAGCTTTTTTAACTTAGGTCTGCATCTTCTTAATTCCCAATAATTATTAGAAAAACCAAAGATCTCCGTGTGAACGGTGTGAGCGATGTTACTCGGCATTTCCTCCCCTTCAGCTGGTCTGGAGTTTTGCATCTAGGGATGAAAAGCGGCATATTGGATGTATCTGCTATCTTCAAGTCGTAGGTTTTGTCTTTACTACACAACACAGCTTGTTCATCCTTATCTCCTCGAATCACAAAACTGTTCCGGGCCTCCAGCTGTTGGCACAGTGCTGGTTCCAGCTCTAGCAGACAAAAGTCACAGGTGGCCGCGCCGCCTGGTCCCGGGCCGAAGCTCAGGCAGTGCACAGTGGGCAGCAGCACCGGGCGTTCAGCTTGGCAACCTGCGTCGCGTCCACTTCCTCGCAGGTCCTCCTGGGAGCCAGCGGCGGGGACCATTTTGTTTATTTTTTAAATTATATTTTAGTTACAACATTTCTCCATTCCCTTTCCTCTCATGTACATATTTTAATAGAGCATCTTTTATTTATTCTTGGAAAGCTTTGTGTGTGCATACAATGTATCTTGATCCTATCTACCACAAACTCCCTCCTTCCACTCCCACTCGTTCCCCTCCCACCTTCTTGTCCCTTTTTTCCCTTAGTAACCCACTGAGTCCAAATAGTGCTTCCTGACTGTTGGCTGATTTTGTTGACTTGATCTTGTTGTGCAGATCACCAAAACTGCAGTGAGTTCATGAGCGCCATGGCCATGTCACATCCAGAGACAACATTTTACAGCATAGTTCCCACTCCTTGTCTGGCCCTTACTTTCTTTTCTCCCACTCTTCCACAATATTTCTTGAGTCTTGATGGAGTCACTACAAATGCCTCATTTAAAGCTCAGCACTCTGACTAGTTATTCATCTCTGTTATGCTATATGGTTATGTCAGTCTGTCTTTCCTTCCTTTTCTTTTCTTTGGTTTTTTTTTTTGTTTGTTTGTTTTTCTTTTTTTGGTTTTTCGAGACAGTGTTTCTCTGTGTAGCCCTGGCTGTCCTGGAACTCACTCTGTAGACCAGGCTGGCCTGGAACTCAGAAACCCGCCTGCCTCTGCCTCCCAAGTGCTGGGATTAAAGGGGAGCGCCACCACTGCCCGGCTTTCTTTTGGTTTTTCAAGACAGGGTTTCTCCCCATGTAGTCCCTGGCTCTCCTGGAACTTGCTCTGTAGATCAGGCTGACCTCAAATTCATAGAGATTCGCCTGCCTCTGCCTTCCCAGTGCCAGAATTAAAGGCATACACCACCACCACCCACCCACTCTATATGGTTACATTTTCAATGTTCTTTTATTGTTTCTATAAAATATTCTGTTATGAACACACTAATTCATTGCTCTATTATAGATTCTTGAATCTTCTACTAAAGCAGTTATCTTGTCTCACTACCAGGACATATTTTCCTTTCCAATTTTTTTTTTTTTTTTTTGTCTTTCATTCTCTTTCTATGCCTTATTGCATAGATGAAAACTTACTATAGAGATCTGGGGAAGCCCTGAGTGAAGTTTGCTGCTGGCATGGGCACAGCCATGTCAAGGATCCTACAGCCTAGCATTCAGTGGAGTGGCAAAGCCTTCCTCAGGGGACCAAGGGCTAGTGCTGACAGTGTGAGCAGAAAGCATCCACCATTGCTTCTCCTACCCTCGGATATTTACAGCCTGCAAATTGTTCCCCTACAGAGATTGCTCCTATCTAGATAATCTAAACCTGTCTCCTTGTTGCAGCTGTATACAATAAACCCTGTCACCTTGTTTATCTGTATGTAATAACCCCAGCTCCTTGTTCAGTGGTGTGCAATAACCCCATGTCTCTGTTAAACTTCAGATAATAAACATGCTGAGATT
Organism: Uromys caudimaculatus; assembly: GCA_028551405.1. NCBI lineage: Eukaryota > Metazoa > Chordata > Mammalia > Rodentia > Muridae > Uromys > Uromys caudimaculatus. Next base: position 58,607,912 of record CM052700.1, read on the forward strand.
CCAAGGTACCTCAGTTTCCCTATCAGAGCCCACCACCCACCTGTCTGGCTTTTCTTCATTTTTTCACCACCACAGTCAGGACTATCCCCGGAGTTGTGCAAAGACATGGTAACCTCCCATACCATTCTTAGTTGTGATGTCATAGGAAAACCATCCAGGCTGGACAGACAGCTTAGTCAGTAAAACTCTTTCCTTGCAAGCTTGAGGAGCAGAATTCTATCCCCAGAACATGTGTGATAGTATGCTTATAATCCCAGCAATAGGGGAGGCAGAGATGGGAGGATCATGGGAGCTCTGTGGCCAGCCAGTCTAACCTGATCAGCGAGCTTTCCCAAAAAGACAGAAACTATTTCTAGGGGTAGCCAGTGTTCTGAGAATGACACCCAAGGTTGTTCTCTAGCCTCCACATATACTTACACACACACACACACACACACACACACACACACACACACACACAAAATGAAAAGCACCCCATATTTATCATGAGTATAATGTTAGCTGCAGATTGTATGTGTTTCTGTGAGTGCATCTTAAGTTGAAAAAGTACTCTCTTCCCATTGTTTGACTCAGGCCCAAATTTAAAATCTGTGTACTTTTCTAGCTTTCCTATCACCAGGTGCTAACTTTATAACTTCTAGGGGAAGACATCCAATCATCCTAATGCAATAAAAATCATTTAATTAAAATTTTCATCTTTTCAAATTAAAAATGCTCAATAAAGCTAGGAATAAAAGCAGACTCTCAATATAATGAAGCTCATACATGAAAAGCTCACAGTTAATATATCACCCAAAGATGTAAGACAGTAACAAAAAAGTATGTTCACAACTGCCACTTCTACTCTACATAGGGAGTGAAGGTCTAGCCAGAGTAATAGGCAAAACAAATAAATAAATAGCATCCAAATTATAAATGAAAGAGCACTCATAAATGACAGGGTATGATATACCAGATCCTAAAGATCTCCCGCCATCCCTAACCCCCCCACACACATGCATACTCTTCTGTGGGGTTAATAAATTTAATAATCTTGAAGAGTTTAGAAAACAATCAACACACTAACAATAAGGAATTTGAAAAGAAAAGGACTCAGATTTTGCCGGGCAGTGGTGGCACACGCCTTTAATCCCAGCACTTGGGAGGCAGAGGCAGGCGGATTTCTGAGTTTGAGGCCAGCCTGGTCTACAGAGTGAGTTCCAGGACAGCCAGGGCTACACAGAGAAACCCTGTCTCCAAAAACCAAAAAAAGAAGAAGAAGAAGAAGAAGAAGAAGAAGAAGAAGAAGAAGAAGAAGAAGAAGAAGAAGAAGAAGAAGAAGAAGGAGAATTATTAAGAAACAATGACTTTGAAGCCCTGCTTGGTAGCTCACTCACTAGGAGGCGGAGGCAGAGAGAGGCAGGTAGAACTCTAAGTTTGAGACCAGCTGGTTCTACAGAGCTAGTTCCAGGACAGGGCTACACAAAGAAACCCTGTCTCAAAAAACAAAAACAAAAACAAAAACAAAAACAAAAACAAACAAACAAAACAAATAAAACGCAACGAAAAAGAAAGAAAACAGTATCTTTATAGCAGCATCAGAAAGAATACTTCTAGGAATAAACTTCAGCCATGACATCAAAGAGCTGTACACCGAAAATCACAAAACACGGTTGAGAGACAGCAAAGACACACAGAAAAGGAAAGAAGCCCCATGTTCACAGGTTAGAAGATGTAAGATGGGTAAATGGCAACACTACTCCCAGGGGCTACAAAGTCAATGCCATCCCTATCAAGACGTATTCGCTTCAGCATTTTACACAGATATCATATATCATGGAAACCACCTTCCTTTCTCTTATCTCTTGAAGAATCTTCAATGAAAATGTTTTGGTAGAGCTTCAAGAAACATCTTCCTAGGGTGTGTTTAGCCATGAAGACATCAGCTGAGGCACCAGTTCTCACTGTATTATTATTATTATTTTAAATACATCCATTTTGGTGCTGTGGCATTGACATTCTGGTTGTGAGACAGATGTCTGCAGCCTGTGAGAAGCTGCCTTGTCTCCCTCTCCCTGGCAGTGCTACCCTCTCCCTGACTCAAATGCAGCTATGGCTCTGCCTTCTCAATTGCTCACTGTGTGTTGTCTTGTCATAAAAGTGCAGACAGGAGCCTAGCATAGCTGTCTCCTGAGAGGCTTCATCCAGCAGCAGATGGAAACAGATGCAGAGACCCACAGCCAAGCATCAGGTGGAGCCCAGGGAGTCTTGTGGGAGAGTGGGGGATAGGATTGAGGGAGCCAGAGGCATCAAGGACACCATAAGAAGACCTATGGAGTCAACTAACCTGGGCCCACAAGGGCTCCCACAAACTGAACCACCAACCAGAGAGCATGTAGCAGGGGCTAGACCTATGTTCCCTACACATTTGTAGTAGATGTGCAGCTTGGCCTTCATGTGGTTCCCCCAACAATTGAAGAGGGGCTGTCTCTGACTCTGTTGCCTGCCACTGGATCCCCTTCCCTAGCTGGGCTGCCATGTATGGCCTGTGTGAGAGAAGATAGGCTTAGTCCTGCTGTGACTTGATATCTCAGGAAAGGGCAGTACCCAAGAGGAGGGGGGATTTGTAAGGGTGGGACTAGGAAGAGAGCAGGGAAGGGAGGCTGTGATTGGGATGTAAAGTGAATAAATTAATGAAAAAATATATTTGGCCTTTTCCTTGCTCATCTTTGATCTTTCTCTGGGTATGTGTGGTGTAATTCCCATTCCTCCTCATTTTCTGTTCTCTGGAGACAGGGTCTCACTAGAAGAGAAACTGCTAGATCGTGTGGTGACCCTATGCTTAGTTTTTTTTAGCAACCACCATATTTTTTTGTTTTTTAAAAAATGCATTTCATTTGACTCCATTTTTGTTTTAGAGATAGTCTTGGTTTTTAGTCTAGGCTGGCTTTGAACTTGCTATCGTTCTGCCTCTGCCTCTTGACATCTGGCATCCCAGGTGTGTGTTCCACACCCAGCTTGCCACCTGTCTAAGGAAGGTGGCTGTAGAAGTTTATATTCCACCAGCAATTCACAAGAGCTTTATTGATGTCTGTGCTTATGCTAACATCACAATTTTAATTAATATAACTTTGTAGAAAGTTTTGAAGTCAACAAGTGTGAATCCTTCAGTTTTGTCTTTTAAAATCATTTTAACTGTGCAGGATCCCTTATGATTCCATATGAATTTTAGATGAATTTTCATTCTTACTTCTATCAAACTATCACTAGAATATTTTTGCTTGTTTGTTATTGATTTTTGAGACAGGGTCTCACTATGTAGCCATGGCTGACCTGCACCCTCCTATGTAGACCTGGCTTGCCCAAACTCATATGGATCTGCCTGCCTCTGCCTCCCCAGTGCTGGGATTTAATGCGTGAGCCACCTACTCAGCCATCACTGGATTTTGACAGGGATTGCATGAAGAGGGATCCATGGTATATGATATCAGACTGATAAATGCATAAAATAGCAAAACAAATAGACATTTTCCAAGTCCATTTACTAAAACTGCCATGGTGAAACAATTCACAAGAGAATAGACTTACTGCTCAAATAAGAATAAAAATGGCAGAAATGTAATAATAGTAATTAAAATAATGTGATCATAACACTTTCATAGACATCTACATTGGTTAGTGGTTTTTTGTTTTGTTTTGTTTGTTTGTTTTTGTTAACTTGACACAAGCTAGTGTGATCTGAGAAGAGGAAACCTCAATGAGAAATGTCCCCATCAGACTGGCCTGCAGGGAGCCTGTGGAGCATTTTCTTGATTGATGTGAAAGGGCCAGCACACTACAGGCAGTGCCATCCCTGAGCAGGTAGTCCTGGTGTATCTGAGAAAGAAAGCTGACCTAGCCATTCAGAGAAGGCCAATAAACAGTGTTCCTCCATATTGTCTACTTCGGGTTTCTGCTTCCAAGTTCCCACCTTGAGTTCTTTGACTTCCCCTGATGATAGACTTACCCATAAGCCAAATAAATCCTTTCCTCCCCAAGTTGTTTTAGTCATGGAGTTTTATCACAGCAATAGAAAGCAAATTAAGACAACATCTTACCCAAGAATATAGTTAAGATTCTGTTCTGCCTTCCACCAGTGATGAAGGTCATAATATAAAAACACCTATAGGAGCCATAACAGTAACCATATGCTGAAATGACAGCCGGGCGGTGGTGGCGCAGCCTTTAATCCCAGCACTCGGGAGGCAGAGGCAGGCGGATTTCTGAGTTTGAGGCCAGCCTGGTCTACAGAGTGAGTTCCAGGACAGCCAGGGCTATACAGAGAAACCCTGTCTTGAAAAAAAGAAAAAAAGAAAAAGAAAATCCAAAGGTCTAAAATTATGGCGGATGGTTTGGGCATGTCAGAGAACCAAGCATTTATTATCAGTGTCCTTAAATTTGAAATTGAAAACAATTAAAATTAAAAACCAGGCTGGATATAGTGGCTCATTCCTATAATCCCAGCACTGTGGAGTCTGTAACAAGAGAGTCACCTATCATACAAGATCAGCCTGGGCTGTGAATTTCAGGCCAGCTAGGAGTACAATGTGAGATCCTGTCTCAAAAAGAGCAAGACAGAAATCAGGAATACTTACTCCATTTTTCTTATAGCTTCTAATATCCTTGACCTAAAACTGAAAACTTGATAAAATTTCCCTTGTGCTAAGATGTCAGTGTGACCTCCTGTTGAGTTACATGCAATGTATAATACAGAATGAAGCACTAGAGTAAAAAGCTAAGTTTTTTGTTTGTTTGTTTGTTTGTTTTTTTTTTTTTGGTTTTTCGAGACAGGGTTTCTCTGTGTAGTCCTGGCTGTCCTGGAACTCACTCTGTAGACCAGGCTGGCCTCGAACTCAGCTAAGTATTTTTTTTAAACAGAGTTTCTGCCAAGTAGCTGGCTCAGTGGGTGAAAGCAATTGCTATTTAAGCCTAACTCCTGAATTTGATCCCAGTATGCAAGGCATCTATAATCCCAGCATTCTTAGAGGAAAGTGGGAGTCAGAGACAGGAGAAGCCAGAGCCTGAAGTCTAGCTAGCTTGAGGAATGCAGTACAACAGTAGAAGAGAGATCCTGCCTCAAAGTGAAGGAGAGAAACTTCACTTGCCGTGCATACCTACACACACACACACACACACACACACACACACACACACACTTCTCTCTCTCTCTCTCTCTTTTTTTTTTTTTTTGGTTTTTTGAGACACAGTTTCTCTGTGTAGCCCTGGCTGTCCTGGAACTCACTCTGTAGACCAGGCTGGTCTCGAACTCAGAAATCCACTTGCCTCTGCCTCCCAAGTGCTGGGATTAAAGGCGTACGCCACCACTGCCTGGACACACTTCATTTTTTAAACTCAAGTTTTATGTGAGAAAAGAACTGTTAACACAGACACTTTTCAAACAAAGATAAAAATTTTGCCAAGTTATTTTTTTAAACTATGAAATGGTTTCAAAAATCACCTGTAGAATTCTGATGCTCTGTTGTGGATTTGAGTAAGAAATGTCCCATGTGGGTTCATATGTTTGAACACTTGGTCACCAGCTGTTGGTGTTGTTTAGGAAGATTACAGAACCTTTAGAAGGGAGAGGTTTGCGGGAGAAAGTATATTACAGAGGAGAGGATTTGAGGTTTTAGAGCCTGCTTCTATTCCTGCTGTTTTTCTGCTTCTTGAGTGTGGATACAACGTAGCCAGCTTTCTGTTCCTGCTACCATGGCCCCACGAATGCCTTCCTGCCATGGTGGGCTATATACTCCTAGAACTATAATCCAAAAATTTTTTCAACCTTCAGTTGCTATTGTCACGTTATTTTGTCACAGTAACAAAGAAGTAACTATGACATGCTCTAGTGATAAAATATTTACTTTTGGTACTTTCACTTGTAGAGTTACATGAAATGTATAATATAGAATGTACTCACACATTGTTATTAAGAATGCTGGTTCATTTTTATGACATGTACAATCAGGGAGCCTGCTTTGGAATTTGTTCTTAAATCCTATCATTTTAAGAATAAAGTCAAAGCCATGATTTTCATATCTGGGAATCATTTTCAATGTACATAAAAAGATCTGTATTATTTCTTATTGAAAACATTTTGCTTAAACACTTGTTTATTAGAAATGAGAAAACTGGCTCATATAAATATGGTACTCATTATGAATATTTCTTCAAAGAAGTATTTGCAGTATTTAGGTGGGCAGTAATGCAAATGAAACACGACAGAGCTTCAAGCCAATTATTAAAGGTAAACTGAGGCAAAGAATGTTCAAATGTGTTTGGAGCCCTGCACATGGCCCCTGTGCAGAAGAGCTCATATGGCAGGCCTGGCACCCCAACCTTGAAAAGGATGGTTGCAAGGTCAGCCCTTGGCTCATGTCTAGGAACTCAGATTTCTGGAAGGCTTCCACAATTCCCTAAGGACGGTTCACTGCACCTAAACAGTATAAATAATATGGTGTGTATGAAACACCTGCTTTCTGGGAGTCCAGAACTCAGATACGTACTACACAGGTGCCTACACCACACCGCAGCCCCAAGTGTAAACCTTAGGCAGACAGTCCGTCACACCTCCAATTGTTCCTGTGGAACTGCATGGAAGAAGGACTTTTGGAAGCTTGTACCTTGGTTTTTGTTTTGGGTTTTTTTTGGGGGGTGGGGGGGTTGTTGTGTTTTGTTTTCATTTTTCTACCATGATTTCTCTGTGTTAACCTGGCTGTCCTGGAACTCCCTATGTAGACCAGGCTGGCCTCAAACTCAGAAATCCACCTGCCTCTGCCTCCTGAGCGCTGCCCTGCCACTGCCCAGCTGTGCCTTGTTTTTTTGAAGGCTTCATCCTGTGACTCTTTTCCTTTTGCCACATTTTCTCCACATCCTTTTAGTGTTAAACACCCTAGCTGAGAACAGGAGTGTATTAGAGTCCCACAAGTCCTCTTGTGAGTCTGAACACCAAGATGGTCATGGGGACTCTTACCATATTCCCGTCGGTAGACTTGCTCCCAATATTTTATCCTGCACTCAGAGAACTGGAAGCTTCTCCTCTAAGAAAACAGAAAGTCAAAGAGTAAAAAGGACTTCAAATGATAGAAACAAAGAAATAGAAGATGGATTTCTGAGTTCGAGGCCATCCTGGTCTACAGAGTGAGTTCCAGGACAGCCAGGGCTACACAGAGAAACCCTATCTCGAAAAAAAAAAAAAAAAACAAAAAGAAAAAGAAATAGAAGAAAACTGGAAGAACTCAGAGAATTGGAAGCTTCTCCTCTAAGAAAACAGAAAGTCAAAGAGTAAAAAGGACTTCAAATGACAGAAACAAAGAAATAGAAGAAAAACTAAAAACAAACAAAAACAAAAAACAAAAAACAAACAAACAAACAAAAAAACCCCACCACAGTTTGATTCTCCATACGCCTTTAAAAAGGAGGTGGTGTAACACCAGCTCTGGAGAGGCAGAGACAGGCAAATCCCTGGCTTGTGTTAGAAAGCCTACCTCATCAATGAGCCCCAAGTTTCAGTGAGAGATTTGTCTCAGAAAACAAGGTGACAGCTCCTGAAGAACAACAGAGGTTGACTTATGGCCTCCACAAACACATTTACCTGTATGCATATGTGCACTCATAGACACTTGCACACACATATACAAACATTTTTAAGACGTGCAAGAACTAAAATAAAGGATTAAGAAAAATGATCTTTTCTTGGAAAGTAACTGGACTAAATGTTTCACCAAAATAATGAGACAGCTCAGTATTTGCTACACAACCTGACAGTGTGAGCTCAGTCCTCAGATTCCACAGTAGAAGAGAACTGACTCCCAAAAGTTACTCTCTGACCTTGACATGTGTGTGCACACAGAAACACAGAAGAACAATAAATAAACTTTTTTTTTCAGATGAGTAAAACCAGCCAGACGAGGTAGCACAGGCCTTTAATCCCAGCACTCAGGAGGCAGTGACAAGTGCATCTCTGTGAGTTCGAGACCAACCTGGTGAACACAGTAAGTTTTAGGTCAGCCAGGAATTCACAGGGAAACCCTGTTTAAAACAAAACAGGATCAAACAGCAAAGGAATTAAACCAGGAAAAATGACAAGAACAACCCGGGACTCAGGCTAGAGAGTAGTTAAAAATATTTATGGGGCTGGAGAGATGGCTCAGTGGTTAAGAGCACTGGTTGCTTTTCTAGAGTACCCGAGGTTCAAATCTCAGTACCCACATGGCAGCTCACAACTCTCTGTGACTCCAGTTCCAGGGCATCTGACACCTTTACACCAATGCACATAAAGACCATTTGCTGTCCTTACAGAAGAACAACAGAGCTATCCACACCAATTGGCAGCTCACAGTGGTCTGTGACTCTAGTTCCAGGAGATGTGACACCTTTTCTGGCTAGTGCAGGACACTGCATGCATATGATGCATTTATATATATGCAGATAAAATACTCATACACATAAAACAAAACCAACTAAATCATAAAAAATAAAGACTCAGAACTATGCTATGCCTCAAACCCCGAAAACATTGTTTTCATTCACAATTCCATTTTGATTCCAGCTTTTATTTCCCAGAGCTCTGATGGTTTCCTTTCCTGTTGCTCTAGTGTGCAAATCTATTTTCTCGCCTCTTTAATAGATATTTGTTTTGAAAGGGCAGATGACAGTGTAAAGATGAGAGACAAGAAGAAGCAGACTGCCGGGCAGTGGTGGCACACGCCTTTAATCCCAGCACTTGGGAGGCAGAGGCAGGTGGATTTCTGAGTTCGAGGCCAGCCTGGTCTACAAAGTGAGTTCCAGGACAGCCAGGGCTACACAGAGAAACCCTGTCTCTAAAAAAAAAAAAAAAACCCAAAAAGAAGAAGAAGAAGAAGAAGCAGCAGCAGCAGACTTTAAAGAAATGATACTTTCAGGGCCCTGCATTGTCTGGCCTGTTTTGTGGGAACAAGCCTGGTGTGGAGGAAAGAAGCCCCACGTGTCCATCCTGGGCGCTGAGGCTTGGGTGGGACAGAAGACATTCGGGAAGTGGCTGCGAGCTCTTCTACAGTCCAACAGGCTGGCCAGGCTGTGTGAGAGGCCTCTGCGGAGACACAGCCCATGGGTAGAAAGAGGGAGTCATTCCGGGGAATGCCACAGCCGACTCTGGAGTTCCCATGGTTGGACATGCTGTGGGACCTGGTAACAGATGGGGCCACAGAGCACAGCTGGCATCCCGCCATGGGACCGGTTTGCAGTGGCTTGGAGAGCAGGGCTAGCTGCTTAGGCTTGGGTGAATGGGTATCATCTGGGAGCCCTGGGAAGCCCTCAGGGAGAGATTAGACACAGCTCCTTAATCGAGGGCTGGATCCCTCGCTTCCCACGGCGGGTCCAGATCAAGAAACAGTCCATAATTCTAAGACGTTTATTTTCATTATGGAGAGTGGTGTGGATGGAATTGTACCCGGTGGACTCTGGGAGATGGGAGGCAGATATAGTAACTGGGAAGGGGTGTGGCTAAGCCTCTAGGTGTCTCATTAACATGGGGATGGCTTGGGGGTGTGTGGCCACGCCTCTACCTGAGGAGGGGTGATACGTGACTGTGACCGGAGCCAAAAGCCTCCTGGGAGTGTTGGCATAATGTTTTTTGGTCCCTTTCCGATTGTTCTGCTGGGTCGCCCAGAGTTTACAACTGTGCTCTACCGGGTGCCAGATTGCCTGTCACAGATCACTGCCCCACAATGTTTGATGGCATTAAAACATTTAGAGGAGGAACTCAAAGAATGATGGAAAGATAAATAAAAGAAGCAGTCTCCTTTGGCTTTAAAGCTAACCATGTTTACCTACATAAAACCAGAAAAGCTAAATAAGCTTCTCATTTCAGCAAACACCGAACCTCTGGTGGTACTAACCCTTCAACAGAGAAAAACTGAAATCTTAACACAACCTCTCAGGCTTCCCACCCACTCACCCCTAAAATTGCATATTCCATACTATTAGCATTCCAAAACTGAGAGCTGAGCATGTAGCTGTGGGTGAAAGTAAGCTGAAGCAACTGTGATAATGATGACGGTGATCCTTCAAAATGGAGGGTGGACGCATTAGTGTCCTAGTTAGCCTCACTTCTCACCTTGACACAGCTTACAGTCATCTGACAAGAGAGCCTCACCTGAGGGACTGCTTCCATCAGATTGGTCAGTGGCACATCTGGGGAGGATTATCCTGATTATTAACTGATGTGAGAGGGACCAGCTGACTAAGGGTGGTATCCTCCCCAGGTAGGCCATCTGCATTATAGGTAAAGGCTAACTGTGCAGGAGGCTTTGACAGCACTCATGTTTCCTTGTGGCTCCTGCCTTGAGCTCCTGCTGACTTCCTTCAATGAGAGACCATGAGCTACAAGTGTAAGCCAAATAAACTCTTTCCTCCACCAGTTATATTTGGTCAGAGTATTTATCATAAGAACAATAAGAAAACTAGAACAACTAGGTATTTTTAGTGTTTTAGATTTTTGCAATATTTCTTTAATGAAAGATGATACATTACCAAAAAATACAAGAGCTCAAAATTACTATTTAGTGAACAAAAGTGCAAATGTTGCATTCCAATGATTATCCTGACATTTAAAATTATTTTGGATGAGATACAGCATACTCTACCATTCTACAAATCATAGTACACATTTAAAAAATAGTCAACTTAATATTTATTTTTTAAAACTTTTTTTTTATTATATGTACATTGGTGTAAGGATATCAGATGCCCTGGAACTGGAGTTAGACAGTTTTGGGCTGTCATGCAGATGCTGGGAATTGAACAGTTATTATAACATTCTCTCTCTCTCTCTCTCTCCCTCTCTCTCTCTCTCTCTCATTCATATATATATATATATATATATATATATATATATATATATATATATATTCTCACAATGTAGTTCTTCTGGTTGGCTGTCCTGGAACTCACTATGGAGACCAGGGTATCCTTGAATTTACAGAGATTTGCCTGCATCTGCTTCCTGAGTGCTGGGATTAAAGGCATTCACCACCACTGCCTGAAAAGCATCTGACTTTTTGTTTTGTTTTGTTTTGTTTTGTTTTTCGAGACAGAGTGTCTCTGGTTGTCCTGGAACTAGCTCTGTAGACCAGACTGGCCTCGAACTCAGAGATCCGCCTGTCTCTAACTCTCAAGTGCTGGGATTAAAGGTATGTGCCACCACACCAGGCTTTAAAAAAAAAAGTCTATTTAGATTTAGATTTATTTATTTTATATGTATGAGTGTTTTGCCTGAATGTGTATATGTGCAACATGTGCCTGCCTGGTAAGTGCTGAGGCCAAAAGAGAGCATCAGGTCCCTGAGACTGGAGTTATGGATCATTATGAGTCACAATGTGGATGCCAGGAACCAAAACCACGTTTTCTCCAAAAGCAACAAGTACTCTGAACTTCTGAGCCATCTCTCCAGTCCTATGGTCTTTAAATTATTCTATTGCCATAAAGCATTATTAAGCTTTTCCATTCTCAGAAGCAACAATAAGGAATACACTACATTTTATAACCTCCCTTCTTAAAATATACTTAAATTTAAATAGAAAGACACTAAAAAATCTTGTCAAGTAGGGACAGCAAAACATGATCTTTAAGGCTATAGTAAAGCAAAATGAACAGAAAATATAAATTAGAGGCTGTCTTAGTTATTGTTCTATTGCTGTGAAGAGACACCATGACCAAGAGAGCATTGTGGGCTTGCTTACAGTTTCATAGTTAGTCCATTATCATCAGGGTGGGAGGCAAACAGGTATGGTGCTAGAGCAGCAGCTGAGAGCTTTACATTCTGATTGGCAAACAGCAGGTAGAGATAAAGAGGCTGGGCCTGTGTGGGCTTTTGAAATCTCAAAGCCCACTCTCAGTGACACACCTCTTCTAGCAAGATCACAGCCTCTCCAACAAGGCCACACCTCCTAATCCTTCCTAAATAGTTCACCAATTTGGGACTAAGCATGCAAATATATGAGGCTACAGAGGCTATTCTCATTTAAACCACCCCAAAGTGCAAGCAAATTCTCTGTAGCAATGTTGGTTTTGAAAAGGTGCATTCAAAGGACTTAAGTTTTTCTTGCTTACTGAATAAAATTAGTGTTTGTACATTCTAGCCCCCCAGTAAGAACGATCTCTAATATCCACTCATTTTAAAAGTCTGTAATACTCTCATCCTTTCAAGACTTCAGATTAAGTTGCAGCACACACACACACACACACACACACACACACACACACACACACACACCTAACCAAACCAAAAAAAAAACCCCAAAAAACAAAACAACAACAACAATTAAAAACCACCTAGTGCCACCACTCCTTTTCACTCAGACCAATCCAGGGGGCTGAGAAAGGGCAAGGCAGACTGAAACAATGTCACAAGAACGTGACTCAAAAAGCTGGCACCAAGAAGGATGACATAACAGACAAAGCGTTTCTCCACAATGCCTGTCATTCTCTCCATTTCCAAGAATACAGAGGGGTGGGGGGAGAATTAGGAGTGCGCAGAAGGGTACTGCAAACCAGTTGGATTAAGTAAGAGAAACGCGAATCCAGGCAGCTCCCTCCAGAAAACCAAAGGAGATTCCAGCCAGAAGGGTGAACCCCTGGGGCTGACGGTTCCACTTAGTGCCCCCAATACCTTCATGCAAACAGTGTCCCTTGTGACTCATGGGACATGCCAGTCGCTGCCCTGATTAGCTGGGCTGTTGCCTCCTATGCTGAGTTGTGGGTTGGCTACTCCAAGTGCCAGGTGCCGCCCACTTTCCCTCCGCTAAGGGGGGCGCTGTTAAACATTTTCAGAATCCAAACCTGGGTGAGTGGCTGTGGGTGAAATCACACAAATGGCAGAAAAAAATACAGCCTTTCAAGAACGTCCCAAATGCTGTGCAAAGCTCCTTTGATTTTTCCCATTCTTCACTATGTATGGCGGGTTTTTTGTTTTGAAGTGCTGAGGATGAAACTCAGGGAGCTTTGCACGCTAGGTAAGCGCTCCTCCCCCACCCCCTGAGCTTTCACAGTAGCCCCTCCTCCAACTTCTGATGACAGAAGCCTCTTATTAACCAAATAAGAAAGCTCCAAAGTTACTCTTTAATGGGGGAATGTGTCGGTTTTGCATCCGAACGTCTACAGTCTTGACATCAAAAACTATTTTAGGATGAGCCACAGCAAGTTATGCAAGTGTCATTTTTGAAAGAGAGCAAGCTTTTCAAAGCCGAGCTCATCCCAGCCATTTCACTGCACCGACGCTGCGCGGCCACCCCTCCACCTGTCTGTCCTCTCAGGGGTCTCCGTCAAGTGTGCTCCTTCGTAGAACCCAGGGCTTCATGCTGAGCCGATCCAGAGTGGCCAGGGACTGTGGCCGTGTCTGCGACCAATGGCCTGTGCAGCATAGGGGCTGGTGTCGCCAAGGGCGCAAGCCCAGGCGTCCCGCGCCTTTAACTGACAGCCAGCCACCTCCCACACGCCCAGCGCTCAACGAGCGCAGCAGCCAGGGAGTGACTGACAGTCACAGGGGATCTGGCGGCCCGCCCCCTGAAGCCCCAGCGCAGGCGACCGGGGGCACCGCGGACAAGGGAAGCGCTCACCGCCTCAGGGAGTCCGACACCTGCAACGCCCCAGAGGCCCCGGACTTGGGGCTCGACGCCGCTGCGGGAACGCCAGCTCCGGGCATCGCCGACCTGCACAGCTCTGAGCTCCTCCCTCACCTCATTCGCCTCTGCCGCGTCCCCAGGCGTTGAGCTCCGTGCAGGGTCCCGCCCACCAACAAGCCAGCCAATAGGAGGCGAGCGCGGGAATCCGGGGGCGGGGTCTGGCCAGCAGGTCTCCCTGATCACTCAAAGCTCAGCGAAGCCTCAGTGAAAATTCAGGCTGGAGCTGACAGCAGAGGGGAAAGATCTCTATCGCTAGAGATATGCTTCTGATTTGGAGGGCGCTTCCCTGTTTAGAAAAATAGGTCTTGGTTGAATGATGGTTAATAGTCAACTTGACAGGCTCTAGAATCACCCAGGAGACAAACCTCTGGGCATATCTGTGAGAAAGTTTCTAGACTAGTTAAGTGGAGGTGGTAAGACCCATCCTAACGGTAGGCAGCACCGACTCAAGGGCTGGGGGGTCCTGGACTGACTAAGAAGGAGAACACCAGCACCCATGACTCTGCTTCCGGAGGGTGCAATGACCAGGTGCCTCATGCTCCTGCTGCCCTGACTTCCGCCATGACCTTCAAACTGAGAGTCAAAATAAGCTCCTCTATAACTTGTTTTTGTCGGGCACTTGTTATTTTTAAAAGATTTATTTGTTTTTTATATGTGTGTTTGCTTGCATGTACGTACCCACAATCATGTCTTTATCTAATATACCAACTGTCGGTATCTTTACTGCTCGTTGTCTTTGCTTATTTTTCTCTTTTAGTTTGGTATGGTTTAAAATCGTAAAGTCCCTCTAAAGCTCATGTGTTACAGCTGGTCGTGTTAGAAACTTTCCGAAAACGTGCACATTGGATATGGAGGTCATTAGTGCCTCACCCTCCGAAGTATGCAGGTTTTCTGCCTTTGCATTAAAGTTGCAATGCGGTGAACTGCTTCAGCCATGGCAGCCTGTCTCACCACAGGTGCGAAGGCCACCAGAGCGAGTGGGCATGGTTGGAAAGTTCTGAAATCATGAGTCAAAATAAACCTCTCCCACTTTGATTTTTTTTTTAAGAGAGCAAATTTTATTTGGTGAATGCAAACATCATCCAAAAGAAACTAGATGGGCAAAGTGCTGTGATAAGGGAGCCTCTGGGGTCACACAGAAATCTCACACTGGGCAAGGAGCAGGCTCGGGATACAGAGATGTCCTCAGCCATTCAGCACCATCCAGACAAGCTCTTCATAGTTGATGGAATGGTTGCTGTCCTCATGTCCCACCACTAGCATCTCTACTTCTTCCTTTGTCATCTTCTCACCCAGTGTGACTAGGACGTGACGGATTTCAGCACCCATTACTGTGCCATTCCTTCCTTGTCAAACACACGAAGGCCTTCAACATAATCCTCATAGGTTCCCTGGTTCTTGTTCTTGGCCACGGTCTGCAGCATGGGCAGGAAGTGCTCAAAGTCCAGCACCTTCACATTCATCTCATCACTCTTGGGGTTCCCAGGACCTTGAGCACCTCGGTGTTGGTAGGGTTCTGGCGCAGGGCCCGCATCACATCCCCGCACCGGCTGTACAGGATCTTGCCATCGCCTGTTCGGTCAAACAGCTGGAAAGCCTCCTTGTATTCTGCAGTCTGGTCCTCGGTGAAGTCACACATCCTGGCTGCTGAGCTCTGCGGGACCGTCCCCCCCCCACACACACACTCTGATTTTTTATGGGTCTTTTGTGGAAGAAGCAGAAATCTGACACACAAACATACACATGCCAATTTATTAGAGGTATTCCATCACATCATTTAATTGTTAAATTAAATGTATTTGCTTTCGAGTGTTTGCACACACCCACATCCACATGTGCACAGATACCCTGGTATTTGTGCAGAGTCAGTTTTCATCTTCCACCATGTCGAACAGGTTGAGAGGCATCTCGATAGTCCTCATGCTTTTGTTTTGTTCTCCTAATTTAATTCTTATTTTGGAGGGAGGGTACACGTCGGATGTAGGTTCTCATGTATGTGTGTGCAGGTGTGTGGGAGCTAGACGTCAACTTTGGGTATCATCCTCTGAGATTGACCACCTAATTTTTTGATACAAGTTCTTTCACCAGACCTGGGGCTTGCTGATTCAGCTAGACTGGCTGGCCAGCAAGCCCCAGAGAGCCTCCAGTCTCTGCCTTCCCAACACCATGAAGCGAGTCTGGACCACCATGTCCTGTTTTTTAAATGGATCAAATTCAGGTCCTTTTGATCCATGTGCTCCTGTCAGCATGGCAAGCACTTTACTGTGACCTGTTGACCCAGCCCACAATACATCATCTCTGTATATAATACTATATTAGCTATTGACCTTTTTAAACTGCAGATTATAGATCTATTGTATGGAGTGTGTGTATAAAAATTAGTCCATTGTGAATAAATTATGTCTTTTACCCACCATACCTTTTGGCTTAATTAATTTGGCTATATTTTGGGGAATGACTGTATTCATTTTCATATAGTTACACTAAATAATTTAAAAACATTTAATTTTTAAAAAACCTCTAACATTGTTAGAGGTTTTTTGGTTTTGTTTTTAATCTTTCTTAGAAAGTCTGTCATGGTTATTAAAACAATAGGACACAAAGTTGGGACAGGGTAGAAAGATGGTGTATAGATCTGGGTGGAGTTGAGAGGGATTTGAAGTGAATATGATCAAAATGCATTCTATACATGTATTAAATTCTCAAAGAATTAATTAAAATATATTTTTTTAAAGTCTATCACTAACCCCAAGGTTTAGAAAAAGTTTCCTTTGGTTAATCCCCCAATAATGCATATTATCTACAACAGAAATAATATATGACATGACAAAAATAAATAATAACTTATTTTCTAGAGAAGATACATAAATGCCAATAGGCATGTAAAAATATGGCTAATATTAATAGCTGCTAATGGTTTCGATATGAAATGTACCCTATAAGTCCTCAAGTATTGAAGCAGTGTTTCAGAGGTGGGACATTGGGGAAGTGATTGACTCATGAGGGCTCTGCCTTCATTAATAGACTTAAAAGCCTGATCGATTCAAAGTCTGAATAGTCAGGAAGTGGAACAGCTATGGCAGGGAGCACGAGTTAGAAGCACTGGGTTCCTGAGGATCTTTTAGAAAGTTGCCTTTCTGGGGTCCTTTCCTGCCTTTTCTCTGCCTCCCAGCCACACGAGGGGAAGACTTTCCTGCTGCTGTGGCGTGCATGGAGTCCGGCAACCATGGACTGAAGCTTCTGAAACCACAAACCAAAACAAAGCTTTCCTCTTTTGAATTGTCTGTCAGGTTTTTTTCTGTAATGATAAAAAAAGAAAGAAGAAAGGAAGGAAAGAAAGAAAGAAATCAAAACAGGAGCCATCAAGCAAACGCAAATCAAAACCACATCACCCACAGTGCAATGTATATAATTTTAAAAATATACAATATATAATAAAACAGATAGCAATCTCATATAGTGTATTTAGTTTAGAAAACATTGCAACAAGTGTCAAGTGTTATGGAATGAATTGTGTCCTCTAACATTTAGATACTGAAGCTTTAACCCTCCCAATTTAAGAGAGGTAATTAAGGTTAAATGTCATCATAAAGGCAGAGTCCGAACCCAATATGACAGTTGTCCTTATGAGAGGAGGAAGAGATAGGCGTCTTTGCAAAGATGTAAGGGTCAGCTTAGTGATGCAAACCTGTAAACCTATCTCTAGAGAGCCAAGACAGAAAGATTGTCACGAGTTTGAGGCCATGCCCATGATATAGGGAGACCATTACAAACAAATAAACAAAACTACGTGCCACAGGGAGAAGACATCACCTGCTGATAACCATCTTGAATTTCTATCCTGTAGACCTGTGAGAAAATAAAAGTACTGGTCTTTAAGCAACTCAGTCTGTGGTACTTTGTTTTGATAGTTCTAGCCATTAATACAGCATACATATGAAGAAATTGGAACTAATACACACTGTTATACACTGATAGTAAAAAATGTAAGATGGGAGACCTACTTTGGACGACAGTATAGTCACAACTATACAGTCAAAGAGTTACCAGATGGCCCAGGCCTTACACGCTTACATATATAACCAATACAGGAAGCCCATGCCCCACAAAACCTGAGGAGCCATAGCAGTATTATTTATAATAGGCCAAAAGTGATGATGGCTCACGTACCCATCAACTAGTACATGGATAAAATAATGAAATCCGTCTACATGGTGGAATATTCAGTAATAGCAAGGGCTAAAGTACAGACGTGCTACAACAGGGATGAACCTCGAGAACATTGTGCTAAGTTAAGTCTTTTGATTAAAAAACACATATTGTAGACTTCCACCCATAGACTCAATTATAGAAACAAAAAATTAGTGATTGTTTAAGACTAAAAAAGGAAGAGAATTGAGAAGGATTAAGACTAAATACAGGGCTTGTCTTTTAAAGGGAAAATGATTAATTAATTGCTCTATGATTGACTGTGGTGTTGACTGCACAACTCAAAATATACTAAGCTTTAGTTAAGTACTTCAGTGGAAGAACTGTATGTAGGTGAGGTGTCTCCCAGTGAAGGTGTGAAAACAAACTCACTGCTCAGATACGCTGGACAAGATCAAGATCTAGATCAAATAGTTTACAGAAGAAAAGACCCAAAGGGGTAAACCTTGGAGGAAGTTTTAACCTTACTGCAATGCTAACTGAAAATTATAATAGAGACCATTGATGAAGCTAGGAAAAATGGGTAAATATATGCTGATAAAATGATTTAGCAGAATAACCATTTTTAAAGAATGTTGTAGCAAGACGGGTGAAATTACTCACTTTCTTCTGATCTATATTGGGAATGCACCTACTCAAAATAATCCAAGTGAAAAAACTCTGCTTTCA
The DNA here is from genome assembly GCA_028551405.1 of Uromys caudimaculatus. NCBI lineage: Eukaryota > Metazoa > Chordata > Mammalia > Rodentia > Muridae > Uromys > Uromys caudimaculatus. The sequence continues at coordinate 58,626,466 of CM052700.1, forward strand.
GACATTGCTTATAGCAACAGCATTTGGGATGCAAAACAAGCTAAAGCTGGAAAACACCTGCATATTTAATAATTGGGAAAATATGTATTAAAGTAGTCATCACTGAGTACATTCATTAATGAAGAAGTATACATACAATAATAAGCATGTATAAATTAGTTTGGAAATGTAAGTGAGTGTACACTTGTATACAATGAAGGGAAATTTTAGTAACATGATAAATAACAGTATTCCTCTTATGGACAAAAGCTGTCTTTGGGAAAATGACAAGCCATTTGGGGTATAAAAGGAGACTATGTCAGTATGCGTGTGGGAAGTCCTAGCAAGATAAGAAAAACTTATCTGCATGAAAACTTTAGGGAGGATTCATCTTTGGTCTTTGGTTAAAAAAAAAAAAAATAGAACGAGGAAGAAAGGGATTGGAGCCATGAATAAAATGAGAAGTCTGGGCGTCCACTGAGTGAAGGGCTAGTGGGAGATCCTTGGTGATGGAATGGGGAAACTGACTTAAAAAAGAGGCAGGGCTAGTATATCAATTTAAAGTTATCTCCAGTAACACTAAAATCTCAGTGAAGCTTTGTGTGAATGAGATTTTTTTTTTTAAGAAAATGAAAAAGAAACTGAACTTGAAGCCATTGGAACAATAAAACAACACTTCATGTGAAACAGGCACAGGTCGTGTCTTAGATAGGGTTTTACTGCTGTGAAGAGACACCGTGACCAAGGCAACTCTTATAAGGACAGCATTTAATTGGGGCTGGCTTACAGGTTCTGAGGTTCAGTCCATTACCATCATAGAGGGAGTATGGCAGCATCCAGGCAGGCATGGTGCAGGAGGAGCTGAGAGTTCCACATCTTCTTCTGCAGGCAGCTAGGAGGAGACTGGCTTCAAGGCAGCTGGGATGAGGGTTTTTAAGCCCACACCCACAATGACACACGTCCTCCAACAAGGCCATTCCTCCTAATAGAGCCACTCCCTGGGCCAAGCACATTCAAAGCACCACAGGTAGAAAGGATGGAAGAATGAGGGAGGGCCCAGAGCACCCTCGTAAGATGGTTATTTCGAGGATCAGAAGTTCATTTGGAGGAAGATCAGAAGTTCAGGGTCATTCTTGGGTAAATGAGTTTGGGAATAGCTGGACTGCATGAGGCCCTGGCCTCCCCCAGCAAAAAAGAGAAGACTCCCATAAATTAGTAGTAATTGGGGTCTGGAGAGATGGCTCAGCATTTCAAAGTATACCCACATCCAGCAGCTCACAACCACCTCTAACTCCAGTTCCAGGAATTCTGATGACTTTTTCTGGCCTCCTTAAGCACCCATATACATATAACATATATCAATACAGACACATATACCTATTCATAAATAAACCTTAAAAATAAGCATTGGCAATCACGGGGAAGGATGAAGATACTCAGGTTGGATATTCTGAATAAGTTGAGTTAGACTACAAGATAAGATGCTGTAGTGGAAACTTGCATTGCGTTAAGATAAGAAAATAGCACGAAATAGATGTATTTCAAGTTTGTCAGTCTTAAATCTATGGCTTTAGTATCCTATTTGTTTTGACAATATTGATCACCATCTGTTGACTAGCAACACAGGAATAAACCCACACAACACAAAATCCAATGTAAGTAATGAGGTCAAGCGCACTCTAAATAAGTGGTGGTACACGCCTTTAATCCCAGCACTTGGGAGGCAGAGGCAGGTGGATTTCTGAGTTCGAGGCCAGCCTGGTCTACAGAGTGAGTTCCAGGACAGCCAGGGCTACACAGAAAAACCCTGTCTCAAAAAACCAAAAAGAAAGAAAGAAAGAAAGAAAGAAAGAAAGAAAGAAAGAAAGAAAGAAAGAAAGAAAAAGAAAGAAAGAAAAGAAAATGAATGAATATGTGAGGTGGAAAACTTTTCCCATCCCCTCTCAGTTTAAAAGAGGATTAGATAGGACAATCACGTTTAAGAACCACACTACACAGAGCTCTCTGCAGAAGTGCTATCAGAGCCAAAGTATCAACCTCTCAAAAAGGCTGGTCTGTGAGAAAAGTTCAAAAGAATAAATGTGCAGATGGCACCGTTAGGCAGCATCTTCAAGTTCTTAATCACCGGACTCCAGAAGTCATGACTCCACTGACTCGGCCAGAGGAAGGTCACTAACCAGCCCTGATTTACAGAGGGCAGGTTGGTGGCACAGGGCCTAGAAGTGATTTTCCCAAGGTTAGAAAGCAAGCCAGAGGGTGAGCTGAAAATAGCTGCAGAGCTCATGCTCCCATGCAGGCTATATGATAACTTGTGTACTGTCAGCAAAGAATGGAGGAATGAATGTTCTGGAGAGGCTAGCACATTTCTATGGCTGAAGGAGACTTGCTCAACCGTCATGCTGCTTGACATCAACAAATCCCTTGCCTAATTTTATTAGCTATAATGGCCTGGACATGTAATATTGAAAGTCTCAGAAAAACAAAATTCATCTTTGATTACAAAAAATAAAAAAATAAGTATAACTTCACTACATCAGATTTCTGTAAGGCTTAAAACTCCACCTTTTTTGACTCTCACCTTTTATAAAGACTAAACAATCTTCAAATAGTGACTCGTCAATTCTGTAACAGCAACCTCATAGGTCTTGCAGGTGTGTCTAAATACTTTTGTAAATTCAGAATTTTCTGAAGCCTTGGGCACTTATCAGTAACTTCTTGTAAGTTTCTTTACTGAACTAATGGACCTGAAAAATTAAAGGACAGTCTAAAAGGCTTCACAAGACAGACACTAGGTTACCTCTCCAGGTGCTCAAGTCATGGAGATTGATCATGTAACCCTTATGCTCACAGCTGGTGACATGTTAGTGAAACAACAAAAGGTGAGCCCACTGATAGGCCACTGTTCTCTGGGATAGTCTCCTACAATGCAGCGATTCTGTCAGCAGAAAGCTTAAAATCTGTTTTCAGAAGTGATGGTAAATCCCATTCTTACTTTCATCGAGCATTCTTTCTGATGGTGGCTGTGTAAGGTGGGACCATACTTTCTGGCCAGCCCTAAGTGGGACTATTAGCCTAGACTCCAGACTCTGAAATGCTTATTCCCTCTCCTTTATCTAAACGGCCACATTGTTACTGACTCTGCCCAGTTCTTTTCAACTATACTTTATGCAGGATCCTGGACAGAGACAAACCTAAGTGTATTGTAGAAGAAGGTAATGTGCACATTGACTGCCTGTGAGCTCTTACTTACCTAGTAGATGCTAATCCTTTCCAGAGCTTAGCATGGATCTGAAAAGCAAGACCCAGCTACCTGGACAAAATATATGTTAAAAGCATCCAAGCTACTAAGTTTTTTAGGAGGTTTTGGGGAGTAATTTTTTGGACAACAATAACTAATTAATGAATAAAATGTTCCTTGCAGAGTTACTGTGGGGTTTAGGACGCACATGAAGATCAGAGAGATGCTGTAGATCATGGTGAAGTATTTACAGGGTCCAGAAAAGCCTATCTTGTGGCTCAGAATCTGGTAGAAATGATTTGTAAAGAAAATACATTTCGCCTGGCAGTAATAGCACACACCTTTAATTCCAGCACTCGGGAGTCAGAAGCAGTTCCAGGATAGCCAAGGCTACACAGAAAACCCTGTCTCAAAGCAAGAACAAAAAGAAGAAGAAGGAACATACTTTTAGTTCTTAACTAAGCCCTAAGGAGTGTAAGAGTTGCAGACATGAGGAGCAGGGGCGATGGTCCTCACTTGGTCCCATTAGATGGTCTGACTCTGATAGAAAAGAGCTTGCCAGGAAGGGGGGGGGGCATAAGTGGCAGCTTTGTAAAACTGAACAGGAAATGCTGAGTGAGGGCCCAAGTCACAAAGTTTGACAGGAAGGTTAAAACAGACTTGTTCTCCCACTTAGGCTAAGATTGAAGTGCAACTATCTATTGCCATGTTTGTGGTTGGAGAACAAGAAAGAGGTTGCAGGGGAAAAAGCCAAAGTGTAGTTGATTCTGTGTAGCTGCTAAGAGGGAAAGCCAAGGACAAATGTTACTGTGAGCCAGCATGATAAGTTACTGGTGTCTTAAAACTATGCAGTTTTGGCAGATAAAGAAAGGTAGACATTCTAAACTAAGTGTAAAGCACAGTAAAGAACCACAACAATGGGGCCTTCGGTGTTTGAAGAAAGATACATCCATGACTCGCAGCTCCAGGACTGGCATGGGAAACGGAGAAAACCAACTGAAAAGGAGGAAACCAACTTCCACAAGTTGTCTCTGATTTACACGATCACACACACACACACACACACACACACACACACACACACACACACACACATATACACATGCACACAGAGAGCGAGAGAGAGCAAGAGAGAGAGAGGGAAGGAGGGAGGGGGGAGGGAGGAGAGACAAAGAGAGACAGAGACCGAATATGAATAAATAATTAAAATAATAAAATCTAGTAAAATTATTTAAAATATTTAGAACAAAATGAAAAAAATCATTTACTTCAGGAAAATCAAGTGGTCTTATGTTAACTAGAAAAAGGCATACAAACTGACTAATTCTTCCAGGTCCGATTCAGTTCCCAGAGCAATGATATTCAAAAATCTTAGTATTAATTTCTTCCGTGCCTTTAAAATTGGGCTGGGGGTTATAGCTTACTTAGTAGAATAAAGCACTGGGCTCAAGCCCCAGGACTCCACAAGCAGAGTGTGGTGGCATAGGCTTGTACCTCTAGCACTTGGGCAGTAGAGGCAGGAGAATCAGAAACTCAAGGTCATCCTTGGCTACGTAGTGAGTTCAAAGCCAGCCTGGGCTCCATGAAACCCTATCTAGAACCGAAATTATTGCTACCTCCAAGAGCTTTATTTATGTAGATTATGTCTTTCAAATATTTACCACATTCAAAATTTTAAAAATTAAAATTCAAACATTTAGTTTTCATTTGTCTAACAGAAACATGTCTGCTGCCTGTGCCCTGGCCAGCTGCCCAACCCCACTTGTCCTTGGGGGTTGGAGCTGAGGTGGTACACGGGAGGTGAGTCAAGGGAGCAGGTAAGAAACGCTTCAGCAAGCTCATCTGAGTGCTGCTGCTGCTGCTGCTGCAAGCTCCTTTAATACCCCCCACCCACGCCCTATTGGTCCCAAGAAAGTGTCTCTTCTAAACAGCAGTTCCTGATTGGCTGGCATTGTCTACATCAGCAATCCTTGGTCTTTCAGACAGTCCTCAATTAGATCCTCCTGTAGGAGATGCCTTTGCAGCTGACATTTTATTAAAAAACAAAACAAAATAAAACAAAAACAACTATAGCTTTAAGACCACACAACAAAACTACATGAAAAGAGTAATTTTTAAAAATTATATATGTATATAAAACAAACCTTTTCCATATCCACCTTTATTAAGACTAGCTGGATTCTCAAGCTAATCTCTGTTGCAATACCATCCATCATTCTGCCAGTAAAAAGCTTCACTACATACTTAGGAGAAGGAGACGTGAGAAGGCTAACCATGCTTTGTAGTTTAATTTACCTCTCAGACTCCAGGAAAGACCCTGTGGAATCCCAGGAGCTCCAGATCACACTCTGGACATTGCTGCTAACAGGAATACCAAGGGCAAAGGCCAGAGTGTCCAAGCTCTGGTAATAAGATAGCTTAGTAGTAGTGTCCTGTCTGCTCTCCTAAGCACTTACAATGTTCCTTCACAAATGAGGAAGCCAAAGCCAGAGAAGTGACTTCCCAGCGTTGTATAGCAAGTCAGCAGCCTGGCTCCAAAGCATGGCTCAGGACCGCTTGGCCTCTCTGTCTCCCTAAGGGACAAAGGCCTGCAGTGCACTGAACAAAGGCCTAAGTCATCCTGCTGGCCGGCCCCTTCTCTACCCTCTCCCTGCCTTTTCAGATTTCAATGCTCTTTTCTCTCCCCGCCTAGTTTGCGAACTCCTGTTTCTTTTCACTATGGATTAAGTCCTCGTCCACTGCCTGTTGTCCATTATTCCCACCACTCCACAGAAAATGCTCTCTCCAGAGGCAACAGTGGCATTACAATGGTGGGATTCAATGCTGCTTTTCGGTTCCCATCTTCCTTGCGTCTGGATATTGACTACTGTCATTTTATTAACAATTTAATTAAAAGGTTTCCACCTATGCAGTATCTTTTCAGGAAAGCCTTTACTGGGGTTGTCTTTTGGCCTGTCTGCTGGTTTCTGTCCCTAGGCCTTTCTTGCTTCTCATTCTGTGTCTTCTTCCATAATCACACCATTTCTATCCATGACTTTAATTATTGGGTACATACTATTGACATCAGAAAATGCTATGTATAGACCAACAGTTCTGTCATGTGCTCAGCTGATGCCTAGTCATTTCCTTGATACCCTAAAGATTGAATTATTTATCACCCAATTGTGTAGGAATGTGAAAAGGATGACAAAGGAGCCCGGAAATATCACAACCCAGAGATAATTCATTACCTCTTCTTTCTGTACCTTTCTCTCTTTGACTACACATGCACACAGATGGAATTATTATACATGATGTTCACATCTGAAAAGATGTCTTAGGTACTTTGCATATTATTATATCTAGACTATCGTTTGTGTGCATGTTACACACATGTATATATCCATGTGCCTGTATCTTTGTGTGTTGTGCACATGGATATGTAGAGGCCAGAGGACAACTTCAAGTATATTCCTCAAACTTTTCACCTTAATTTTTAATACAGTTTCTCTTACTGAATCTGGAGCTCACTGATTCAGCTAGCAACAAGAACTCCAGGGATCCACCTGCCTCCACCTCCCCAGTACTGGGTCTACAGGATGTGCCATTGTGCCTGTCTTTTTTTCTATTGAGTTGAGGCTTAAATTCAGGCCCTTATGCTAACATGACAAGCACTTTACCAACTAAGCTAGTTTCTTATACCCAGAAAGGACAATTTTTTTCTTTGTTTGCGATTGTTGTTTTACTTTCGTTGGGGTGAGTATATACATGTGAAAGCCAGACTACCAAGTGTCTTCCTTCATCCCTCTCCTCTTCTCTCTCTCTCTCTCTCTCTCTCTCTCTCTCTCTCTCTCTCTCTCTCTCTCTCTCCCTCCCTCCTCCCTCCCTCTCCCCTTCCTCCTTTTGTCCCTTCCTCCCTTCTTCTTTCTCTTCCTTTCTCTATTTTTTTGAGACAAGATCTCTATGTAGTTCTGGCTGCCCTGGAACTCACTATATGGACCAGGCTGGCCTTGAACTCACAGAGCTCCTCCTACCTCTGCTTCCCAAGTGCTGGGATTAAAGGAGTGAACCACCACATTCAGCTTGCACCTTCTTTTGTGACAGTATCTCTCCGATCATAGCCTTCACTCTGTCAGCGGGGCTGGTTGGCCAGGGCCCACCAGGATCCACTTGTCTCCACCCTTCATGTGCTAAGACTATAGAAGTGAGTTGCAACCATTCCTGGCTTTTTATTATGGGTTCTGGGATGCAGACTCTAGTCCAGCATTTTATTGACTGAGACAACTCTCCAGACCCAGGGAAGAACATTTCTTACCTTATGTGTAGTGTCTTCACACAGGGTCATGCAGAGAGCACTGTTAGTTTCTTGCCTACTGGCCTGCTTGAAAGAGGCAGCCCATTGGCTCTTGTGACCTCCCCTAGTTGTGTGGAGATTTGGCAGAAGCTGGATTACATTCTTAGCTCAGAGCCTCATCTCTCTTGGTTTCTGTAAGGAAAATGGAAAACAGTATTGCATTTGATTTTTTTCAAGGGGAGGAGGTAGATGTAGAATCTCGTTATGTAGTCCAGGCTGACTTAAAACTGACTAAGCCCCTGCCTCAGCCTTCCAAGGACTAGGATTACAAGCATGTGGCACCTTACCCCACTTGTTAAATACAGATACAGATTGTTCTAAACCACTGTATAAGAACAGTTGTTAATCACAGTTCATCCCACTCCTACATGAGTGCTTTCTCTGTACTCCGCGGAATTGGAAAGCCCCTGTAACGCTTACATTTCTATCCTTTCCCCATACTGTGTGCCCTTCAAGGACAAGATCCGTGGCTCATCCCCCAATGAGTCTCACAGCACAAGTTTAGCAGCTAGCATGGGAAAGGTAATCATGAGATAATTGTTGAAGGAAGCTGTTTTGTGACCAAACACACATCTACTACTCACCTCAGACAGGGAACCCAGGACAAACCAAAGTACAGACACCATTAAAGTCCAATTTGGTGAACCAATGAGTTTTATTGGTATTTACAGGAATATGGTTGAGGGGTTACTTACAGTACCAGAAATGATGCAAAGACAGCTGCATCACCAAAGCCCACCCCAGCATGGGTGACAGCTGGGAACCTGGAGCACAGCCTGTAAGTCAACATACTAACAACAGGCAACTCAACACATTGGAGAGTGTCCTTTCCAGGTGCCTCAGTTGATCTAATCCTCTTCCAGGCAGTGCAGCCCCAGTCAGGTCTGAGAGTCTTCTTTGCAGCTCAGCATCTCTTCATCTGAAAAAGACTCCTAGTTTTAATAGTTTCTCTGGCAGGAAAGGGCCTAGTGAATCTGGTCAGTTTCAGGGACTTCCTGAAGCTCTTTTGAGTTGTTTGCTTCCTGCTTAAGGAGCTTCCCTACCTGGATGGAGTGTTTCAATCTCCAAACTGGAATACAATACAATAATTCAATGGCTAAGGCATAATGACTCAGATCTGAGTCTTTGGAGACCCACAGACCAGAGTTTATTCTTCTCTTTTATACTTAACTTTCCCCTATCCTATACAGTTAAGACTAATAGTTATGTTATTTGCTGGGAAAATAACAAATTCGAGTCCCTGCCAAACCCTCCCTCTTTCTCCAGACCCTGAAATCATAGTCCGTGCTCTCTCTCTCTCTCTCTCTCTCTCTCTCTCTCTCTCTCTCTCTCTCTCTCTCCCCTCTCTCCCTCTCTCCCCTCCCTGCCTCCCTTCTACTCTTGCTATCCCTCGTCCTCTTGTTCTCCTTTTCCTTCTCTCTCTCCATCTTGATATGCTTACAACTCCAAGTGAACAGCCTGTTTGCAGCAGGGAGAGAAGATCTCAAGGAGCTTTTAGCTCCTGCAGCCCTGGAAGAGAAGTTTTATTGCGTGATAAGAATCTACCTCGTCACCTGGAAAGGCCCCACTGGATTTTCCATGACATGAGAAGTGAACTTGAAACCCAGAGGCATCCTTGGGACTTTGGTTCTCAGAGTGTAGTAAAACCTTCCCTATCTTTGGGGATTGGATGAACTTTGTGTTTAGTGTATATGATATGATACTGTAAAAATTTGGGGCTGGAGAGATGGCTCAGGGGTTAAGAGTACTGACTGCTCTTCCAAAGGTTGTGAGTTCAAATCCCAGCAAACACATGATGGCTCACAACCATCCATAATGAGATTTGACCCCCCCTCTTCTGGGGTGTCTGAAGACAGCTACAGTGAGCTGGGCCTGTGCAAGAAGAAAAAGTATCTGAAGACAGCTACAGCTTACTTACCTATAATAAATAAATAAATCTTTAAAAAAAAATTATGCTTTGCAAAGGATAAAGAGGTCATTAAAGAGTTCCAGATCTCCTGATATCTTTTCCTGGCCTCTATGTTTGGGAACTGCACTCACTTTCACATGCGCACACACACACACACACACACAGAGAGAGAGAGAGAGAGAGAGAGAGAGAGAGAGAGAGAGAGAGAGAGAGAGAGAGAGAGAGAGAATGCAGTGTGTAGTTCTTCAGCAGCTTTTGGAGCTTCCTCTTGATCTCTTTCTTCAGCTGTCCATCCTAACTGACTGAACCAGCTCCAATTCAGCCAAACTCTGTCACTGAGGTGTACTGTGGCCCCATCGAGGGAGGTGGGGCCTCCAACATTTTTGCATTTGGCTTTAGTGAGAGAGAGAGAGAGAGAGAGAGAGAGAGAGAGAGAGAGAGAGAGAGAGAGAGAACCACTCAAGCACCGTGGATCTGCAGTGCTCAGTTCTGTCACTCTGTCCTTGCTTTCCTGTGGTTAATCCCTGTCCCCCAAACTCCCTGTCTCCTGTATCTCTGGAAAATTCAAACTGAAGAGTCATTGGATTATCCTTTTCTGTTATGCTCTGGGCCTCACTACAAAAGATTTTGTGCATTTTGGTTATACTTAGATTCTTACTTCTTAAGGTAACTAAGAAGGGCCAGATCAGGACATGCAGTATCCAGGAATGATCTGAAGGGCCACCAAACATAGTGTACATAGTTACTCAGTGTTCCTGGGATGTCCAGGGGCATACACCTCTTTAGAGGAGAAAGGGTGCTGTATGGAGAAGGAGAAGGGTCCCTGTATCTGTTTGCCTGACTCAGCAAAGCCTACAATTAACTGAATCTGTTAAAGTTAAGAGAGAAGAAGAGAGAAACAAGCTTTGCTAAGGTTTGGGGCAGGCAGAAAAGACAGTGCACTAGAAGGCAGATGCATCCAGCTGTCTATGGAAGCTGTATGTCCAGGGCCAGCTGCTGCCAGTCACATGGTGTATATATTGTCTGGACTTCCTGACTTCTCTAACAGGAAAGCCAGTGGCCAAAGCACCTCCCAAAGTATACCATCAAGGAGTGTCAGGTCTCTTCCTGTCAATTCCAGAGTCTCTAGATGCGCACTCATTTGATCATCAGTCTTCCCTAGTACAAATGTCTGCTTGAACTCCTGTGCTAACCTGCCTGCAGCTAGCCAGGCAGTTGCACTCCCTTTTCTGAAGGGGAGGTTTTTCTCACAGTCTGTAACACCAATTCCTCATGCAGACCCCAGTGACCTTTATTGAAAGCTCCAGAAATGTCCACAGCCAGAGTGTAGTTCATCGTCATATTAGAGACAGTGGATTTTTTTTTTCTGGTTTTTCGAGACAGGGTTTCTCTGTGTAGCCCTGGCTGTCCTGGAACTCACTCTGTAGACCAGGCTGGCCTCGAACTCAGAAATCCACCTGCCTCTGCCTCCCGAGTCCTGGGATTAAAGGCATATACCACCACACCTAGCTCAAGTTTTCATAAATTTTTATGTGTATGAGTATTTTGTCTGTTTGTACATCTTTGCACTATTTACATGTCTAGTGCCCACAGAGACTAGAAGAGGGCACCGGTTCCCCCAGAACTGGAGTTACAGAAACTTGTGAACTACCATATGGGTGCTGGGAATTGAATCTTCTGGAAGAGTAGCCTTAACTGCTAAATCATCTTTCTAGCCCTGGAGAGGTGTTTTTTTTTTTTTTTTTTTTTTTTTTCCTTTAGAGCCCTCAAAGTTGCTCTATAATCCAGAGTCTGGAGGCTTTGCTTTTCTCTTCTCGTACCTTGTATGTGCCAGTGTGTTTTATAGTCTTGTTAGTGTTTGTGTTAGTTACTTTTTCCTATTGTTGTGATCCTGACAAGAAGTGGCTTGGAGGGAGGAAGGGTTTGTGTTGGCTCATAAGTCAAGGGGATATAGAGGTCACGAAGAGAAGAGGAAGGCACGGCAGCAGGGGCTCCATGATTCTGGTGCTGCAGGGACTTCTTTACCTTCTCACACCTTAGTGGACTGAGAGGTAGAGAGCAGACAGGACGTGGGACTGAGCTGTAACACCTCAAGTTCAGCCCCCATAGTGACCTACTTCCTCCAGGAAAGCTCCACCTCCTAAAAGTTCCACAACCTTACAAGCAAGCTCCGTCAGCTGGGGATTTACTTAAATAGATGAACCTATGGGAGACATTGCACATTTCACATTCGAACCATAACAAGCTCTTAGCTTGTAACAATACCATATGGGCATTGGTATCCCCAAAGGACATTAGGCCTGCTAATCACAACTCTGTGACCATTTCTCATTCAAGCTAACTCCAGGGGAGGATGTACTGTTTCAAGGGATGGGAATTCAAGTTTGTAGTTCATAAGGGCTCAACACCTGAGGCTAGCACACACGTCTTATCACAGCCTCGGCAGCTACCACACGTATGGCCTCTTCTTCACAACAAGAAGGTTGCCTCTTTAATGTTCTGAGTTCTCAATCTTAGGTATATTCCAGACAGCCCAAATGACCAGGTGGACATTCTCCCAGAAGCTTATGTACATGTGCCAGGGCCAAGGCTCTGTCACCATGCTTCCTGACTAGTCTCCAATCCCAGCATCAAAAATGGCATCCTGCTCCTTTCTGAGACTTCCACACTGAAGGAAATTGAGGAATTATTGTGTCATCTCTATTATCAGTGCTTCCCTCAACATTATAACAAGGGCATTTCTCTTCCTAGTCAGTGCTGTGGGTTGATTTTGAAATGTCTCCCTAACAGACTCATGTTTTGAACCATTGGTTCCCAGCTGGTAGTGTTATTTGAGGAAGTTCTTGAAGATGGAGCCTAGCTAGAAGAAGTAGGTCACAAGAGAGAAACAGCTTTGGAAATTGTATTAGTCAGGGTTCTCTAGAGTCACAGGACTTATGGAATGTCTCTCTATATTAAGGGAATTTATTGTACTGACTTACAGTCTGCAGTCCAACTAACCCAACAATGGGTAGGTGGGAATGGGAAGTCAAAGAATCTAGTGATTTCTGAGTCCCACGAGGTTAGGTGTTTCAGCTGCCTTCTGTATATGGTGGAATCCTGAAGAAGTAGGCCCTAATAGATGTGCTAGCAAGTAAGTGTAAGCAGGGGAAGAGGAAGAAAGCCTTCCTTCTTCCACTGTCCTTCTGTAGGCCTCCAACAGAAGGTATGGTCCAGATTAAAGATATTCTAAACCCATGCCTGGATTTAGAACTTGCTCTGTCCCAGGCTGGCCTTGAACTCAAAGATCTGCTTGCCCCAGGCTCCTGGGATTAAAGGTGTGTACTAACTTGCCTGGGCCTCAGCTTTTCATTGTCACTGTACCTTAAGATCTGGATGTGTCAAGATCCGGGTCAGAAGCCTGTGTTTTCCAGGCTCAAGGTTTGGATCACAGGTGTACCCTCCATTTCTGGATTCTCCAGTTCATTCCATATGTAATCAAGTTGACAACCAGGAATAGCCATCACAGGGATCAATGGTCCCTTCTTGTCACGCTCATGGCTTTCTACTTGAATGAACAGCATGTCTTACCCTGAGCCCAGAATCAGTGGAACCCACCATGATGAACTGAACTCTCTGAAACTATAAACCAAAATATGTCCTTCTTCCTTTAAGTTGTTTTTGCCAGCTAGTTTGCCAAGGGATGAAAAGTAAGTAACTCAGCCTCTAACTGCACCTTTATCATCTACACATCAGGTCTTCCTCTCCAGAAGGCTCCATCATTTGACTTCAGACCTGGTCTCTCAGTCACCTCACAGTTTAGAAGATGACATCTTTTGTCCATCTGAATTCTGCCCACCACACACAGTGATGATGAGAGCATCTCATCCATCCAAAGGCTCACACAGTACCTCTCTCTGATGCTGTGCCTCGCAGAGTCCTCACTATGTGATTTGTGCTCCACAGTGACCTCCTCTCTAAGCTGAGCACTCGCACCAGCCAGAAGTCCCATAGGCTCTGCAGCAGTGGGGCCTCGACAGCTCATTCCAAACCACCTGATCAGCCTGAGGATCTGAACTGAGAGAATGTTAAACACAAGTGTTGCTCAGTTGGTTTTCTTCCTTCCCTAAAAAATGACAGCATCCTCTTCCCACAATAATCTCTAGCTTTTATCAGCTTTTGACACAACCATGTCATCATTTGAGGCTGTGGTCCTACTTTTTAAGCTTTCTGAGTGAACTTGATTTTCTCAGCTTGATCATCAAGTGCTTAAAGACTATACATTGTTTTAACTACTCTGGTACTTCAGTACTTCAGGACCTGTATCAGCCCTGTTAGGTATGGCAGAATACAATAGCAAACCACACCAGTATCCCAGAAACCTAAATGCAAGAGATTGTTACCGTCTGTACATCCAGATGACGTATAGGGCCACTCATTTACTCAGGAGATTCGGGCTCTTGGAGACTCTACATCAACACCTGCTAGAAATGTCTGTGCTGGATATAGTTGGCCATGATGGCTCATACCCATAGTCCCAACACAAGAGAGACAGGGGGAGGAGGTTTGCAACAAGTTTTAGGCCAACCGGATCTAAATAGTGATTTCCAGTCTAGCCAAGGCTACAAAGTAAGGCCCTGTCTCAAGAAATTAATTAATTAATTAATTAATTAGGTAATTGATTAAATGCCTTCATAGAAATAACTTATACTTCTGCTCACATTTTATGTCTATGCCTAACTTCAAGGAACTAGGAAGTACTGTTACGTATGAAGTGGGCCTCCAAAATGGCAGTGTTGCTGTCAATGTCCTAATGACAGACTAGGCTCAGCTCTGGCTGGACTCTGAGTAAAGAGAAAGATTGCTACCTAAACTCAGCATTCCTCAGGAACTTTGTGAAGTGGGTTTCTATTTGTTAGGGAAACTATTACTTCCCTTAGCTGCTCCCTTCATCCAACTATCTCCAGCAAGGCCATCTAATTCCTGATCAACTCAATTCCCAGGCTATTCCAGCACTGACATGTGCACGTGGGTGCACACGCACACTGATCCTTTCTGCTCTCCTTAAAATTGGCAAGGCTCTCCCATTTCTGCTGTTTTCTATGCCCCATAAAAGAATCTGGAAGTTTGATTACCCAATAAACCTTTCTTTCTACCCACAGAGTGGTTTAGTCCAGTGGTTGCACTGCACCCTTGCTTAAAAGACCACTTACTAGGAATAGAAAAGGCACCAGAGGGTTTGTTTGAATGACAGGCACAATAAGGCATAACCCATTGTGTGACCCACCAAGGTCCACCCCAGTGCCCTGGTCCTCTCTGCCACTCCCTGTTCTTAGAAGGTGTTCTAGTTTCCTTTCTGCTGCTGTCATAAAACACTCTGACCCGAAGTGATTTAGGGGAGAAAGGGGTTTATTTGGTTTACACTTCCAGGCCACAATCTATCATCTAGAGATGTCAGGGCAGGAGCCAAAGCAGAAACCGTGGAGACATGCTGCTTGCTGGCATCATTCTCAAGGTTCATGAGTAAAGAAAATAGCTTGGGGGAGAGGGTGTCGGTTTTTGAGACAAGGTGTCTGGCTGTCCTAGAACTCACTCTGTAGACTAGGCTGGCCACCTCAAACTTATAGAGATTCTCCTGCCTCTGCTTCTTGAGAATTGAGATTAAAGATATGAACCACCATGGACCCAATTTAGCTAGCTTTCTTATACAGTGTAGGACCACCACCTGCCCAGGGAAGAGTGTTGCCTACAGTAGATTGGATCCTCACAGATTAATCAACGATCAAAAGAATCCTCCATAGACATACCTGTAGGCTAACTAGATTCAGGCAATTCCTCAGTCAAGGCTTTCTTCCCAGATGACTCTGGGTTATGTCAGGTTGACAATTAAAGCTAAGCAGAACAAAAGAAGATTCCACTCTCCACATCTGTGTATACATTCCACATTGTCTCTGCAGCCTGGCTGCTGTTCTCTCCCCTGGGTATGATCTTTTCTAGCCTTTGGTGCTGATCTCAGCCCTCTGGTCCCAGGTCACGGAAACTTGAGAGAAAAATATTTTTCTTATAGGCCATGCCTAGAGCCCTTCAAAGCAAAGTTAGGCCTTTTATAACCACTGTGTAATGTTAGAGACTCAGAGTCCCTGACTTGTAAGTAGAGGACAGATTCCAAGGCAGTGTCCAAGAGTGGGTGCTAAGTCTGAGGTGACCCTGCCAAACCTATCTATCATGGCAAGTAATGAGATCCTAAAAGAAGGTCAGGGAACTGGAAACAAGAGAGTGAGTACTGGCAGCGAAGACTCTGCAGACAGAAACTCTGTAATTGTCCCTCAGAGTCACACCTTGGGATTTTCTACGGAACTGTGTTTGGCCAAAGTAATACCTAAAGATAATTTGTAAAATCAGTTGGCATTACATAGTGAAAAATCACCAGTTGGCTTCTCCATTGAGGCAACTTTTCCAAAATTTTTTAACTGCTTCTTTTGACGACAGATAGGTAGATAAAGAGGTAGATATAAGTAGATAGATGATAGACGTTAGGTAGAGTATAGGTGGATTATAAATAGATAGATGATACTCAAACATGATAGATATGTAATTCATAAATACATAGATGATAGATACATAAATGATTGGTAGATCAATAGATAGATGATTGATTGATAGATGATAGGTAGATATATAGATAAATATGTAGATAATAGATAATAGACATATATGGTACATAGATGATAGATACATAGATATCTTCATATATTAATAACATACTTATATATTTACTGTTGCAATTGTCTTAGTTTTAAGTTACCTAATTTATCTACTGCTTTTCTGCAATGAACTATGGGAAATCAGCTCTTATGCCACCCACAACATAGTTACCTACTCTCTGTCTTCTCCATGTGGATACTCCTAAATCTTGTTAAGTTCAGTATGCACAAGATCACGAGATGTAAACATTGCTACAGAGCACAGTGATGAAGAACTCTGGACCTAGATGCTTCATGTTGCATTTTGAAGGATGTCCATGCAGAGACGCCACATACTGGTCACCAGAGGTTTAACCATCCAAGTAGGACAGACTAAGCTGGAGAGATTATCCTGAGTTGCTGAGGGGAGGGGTCAGCAGCATCACAAGACTCCTTTCCAGAGGAAGGGAGAAGAACCAGTCAAGAGCTATGAAGACAGGGAAGATATCAGAAGGAGATAAATCACTGCATTTCTGACCTTGAAGATGGGGGAAGAGGGTATAAGCTAAGAAATAGGAGGTCACCCCTAGAGCAGCAGTTCTCAGCTTGTGGGTCATGGCTCCTTTGGGGGTTGAACAATCCTTTCACAGAGGTTGTCTAAGACCATCAGAAAACACATATCTTTACATTATTTCATAACAGTAGCAAAATTACTGTTATGAAGTAGCAACAAAAATAACTTTATGGTTGGGGTCACCACAATGTGAGGGGCTGTACTGAGGGTTGCTGCACTCGGAAGGTTGAGAAGAGCCACTACTCTAGAGGAAAGGATGAGCTGAGTTCTCCCTGAGAGCCTCTAGAAGGCACCTGCTAGTGCCTTCACTTTAGCGCTTGGAACATTCCAGAAGTGGAAGATGTAGCTCTGTAATGGAGCGCCTGCCCAGCGTGTATGAAGCCTTGAGTCCCAACACTAAACAACAACTCCAAAAACGTATTGTGGCTTTCTGCCTCTTAGACCTGTCCGTGTGCGTTGTTTTAAGCAATTCAGTGTAGCAAGAAGGAATTGGTGCACTGAGGCTCTCTGGCAGGTGTATATCTTCAGCCTCTGTGCTAAAGATTCCTTTCTTGCAAAGTAAGTTGATAGGAGCAATAAATGAGTTAATGAATTAGACACTTGGAACAGAAAGACAGGCGAGGAGCTCCTGCCTGTAGTTCCAGCCCTCAGGCAGAGCAGGAGGATAAGAACAGAGTGAAGCAACCATATCTGTATAATGAGTCGTAGACAAGCCAGAGCAATAGAGAGAGGATCTCCTATCTGAGAGATAGAGCAAAATACTTGGCCCTTGAGAGATCACTCAGTAGTTTTGAGGACTGACTGCTCTTATAGAGAACCTGAGTTTGATTCCACAAACCTATATGGCAGCTCACAACCTTCTATAACTCCGATTCTAGGGAATCTAACCCTCTTCTGTCCTCCACAGGTATACACGTGAACACACAACAACCATGCACGTAAAATAAAAAAATGGTTAAGTATTTTTAAAAGGAAGGTAGTTTCTCTCTATCCTAATTCTTCCCAGTGTCACACATCACATTATACAAAGAATTAAAGATACAGTCAACATGATGGTATACATAAAGGGTCCATGACAGGTAAATTCCCAAGATCCAGTTGTCTGTAAATGTCTTTATCCCACCCCCATGCTGCACTGAACAAGTGGCTGGATCTAGATTTGTAGTTCAGGAGAATCAACCCTCAGAGTTTTAAAAGTATTCTCCCACTAGTTTCTGTCTTCCTGTTTTGGCTTTAGAAAGTGATTCCTTATTGATTTTATTTTATTGATATTTTAAAAAGAGATTCTTGGTGTATAGCCCTGGCTAGCTTGGAACTTCGGAAGTAATGCTGTGAGTGCCGAGAGTACAGGCATGAGCTGCAGTGCCCAGCTGGTTTGGTTTTTGTGTGTATGTATTTGTGTGGGTGTGTGCATATGTATGCAGGTATGCATTCACATGTGGAGGCTGTAGATCGATGTCAGGTGTCTTTCTCAGTCTCTCTCCAATGTTTTAGGGGTTTTTTGTTTTGCTTTGTTTTGTTTTTGAGATAGTGCCTCTTACCAAATCTGGAGTTCACTGTTTCAGCTACTGATCGGTCACCCAGTTCCAGGGTTCCTCCTATTCCTCCCTTCCAAGAGCTGGGATTAGAGGTACAAACTGCCATGCCTGGCTTTTTTTTGTTTTGTTTTGTTTTTTGATTTTTTGAGACAGGGTTTCTCTGTGTAGCCCTGGCTGTCCTGGAACTCACTCTGTAGACCAGGCTGGCTTCGAACTCAGAAATCCATCTGCCTCTGCCTCCCAAGTGCTGGATTAAAGGCGTGCGCCACCACTGCCCGGCATGCCTGGCTTTTTAAACTGATTTTAGGAATCAGGTCCTCAATGCATAGCAAGCACTTTATGGAAGGAACCATTTTCCCAGCCCGCCCGATTCATTTTTACGTGACCGTTTCCTATCTGGAAGTTTATTGAATCGTTGTCTACTGCTTTATGGAGCTTTGACTTGAGTTGGACTCCTCTTGCCTCGAAACAAATAGGAAGTGCTCCCCTTTAGTGGCCTAATTCTCCCTCCTTTAGAGATTGCAAGCCCCAACATACCAGTGAAAATCTTTGCCAAGTCTCCGGATAAGCACAATTAAACCGGAAGACAGTCACACATTCTGTCCTCTTAGGGCACTGGTCGTCTGCTTGGGAGCCTTAGACACAGGAGTTGTCATTGGGTTTACAGGACATTTCTCCATGCCTCTTGCTTTGTGTGTAATTTCATCAGTATGATATCTGAATCCATTCCTCCTCTGTGGGAACACAGAGTGCCTCCAGCTGCATGGTCTGTCTCAGCCTGACTGTCCCTGGGATTACACTGCACTCATTCTGTTGCTGTGTATAATGAGATAAACCAAATTTTGTACTCAAAGTCGTATCTGACTCGCAGTTAAAACTGATCAAGTATTGATCATTACTAATATAGGCCTTCTCCACTCAAAATGTGTTGGTTTTTGTTTTGTTTTGCTTGTTTTACCTAGTGAGAGACAGTCTCACTAGGTAGCCTAGGATGGGCTTGAACTCAAGAGCTTCCTTTCTCCTGAATGCTGGGTTTATAGTCATGTGCCATCACCCTGGGCTTCCTGTTGAGTTCATTTTAATAAGAGACTTGGGTTATTTCACTACAAGATATGTCTTCATTATCATTTTACCTTCCTTTATTGGAAACTATTTTCTCCTAGAACATTTCTCATAATGTCTCTCATGTCTTCTGTGCTCGTTTCTTGTTCTTTTGTTTGTTTGTTTGGCGGCTCGGCAACTTGATTTGACATTCAGCAGGTTAGTTCTCATCCACATTGACTGTAGATTTTTGAATGTGGTAACAGGCACGTAAGTTACCAGTGTGTAGAGCTTGTTTGGTGAATCCCCATCCTCATTGCGTTTTCTGGACAAACGTACTCGGAAGCGATATGGAACATTCCTTGTTCCCTCGACCCGGACGGCTTGATTGAGCCTGGTGTCAAGGCGCGCATCTGTAGTCCCCACTTCTTTCATGGCAAATTTCCGAACTTCTTTGAATGTCCAAGGAGCACGCTTCTTGAAGCCCAGTCCATGGATGCGCTTGTGGATGCTGATGGTGTATTCTCGGGTCACCACCTCCTTGACTGCAAAACAGCCCTTCTTCTCGCCACCTTTCTTTGCCGGAGCCATTGTTCCGGGCCCAAGTTGGAAAGGAAAAGTGCGAGGGATTGTGGGATGGAAAGTCCCACGTTTCTGTTTTTATTTCGCTCCATGAGACCTTGAATTGACGCTATCTTCCAGCTTTTTTGTGGTCTTCCACATATATTTTCCTCATTTTATTTAACCACTTGTTCATAAATATTCCATTTTCTAGATTTTCTTGCAGCTAGATTTGTCCATGTTGCCTAAGTTCTGAGTGGCCAGTAAAAATGCAAATGCTGGGTGAAACATAGCTCTTGAAGTCACACACACACACACACACACACACACACACACACACACACACACACACACACCTTTTTGTTTGTTTGTTTGTTTGTTTGTTTTGTTTTGAGACAGGACTTTATTCATCTCAGCCTGGCCTTGAACTCTCTCGATATTCAGCCTAGGATGACTTCAAAGTTCTGATCTTCTCATCTTTACCTCACAACTGCAGATGTGCAGATTACGGATGTACACCACCACGCCTGGTCTATGTAGGTCTAGAAATCGAACCCAGGGCTTCACTTAAACTAGGCAAGCACTCTACTGACTAGGCTGCACCCCCAGTGCCCCCTTAAGTCTTTCAAAAGGACAAAGCAAGGGGTTGTAGTATACAACCTTAATCCCACACTTGGTAGGCAGAGAAAAGTGGATCTCTGTTAGTTTGTGGCCAGCCTGGTCTACATAGCAAGTTCCAGATCAAGGCTACATAGTAAGAGAAGGCATAGCCTTCTTGTCGCTCTGATGTGTAGAATAAGGAAACCTTCTCTCTTCTTTCCAACTGTTAGGGTAAAATAATGCTCCAGATTCTGAGGAGTTTTTCAACTTCCAAGAACTGTTTAGCATTTTCTGAATATTTCTCATTTGAGAACTTTATTTGTTGTATAAAATTTTGTCTCACTTTTTATTGTTTCTGTTGGAGACAGTACCTCATCTTGCTGTACAAACCAGGCTGGCTTTGAACTTGTGATCTTCCTACCACAAGCTTTCCAGTGCTGGGATTACAGGTGTGAACTCACCATGGCTAGGTTGTCACCATTTGTCTCTGTCTCCACTGAGCTCATTTTTGTCTGTTTATCTGTGTTTCCCTTTATCTTTCTGGTGATTGGCTTTCCTCAGTTATCTGGCTGTCATTGACTGTGTGTCTTAAAGAATGAGGTACGAAGGACTGTGGCAGGGTTTGTTAGCAGAGCACCTTAGCATACACGAAACTGGGTTTTAATCTCTAACACTGAGAACAAACAAACACAAAAAACAAAAAACAAAAAACAGGCATTATAAAAGGACAGCTCCATAAAGGGGATTGCTGACCCACTGACCTCTCTGTGGGAAATAAGGTGGCACCCATACATTAGTGGAAATCTCCAAACACCCACATCCCAGGTCTTTTATGTTGGGTTAGTCAGTGCCTCTGTGGGAAGACTCTGGGAGTAGAATCATGACTGCCTAGACTTGTCAGTGGATGAGTGATTTGTGGAACATCAAAAAGAGCACACACACACACACACACACACACACACACACACACACACCCCATATGGCTCACAGTATAACTAGAGTCACAAGTGTAACTCTAGTTCTAGGGAATGATACCTTTTTTCTGGCCTCGAGGACACTTGCATGCATGTGAAGCGCATGCTCAGTTCACTCCCCAAACATGTATAATTTTAAAATAAAATAGAACTTTAAGTGTATTTATAAATTCCTCCAGGATTGGCAACCTGAGTTGTAGTAGTCCTGTTCTGAGCATGCATAAGTAGAAGAAGAAAGCAATGGCCTCTTCCTGGGAACATACCACCAGGCCACAGATTCTTAAAGATGTACTGCAAAGCTCCATTGTGGCTGCACCTGCTCCCAGCAGGCATCTGTTCGTGTGTGTGTGTGTGTGTGTGTGTGTGTGTGTACGCCCTTGTGTTTGTGTGTTCCTATAATCCAGAGAGATTCTGGATTCTCTACTATAGTTTGAGTCTTTATCTGGCTCAGCTACAGCACTCCTGGGTATTGTCCCCAAGAACTCCAATTCATCCTGTCACAGAGACATTTGCTAGCTACATCAATGCTTACTGCAGCACTATTCAGCATAGCTCAGCTTTGGAAACTAGATGTCCATCAACAGAGAAATAGATTAAGCAAAAGTATTTATACACAATGGACCCCCCCCCCCAAAAGAGAATGAAATGAGATCATCATATTGAACAACTTAGGCCAATCACAGGAAGGCAAATACCATATGCTTTCTCTAATATGTGGTTCCTAGATTTTTATAGAAACACATAAAATCATGTAGGTAAGTATGCCATGAAAGTAGATGCAAAGCTGTCTAGAGGACAAAGGGGACGATCTAGAGAGAGGACTGGCAAGAAAGAAGGCAGGAGGTGACTATGCAGAACACACAATACACGCTTGCATGAAAATGTCCTCATGTAACACAGTATTATGTACAATGAATGCAAATAGTAAAGAAGTTTAAACTTTTTATCAGGCTGTCAAATGGACCCTACTAGAAATGATCAACTCTTACAAAAGAAGAAAGGCTCTGTCTCCCAGGCAGGCTTCCCTTCCCCCCATGGCTTCTTCCTGGGTTGTTTGTAGGTACTGCTAAGAAAGGAGGACTTAAGCGGTCTGAGAATCTTTGGGTCCACACAATCAGAATTACTTCTTTTTTGGGGGGGAGGGTTTTTTTTTTTTTTTCCGAGACAGGGTTTCTCTGTGTAGCCCTGGCAGTCCTGGAACTCACTCTGTAGACCAGGCTGGCCTCGCAGAAATACTTCTTAAACATTAAAGGCATGTTCAACAGAAGGAAAGAAAAGACAACCCAGCTGGGCATGAGGCTACAGGCTTTGAATTTCAGCACTCAGGGGACTGAGGCAGAGGAATTGTGAGGTTGAGAACAACCTGGTGGTGTGTAGTTAGAGTCTGTCTCCAAAGCTGAAAAAAAGGGAAAAAGGGAACAAAGGAAGGAAGAACAGAAGGGAAGATCAGAGCTACCCACAGAGCAAAGTATGTGGAAATTATGTATCTGAAAAAGAAATAATATCTAGAATACATAAAATCCTAGCTGGGCACAGTGGCACACACTTTTAATCCTAGCACTCACAAGGCAGAGGCAGACAGATCTCTGAGTTCAAGGATAGCCTGGTCTACAGAATGAATGCCAGGATAGCTAGGGCTATAGGAAGAAATCCTGTTTTGAAAGCAAAACAAAATGAAACGAATTTCTATGAGTCAGAGTAAACTGATTACAAAGCAAGCAAAGGATTTGAAAATAAGACTGTCCATCATGGATATGGGCAGTGCATTGGGGTATTCTTACGTCTTCAAAAGGAGTGACATACTGATACGTGAACTTGGAGGACACCGAATTACAAAAAGAACAAAAGGACAAATCCTGTGTGGTTTCACTTACATAAATTCTCCCATAGTCCTTAAGGATAAGGCTAGCTTAGCAACCTGAGACCTTGGGCTACGCACACACACACACACACACACACACACACACACACACACACACACACACACACACCTTCTAACAATGCACCTAGCAACCTGGGATCTTCACCTGTGTCAAGCTGCAGGCACACACCTACTGAACAATGAAATAAATCATGAGTGAGCCATTCCTCCCTAGCAGCTCTTGAAAGCTCCCTCTTTTTTAGGTCAGTTTCCATCCCAACATATTTCAGAACATTCTGTAGTACAGGAGACAGGGGCTAATCCAGCCTGAATTAGTTTGGGGTATATTTTAAATAAGGCAAATTATATTGTGAGTGAACTTTTAAGAGAAAACTCCTTGGGATGGCTCATCTTGGCTGTCAACCTGACTGCATTTGCAATCAACTAAAGTCCAAACTGTTGGGCACCCCTGCAAAGGATTTTCTCATTTTGGTTGTTGTTCTTATTTTCTGGTAGTTTTTTTTCCCAAGTCAGGATTTCTCTGTGTAGCCCTGGCTGTCCTGGAACTCACTTTGTAGACCAGGCTGGCCTCAGAGATCTGCCTGCCTCTGCTTTCCACGTGCTGGAATTAAAGGCATGCGCCACCACTGCCTGGATGTGAAGGATTTTCTTAATGAGATGATTTGAATCAGAAAGACTCACCCTAAATCTGGGTCATACCTTCTAGTGGCAGCCCAGATGAAAGGACAGGGAATAAGGAACCGCCCTTTTGCCTGCTCGCCCTCACTTTTACTGACAGTATCTATCCTTTTGCTTGTTCTCCCTAACTCTAACTGACAGTATCCATCCTGGTGCTTCAGTACTCCTTGACCAGCTCAGAACCAGCTTCTTTGGGATTCCAACACAGAATGATGACCAGAAGCTCTCTAGTACTCCAGCACCAGATTTGGACGGATGAGACATCCAGCCTTGTGGGTGGAATAACTACCTGTGGATTCTTGGCCTTTCCAGTGCAAGAGACATTGTTGGACTACCTGGGCCACACACACACACACACACACACACACACACACACACACACACACACCCCACATATTCATTCTATTAGTTCTGTTCCTTTGGAGAATCCTAATACACACCTATCTACCTTCTTATGCATAGCTAGGCTTGCAATTGAAATCAGATGCCTTGTGGGAAAGAACATATGCAGTAAGCAAATGCATATATAATCCAAGCCTCTCAGTCAAAACAGACACCTTCACATTTTATTCTTTTGAGTAGCTAGCTCTTTCTCCTTCTAGACCCCATAAAGGAAAGCTGGGGACAACAGCCTGGTCTTGTGTACCCTAACTCAAGGAGCTCACTGCTCATGTAATATAGCTGTACAGTGTCTTTACTTTTTGAATAAAGTAACTTTGGCTCTTGGCAATGTATGTATGGTTTCTCAATTCTTTGAATAAGACACCAAGAACCTGGAAACACCCAGTCCTGACAATGACACTAAGTAACAGACTTGTGATTGACAGGAGCTGGTAGGAGACAGTGGTGAGCAGTTACTATTTAATGGGTCCAGAAGTTTAGTCAGAGATGATGAAAACATTTTTCGATGATTGTGGTGGTCGCTGTGCAACAATATGAATACCAAATCTCACTGAACAGGGAGCATACTTAAGAGTTAAGATGGGAGCCAGGTATGATAGCACAAGCCTTCAGACCCAACAATGGGGAGGCAGAGGCAGGCAGATCTCTGTGAGTTCAAGGCCAGCATAGTCTACAGAGTGATTTCCAAGTCAGCCAGGGTTATATAGAGATATCCTCAAAAAATAGTTAGATAGTAGGAGCTAGAGAGATGGCTTACCAACTAAGAGCAAATACTGCCCTTGTAGAAGATGAGAGTTTAGTTCCCAGAATCCATATGTGGATGCTCAGAATAGCTTCTAACTCCAGCTCTGGAGAATCTGATGTTTCTTCTGGCCTCCACAGGCAACATACCCACATGTACATAAACACACACACACACACACACACACACACACACACACACACACAATTAAAAATGAATCTTTGACAAGGGAGCTAAGATAGTAGTTTTCATGTACCCATGAAAACAGAGGCCCAACCTAGGGAACCTATTCTAGTTTGCTTCCTATTGCTTCCAAAACCAATTTAGGTGACCCTAGAGGTATTGCAGGTGTGGCTGCTGTGTCACACGTGTGTCAGTAGGTGTGAGAGAGGAGAGAGGCTATGTCTATGCTCAGTGTTCTGACCTATGGACATCTGAATGATTAGTAGCCTAAGACTCCATGAAAAAAGCAAGCCTGAGATTATAGGCTTAGGTTTTTTCAAAACCTACTTTATTTAGGGTTCTTAAACACAAGACATGAAGCACAATGAAGAGAGGCAGAACTGGAGACTCGAGGGTAGTAAAAAACAGCCAGATGTGAATAGCCAGTGATGCCACTTGGGACCATGATGGGTCCTGGCCAGTGCTGCCACTGGGGGCCACAGCTGGATCTATAGCCCTGAAGCAGCAGGGGTCTGTCACCACCAAAGGCCAGGCTGAAGTCCATGGTTTGGGCTGCCACCGGGGGACATGTTGATGTCTGAGGGCTGTGCAGAACTGGCCCTACTCCTGGACTGAGCACCATGGGAAAGCTGGCACTGGGGGCCTGAGAGCAGGTGAGCTGACCCCACCCCTATCAAGCTGCAGTACTCTAGAAATCAGCTCTACACACTGTCCAGGAAGCACAGCAGAGCTGGCCCTAACTGTGGAAGTTGGGGGTTGGGGGAGCCAGCCCCAAGGGTGTAAGCATGAAAGGTCTGGCCCCACCACTTGTCTGCTGGGTGCCATTTGCTGTCTATGGCGGGAGGGTTGCTCTCCCTACTGCAGTCCTCAGGAGAGCAGGCCCTTCACCTCACTTGGGCAAGATCGTAGAGCTGGCCCTAGATGTAGGGGTTTCTGGTGGGCTGGCCCTAAGGGCATAAGGGTGGGAGAACCAGCCCTGTCTCTTGTCTGCTGTGCAGTGGAGTTGGTAAGGGAGAGATCACCTCCCCTCCCTCTTCTGCAGCAGATGGGATAGCTAGGCCTGAAGGGGTCATGAGAGCAGGAGAACTGTCCCTGTCCCTTACCTGCTGCAACACTCAAGAGAGTAGACCCTGAACCTCACCTGAGCAACACATTAGAGCTGGCTCTGGACATAGGGGGTGCAGGTGATCAGGCCCCGAAAGCATGAGCGTGGGAGAGCCACCCCTGCCTCTTGTCTGATATACATGGCAAACTGTCCTTGTTCCTCACCAGCTGCAACACTCAGAAGAACAGCCCTGCCCCTTGCCTGGGCCCGAGGGCATGATAGTAGAAGGGCCATCGCAGGCCCTGCATCTCACCTGGACAACACAGTAGAGCTGGCTCTGTTGGCATGGACTCATATGAGCCAGCCCTGAGGGCACGTGAGTGGAATAGCTGGCTCTGCCCCTTGCTGGCTGTGGCATTGAATGGGCCAGCCAGGCAGGAAAGGAGAGCCCACCCTAGTGGTGTGGATACAGGAGAGCTGGCAGGCTCATATATCTCTCAGGCCCAGATCCAGTGTTTTAAATTGGTGTACCTCAACATCTACCCAATTGATGAACTTCTGAAGTGCATAAAGAGGTTGCTTCTATAGATCCAAAACTACAGGATCTCTATGACACAGGGCAACAACAGGATATCCGAGAGAATTCCTAGTGAGATTCCAGTATTGATAATTTGCAGAATCCAGAGGCCTTGTACCAGACCAACAATTCATTACAATGAACAT
Source organism: Uromys caudimaculatus (assembly GCA_028551405.1). Classification (NCBI taxonomy): domain Eukaryota; kingdom Metazoa; phylum Chordata; class Mammalia; order Rodentia; family Muridae; genus Uromys; species Uromys caudimaculatus. The sequence continues at coordinate 58,653,530 of CM052700.1, forward strand.
TTGCAAGCAAAGAAATGTGGCCAAAAGAAACTTAAGCAGAAACTATAGAAGAATAAAACACTGCTTACTATTTCACTTACAGGTTCATGCTCAGCTAGCTTTCTTATACAGCCCAGAACTATTTGCTTAGGGAATGGTGCTGCCCACAGTAGGCTGAGACCTCCTATGTCAATTAACAATTAATATAATCCCCCACAGATATGCCCGCAGGTCTGTTTGTTTTTGGCAATTTCCCAATCCTCAGGTGACTTTAGGCTATCAAGTTGACAGTTAAAGCTAACTAGTACAGGACCTGAGTGTATGGATTTTATATACAGGTAGGGGTATCCGAACCATCAAATGAAGGTTTAAACTTGAGTAGGCAATCATCAATGGAATGCAACCCTACCTAACCACACAGCTTCAGAACTAATAAGGCCACATAGGAGAGATTCTGGAGATGTGCACATTAGTGGCTGTTTCCCAACTGTCACTTCTGCACTTAATTTGTGCCTCTCTGTTCAATGATGTCTTCAGAGGGTCCTTAAATTAACCATTCCACTTAAAATAGCCATTTCCGGGCCATCAATAGCTCTGTCTTTTCTTTGTTAGTACTTTTGACACTTGAATACTCTTCGGTTACTTTGCTACCAGGCAGAATTCCTGCACACGATTCACGTTATCTTCATTTGTTTGGCCACATTATTTGCATAGAGCTTGAAATGCCAGATATGCTCAGTAACATTTACTCAACTATTGGATTTACTTAAGTGTGTATTTATTAAGTATGTATTTAACATATTAAGTATATATATGTAATGCATTCATTTAGAATGGTATTTGGTTTTGGTATTTTTCAAATTTCTTTTCATACGTATGAGTGTTTACTACACCTATGTATGTGAACCATATGTGTGTCTGATGCCAAAGGTCAGAAGAGGGCATCAGATCCTATGGAACTGGAGTTACAGGCTATTGTGTGTGAGACTCCATAGAGTCTTAGCTACCGGGACCCTCTGGTGAGCCACGCGGAGCTGGGGATCAATGCAAAAGCAAGAGGAATATTGTTCCAGCTCACTGGTTGGCAAGTTTTTATACAGTTTCCAGGAGCGGAATAGAGCATCAGCAACTAGGCACAATATGATTGGCGGAACGGTGCACCCTTTAAACTGATTGGTCTTTAGGGAATGAGGTAGTAGGAGCTTCCCCTCAGTTTTTCTGAGGAATGTAATCAGCCTCTCCCTTCCAGCCTATGTGCTCCACCTATCTCTTCGTTCTGTGAGAGGAGGGCTCTTCATGTTCTGGGATCTGGTGGAATTTTCCAAATGCCCTGAGCTGACCTCTTCAGTGAACCACCCTGTGGGAACCAAACCTTGGGTCTGTGCAAGAGCAACAAGTGCTCTTAACCTCTGGGCCATCTCTCCAGCTCCTAGGGTAGTCATTTTGAACAGTGGTACAATTTATGTAGACAGAAAACCCAGATTGAGGCAGAAGAGCCAGACTTTAGGGTCAGATCATTTTTCATTTATCCTGTCTTCCAGGTTACCAAGTTAGAATTTCTACTAGACAGTTGTAAATATGATTCTAGGTGGATATAAAATGGAGTTAGATACAGTTGTTAAGACTCAGCTCCTAGGGCCTGGGGAGATGGGTCAGCCATTAAGAGAACATACTGCTCCGGCAAAGGACCTCCGTTCAGTTCCTAGCACCCACATTAGGCAGCTCACAGCTGCCTATAACTCCAGCTCTTATTGGCTCCTTTTAAAAAAAGAAAGCACAGAAAAAGAAGGACTGGAGATGGTGCAGCAGTTAGAAGCACTTGCTGCTCTTGCAGAGGACCTGAGTTTGATTCCTGGCACATTTGGCAGCTCACAACTGCCTATAACTTTAGCTCCAGAGGAATCCAATGCCTTTGGCCTCCATGGGCACCTGTACTTGTGCATACCCCCACACAGGTACACACATACACACACACACACACACACACACACACACACACACACACACACACACTTGTTCTATCCTTTGGGTTTAAGATATCTGTACTGGCTGGTTTTGTGTGTCAACTTGACACAAGCTGGAGTAACCACAGAGAAAGGAGCCTCCCTTGAGGAAATGCCTCCATGAGATCCAGCTGTAAGGCATTTTCTCAACTAGTGATCAAGAGTGGGAGGGCCCCTTGTGGGTGGTGCCATCCCTGGGCTGATAGTCCTGGGTTCTATAAGAAAGCAAGTCAGGGGAAGCAAGCCAGTAAGTAACATCAGCTCCTGCTTCCTAACCTGCTTGAGTTCCAGTTCTGACTCCCTTTGGTGATGAATAGCAATGTAGAAGTGTAAGCTGAATAAATCCTTTCCTCTCCAACTTGCTTCTTGGTTATGATGTTTGTGCAGGAATAGAAACTCTGACTAAGACAGTATTCAAACCCTAAGTTATGTCCATGAAAAGAAAATAGGATATTTGTGGCTGAAGTGGTGGATCAACAGTTAAGAGCATTTGCTGCTATTGCAGAAGACAGGTTCAGTTTTCGGCACTACGTGGTGGCTCACAACCACCAGTAACTCCAACTCCCGGGAATTAGATGCCCTCTTCTGGCCTTCAGGGTACTGCATGCACATACATACATACTTGAAAACACTCATGCACACAAATCTTTTTATTAAAGTGGAATTTTTTAAAAAATGAAACTCCTCATACATCTCTGTCTCCTCCCATCCACTGTGCTAATTACAAACACAACACAAAATATAGGTTTAGTAAAGATAAAGAAGGCATTTGGATAAATTCATCATCTAACATTAACTTTTTCCTCCTCCCAACTAAGGGATATCCTACCATAATTGGTCCCTCAAGTGCTCCAGGTCTGTCACCAGTTCTTTTTCTCAACGAATATACTTCTAATGGATGGATTTTTTAAACTGTACACATTTGTTTGTTTGTTCGTGTGGTAATGAGAGGAAGTCGGAGGACACCTTATAGGAATCAGTTATTTCCTTTGACCATGTAGGTGCTTTGGATCGACCTCAAGTGGTTAAGCTCAGTAGCAGACACCTTTACCCTCTGCGCTTCTTGAAGGCATATGTGTGCGTGTTTGTGTGTGTGTGTGTGTGTGTGTGTGTGTGCGCGCGCGCGCGCGCGCTCTGAGGAATTTGTGATTCTCCTGCCTCAGTCTCTAGGTTGCTGGGACTGAAGAAGTCAAGTTTGTTTCAAAAAAACGTGGAAGCGTCCCTTTCTGTTCTTCCAATCTCCCAAATAGTTCCACTTTTTAACCTCGCGACTTAACACGGAAGCAAATCCCCGCTCTATAGCTCTCAAAACTCATCTCTAGCTAGTGGACAGCTGAGGAAATCCCTGAGTGCGATTTCCCCTGTCTAAGTGACCTTAAACAAGTGAGACTGGCTTCCAGTTTAGCCAATGGACTAAGTGGGAGCAGAAGCCATTGTAAACAAACTCAGAGTCGTCCCGCTCGGACTCCTCCCCCACGTGGGGGTGATTCATCCTCGGGCTGAAATCTAGGCGTGACCAACGCTTCTTCAACCAATCATAGCTGGGAGTCTCCAACGAGGGCGGAGCGAATGGACAGACGTTAAGACCAATCACAAGCTGGAACTTCTGAAAGAGCTAGGCGGGCATTGTTTCACATTTAGACCAATCAAAACCAGGTAAGTGAGCGGCATTCTCTACTGTCCAATAGATGGATGGGGCGTTGTCCGACAGCCAATGACTGGCGGTGGGGGGCGGGGCGAGACTCGCGTGTGAGGCCGAGGTACCTCGAGCGTTTGTGCGCCGAGGCTCGCGCTCTCAGGAGGCGGCGCTGTGCTGTGGTGCGGACCTCGGGGCGGCGTTGTCCGCGCGGCCAGGTGGGTTCAGGCGTCGGGACTGGATCCTCTGGCCATCCGGGGACGCGCACAGCCCCACTCCTGTCGGGCTGCCCGGGAGCGCGCAGAGCCCCTCTCCCCGCGGGCTGTCCGAGAGCGCGCAAAGCCCCATCCCGGAGCGGCCCGGGCCCAGGCCGTCCGACGCTCTGGCGCTCGCGGGCCAGCTCCTCTCACCTCATCCATTTTCACCATCCTTGCTATGACCTGCCGACTCCGGCCGCTTCTCCTCTCTCTTGCCTTCCGAGAGGTTCACCCTCAACCTCGGGATTCTAGCTTCATTCTCCCTGGAAACTAACATTTCTCACTTTGCTTTTTGTAGGCACCTGGAAGGGTGAAGGCGAGAAGCAGATGACGACGCTGAACACAGGCTCAGCAAGGTTCGGAACTGCAATGGGCTTGCTTAAACTATCTATGCCTCCTCTTACATGCCATTTAATCACTTCTATTCTAGAATCTTTGTCCTCATAAAGTGCTTTTGCTCAAAACTGCTGAAAATGCAGGTGAAAAGGCTCACCAGCAGCAGCCAATTTGAAATCTGTTACGTGGATGGAACGGGATTCTGATACAGCTTAGAACACTAATTTACACTGGAAGGAAGGGCCTGGTCATCCCGGACGTCCATAAGATACGGGACGTATGTGATTATCACATACAACCTCTGAGAGAATTACAACAGCTCAGAGGCGACCTTCTGCATTGTCTTTATGGAGAATTTGTTTGTACATCATAGTGTAGCAGTATTTGGCTTCCTGTGGTGGTTCTAGCCATATGTTTCTAGATGGTCTTTCACACTGTCTCAATCTCAAATAAAAATATGCCAGACATTGCCTGCGAATAAATTAGCTCATCGCTTGTAGTTTTAACTGAGACTTTAGAAATTGAGGAATATTAGACAATAGGGGTTTTATTTTGGAAGCTGGAGGAAATTGAGTATTGGAATAAGAGTCTAGGCAGAAAGGAAGAGAGAAGAATATATGTGTGTCCAAAACTGCATTGTTCTCATGTTGTCATTTTCATGACTTTATATCTGGAATTGCTTTTCTTAGTTCTCAAAAAAGGAAAAGTAAGCTATAGTTTAGCATCAGATTCACTGTTTTGGAGTTTATAAGCTTTGCTTTACTGTTTTTCTTATCCAGCTTGTAGCACATAACATTATAGTTCCTTGTGTTTTGCTGTGGTAAGATTTTTGTCGTAGTAGAGAAAGAAGTCGGTTAGAGGGAATTAAAAGCAGTCTTTACTCTTAAGCGACAGCATTGCCTCGTAGGCCATATGTTTGAGCCATATTAGTGAGTTACACTGGAAAGCCGCATCTTAAAACTGTTGTGTCTGTTATACCAGTTGTCAAAGTCATGGGCAAACTACAGATCTCTGAGTTGCTCACTATGATAAACTATTGTAAGTCTGCATTTGAAAATCAAATGTACCTACCATGTCTTTGATAAATCTGTGCTTAGTGGTTACTTGTTTGGAAATTTAGAAGATGGTAGCTTGTGCTTCCTTCCCTTGGTCTTAAAAGTTTGATAGTGGAGAGAGCTATAAGCCAAGGATTAAATGCACAGAGAGTTCTGCAGTTCAGGGTGTGGGATACGAGAGAAGCCCTATCTTCCATGTTCCAACCTCAATTCTCATTCCTCTAGACTTCCTCAAGTGCATTTCCTTAACCGTCATGTCTTATGTAGATTATAATCTTACATCCTGAAACCACTTATCATGTTAGATTTTGTTCCCTTTATTTTACACAACAGAAAATGATTTTCAGAGCTGTGATTTCCCACTAACAGGTGCCAGAGTTAAAACTCAAACTGTCCATTTAACCCCAAAGCTAGAACTTTTAGCACAAAACTACCCCCTATTGCTCTGTCCTCTGGCATCTCTATATGAGCACCAAACCAAGAAGATCCAATTTTGCTTCATTCCTCCTTAGCTCAGGACAAGGGCAAAGAGCAAGTATGCTGCTATCTACATATCCATGTGTATGACTTAGTTTTCTTTTTGTGACAGATACCTGACAAAAACAGCTTAAGGAAAAAAGTTCACAGATTGAAGCGTATATAGTCCATCACTACAGTAGGAGCTGGTCCCATTGCATCCACAGTCAGGAAGTAGAGAAAGATGAATGCTCAGCTCACCACATGCACTCAAATGCATGAGTTTGGGATGCTGCTGCTCACAATCTAGGGGGGAAGGGAGAGAAATCATACCCAGAGGCATGTTTCCATGGTGATTCTAAATCTGGTCAAGATAACAATGAAGATTAACCATTACACACCAAGAATGACTTCAAAGGCACCACCAGTATTAGTTTGGGGGTTATATGCAAATTTTAGCAAGAAAGATTTGTACCTAAGAATTATACTTGTGAATGATCTCTAGTCCTCATTTCTTGGTACTCCCTCCAAATTCATCTAGGATGGTCTTTTAGTGTATTGGGAAATTTGCTCATTTATTCATTCATCCAACAGATATTTTTAAAGCATTTACTATAAGCTATACTCTACTTTAGATGATACAGATGAGCTAGGGATTAAGATCCTGCCCTCTGAGTCTTGTATTTGAGTCAGACAGAAGACAGCTCGGGCTTGAGTGGGTGAAATTAGAGATTATCTCATCTGGGTTGACACTAAGTGTACTCCTTCTTGGTTTAAGACCCAAGAGGACTTCCAGACCATTTCTATTTTTTTCATATTTACTTCTCTTTGAACTTTTCTCCAGGAACCTATTGATGTATTGGGGGAAGGGTATGCTTGTGTGCCCATCTGCCTCTGAAGTGGTGCTATTACAGATTCACCACTATGCTTGCCTTTTTTAGGTGGCTTTTGAGGACCAATATAAGTCCTTATGTTTGTAAGACAAGTACTTTACTAACTGAGCCATCTCCTCATTTCTGGGTTATTGTCAAAGAATCATGCTGACCTATTTTTTGGAATCTGAATCTACAACTATGAATGAACAACTATGGTCCAACTTTAGACTTTTGAACCTGTGTCCTAATTTCAAGATTGATGATATGTAGTAGACACTTTTGTGTTCCAAGGAAGAGGCACACACACATTATCTGTGGGATGGGGAATGAATATAAAAGAGAGTGGAAAATTATTTCATCATCCATATTGTATGAACCTTAGTGTTTTCAAAACCATAAAGAGCAGTGGTTCTCAACTTTCCTAATGCTGTGACCCTTTAATATAGTTCCTGATGTTGTGGTGACCCCCACCACAAAACTATTCTGTTGCTACTTTATAAGTATAATTTTGCTACTCTTATGAATCATAATGTAAGTACCTAATATACAGAATCTCTGATATGTGACCCTGTGAAAGGTTGTTTAACCTCCAAAAGGGTCATGACCCACAGTTGAGAACCACTGGTATAGAGCAACAGCAATATTTAAGATAGGATTTTAGTCCCGGATACCCACCTTCTCATGCTTTGTCCACCTAACATATCTTCCAAAGAAGACTAAGACTACCACATCCTTAATCTTCTAAAACAGAAGATTCCTATTGGCAGAATTATGAGTCAAACCAGGTTCTTGGTTCTTAATCTCCAAGTTTAACCTATATATTGTCTTTAGCTGAGGTACTGAGTCCTGGTATGGCCTCACATGAACAAAGAAAAGGGATTAGTTTCATGTCTTATCTGTCTCATATACTAGTATATTTGAATAGGATTCTGAAGACAGTTACTTTTCTTCAGAGGGTAACTGAGGGGCTCTAGGATTTGTAGGGTTTCTAGGGTTTCTCTCTAGACGCCTGTCTTACATGATAATAGAGACTGTCAGATAGAGCATCTAGCAAACTGGTTGACACATATCAAATATTCACTCCATCGTCCTCCTGGTGCTGTACCCAATGGTATTGTGGTAGAACTACTTCTTCATATTGGCTCTTTCCTGACTATTCTGAGCTCCATGACAACAGGCTCCACAGTTCCATCCTTCTACCTTTGATGCTTAGCTGAGAACCTGATACATGGCAACTATTGCACAGGTATCTGATCTGGGGACTTCTCAACTCCTCCTGAAAGGCTTCCCAGAGAAGGTATTCCGTAAATAGATTTCCCCCCTCACACTTAGCCACCTGTCCCAATCCTTTCTTCAGTACACAGACCATCTTTCTTCTCTGCTACTTCATAGAGTCCCATGGTTTACTTAGCCAATCCTCTTTGGTAGATAACATCGTACTATAACAAACAGTAATGATGAGCACAGCCACACACTCAGTCCATGCTTGTACACCCTTGATGAAGCCTCTACAGTCACTCAGATTAGATTCCCAACTGGTTACTTGTTTAGTAGGCCGAAAGCCCCATTCCTAATTCTTTTTTTTTTTTTTTTTAAAGATTTATTTATTTATTTATTTATTTTATGTGAGTACATTGCTGTCTTTAGACACTCCAGAAGGGGGAGTCAGATCCTATTACAGATGGTTGTGAGCCACCATGTGGTTGCTGGGATTTGAACTCAGGACCTCTGGAAGAGCAGTCAGTGCTCTTAACCACTGAGCCATCTCTCCAGCCCCCCTAATTCTTATTATATGTAATAACATGAGGCAAGACTTCTTTGGACGAAGTCAGTATACCCTTATGGGATATATATATTTATCTCATTAAAATAACTAAACAGCTCCAAAGATTAACCCATTTCTATTTTTAAAATGTATATATCTATATGCATATACATAAATATACATGGCAGGTATAAAATAAAAACTACTGTCTAAAGAAGGTGTCTCTGTGCAGTGCTCTGTAGTTTCCCATTATTTTTTGTCTATTCATTTTTTTGTGGGGGCTGGAGAGATGGCTCAGCGGCTAAGAGCACTGACTGTTCTGAAGGTCCTGAGTTCAAATCCCAGCAACCACATGGTGGCTCACAACCATCTGTAATGAGATCTGATGCCCTCTTCTGGGGAGACTAAAGACAGCTACAGTATACTTACATATAATAAATAAATAAAATTTAAAAAAAAGAATAACAATAATCATTTTTTTGTGCTTTCCAGTTTTTACAATAGTATGTGCTATTTCTGGAGTATAGAATTTTCATTGACAATATCAATTCAAAGCCCAGTGGTGTTGTCGCACACCTTTATTTCCAGCACTGGGAAGGAGAAGCAGGCAGATAAATCTCTCTGAGTTTGAGGCCAGCCTGGTATACAGACTGAGTTCCAGGACAGCCAGGGATACATAGAAAAACCCTAATTGGGGTGAGGGTGGGGGTGTAGAAAGAAAACCAATTCAAGCAAAGTAGGAACTACTCGTCATCTGCATGTCTGTACAGTGCCTCTGTGTGCTCAAAGAGCACATCTCAGAAAACTCCCCTCAGCAATCTGCATGTCACTAGCCACTCCTTTCCTCTAATTTAGGCTGCATTTTACTCCTATTTCTTTTACTTCACATCACATGGTAAATCAGTTGTTGGTTTCTGTGGTGTGAGCTCTATTTAAAGTGAGTTTCATTTTATTTTCATCACTTAAAACAGCGTATGATGCATGGGAGATTTATAAGTGGTGAGTGAGTAAATGACTTCACTGTGTTACAGACTGAAGAATTTAATACCTGCATTAGTAAATTGTTATAGATACCTTAGCGCCAACCAGAGTTTACATGTTTTTGTTTGTGGTTGTTTGTTTGTTTGTTTTAAGATGTGGCCCAGGTGGACCTGGAACTCTGTGTAACCAACATGCTAGGATTACAGGTGCATGCCAGCACACTCAACTACAGATAATTTTTTGATTCTTATTGTTTGCTACAGCAACTGTCTGAATGAGGCATGAACTGCAGGGTGTCAGGATGAGGAGAAGGGGAGCTCTGGAAGCCATATCTCTGTATAGAGGAGTTCTGCTTCAGTGAGCTTTTCTGGCTTGTGAGCTCTCTAATGTCTGCTTTCCTTTTCTCAGTCTCCCTTTTCAAACTGAGCAGCCAGGTGTTGAACCAGCATTTGAACAAGATGTTCATTTGGTTCCCTCACGCCAGAGAAAAGTTTGGGTAGGGAAAGGGAAGGGAGGATTAGATTGTAGGCTAGCCACTGTTCTGAAGTCTGGCAACACATCAAAAACAACCCAGACATTTTCTAAAAAACAATCTAGGTTTCTGGGGCCTCTCTAAACTGTCTTGAGTTATAATCCCTTAGGGTGGAGTCTCAGAGCCTATATATTTATTAGAAACTTCAGTAATTATGTATGTGTGCCTGTATGTTTTTGTAGGCCAGAGGTCAATGTTGAATGTCTTTGTGAGACAGATAACTCGATACACCTGTATCTCATTGATGCTTCTAGACTACCTGGGTGATGAGCTTCTAGGGATCTTCCTATTTCTACCTCCCCAGTCTTGGGGTTACTGGTGTTTTACATAAGTCCTGGGGCTCAAACTCAGGTACTCATAATCAAGCACTTTGCTGACAGAGCCATCTCTTCAAACCAGTGACCTAAAGTAATTTTATTTTATTTCATTTTATTTTTTTGGTTTTTCGAGACAGGGTTTCTCTGTGTAGCTCTGGCTGTCCTGGAACTCACTCTGTAGACCAGGCTGGCCTTGAACTCAGAAATCTGCCTGCTTCTGCCTCCCAAGTGCTGGGATTAAAGGTGTTTGCCACCACTGCCCGGCTCTAAAGTGATTTTATATAAACGTATTGGTGCCAAGTCTTGGATCAGATTAGTGCTAGTCTGTTGTGAATTTTCACCAGTCTGTAGAATAAGAAAATTGAGAACTACTGTTTTTCATAAAACTAAACTCATATGGTTTGTCAGATTGTCCTTTGCATTAAATTAAGGCTTCCCTGCAGTTTTCAATGCTAAATAGTTTCCTATAAAATGGCATCAATAAGGAGATTTTTATATTTTGCAATTTAAAAGACTTAAAATGTTACTAGTTTATGAGTTCCTGAAGATTGTGAAATGTAGTCACTCTCAGAAAGAAGATACTTTGGAAGGTGAATCTGTGGAGGCTCTTAAGTCTGTAAAGCCAGATGAGACTCAATATAGAAAGGTGTGCTTTTTGTTGTACGTGATACTCTGAAGCTTCTAGGGCATCACTATTAGACATGTTCATACTTCTGAACAAACTGGAGCGTTTGTGCCAGGTGGATAAATGAAGGTCCCACATCAGTTGAGGTCAAATTTTACTACCAACTAAGTCCTGACATGAAGTACATGGGATAAAAATTAAGTTTTTTATATCTCTTAGGATGTTAGAATTTCCTATAAGAAACATTCTGAAACTATTCGCAAGCTTAATTTTCTTCAGGTTTTACTCCTTGGCCATTTGTAGTATTTGAGAAAAATCAGTTTGTTTTCATAGCTTTTCTGGAACTAAACTGGTAGTAATTAAGAGCATGGGCTTATTAGGTGAGATTATACATGCAATTAATTCCAGATGCCCAGAAGGCTGAGGCAGAAAATGGCAAGTTTTCGGCCAACCTGAACAATTTAATAATATCCTGTCCAAAAAACAAAACAAGCCAAGTATGATGGTCCCTGCGTTTAATTTTTGTACTTAGGAGGCAAAGGCAGGCACATTTCATTCAAGGCCAGCCTGGTCTACATAAGTGAGATCTAGGTCAGCCAGGATGACCTAGTAAGACACTTAGAATTAAAAAAAAAAAAAAAAAAAAAAAAAGGAAAAGTAGCAACCGAGTAGCTCATTAGTAAGACACTTGCCTCCAGCAAGGGCTTCAGGAAGGAAATATGTAAGCTAAAATCTGGTACTTCCATAGGTGAAGTAACACCTCAGGCCAAATTCACAGTTCAATGACGCTAGAGAGCAGAGAGCTTTCCAGAAGAGCCTGTGAAAGGAGAACAACCAGCAAGTAGTTGGAAGAGCTGATACTTTAATCTTTTTTCTTTTTATTTATTTATTTATTTATTTATTTTTATTTTTTTATTTTATTTTTTATTTTTTTGGTTTTTCGAGACAGGGTTTCTCTGTATAGCCCTGGCTGTCCTGGAACTCACTCTGTAGACCAGGCTGGCCTCAGACTCAGAAATCCACCTGCCTCTGCCTCCCAAGTGCTGGGATTAAAGGTGTGCACCACCACTGCCTGGCAATACTTTAATCTTGTTCCATCCCCTGGATTTTGGGTGGTTCACTTGGGTTTTTTTGTTGTTGTTGTTTTTTTCCTACACAAGTAAGTTATCTATAGAGGGTCTAGCATAGTGGTTTTCAACCTTCCTAGTTCTGTGACCCTTTAATACAGTTCCTCATGGTGACTCTCAACCATAAAAGTATTTTATTGCTACTTCATAACTCCAATTTTGCTACTGTTATGAATTTTAATGTACATATCTGATATGCAGGATGTCTTATATGTGAAAACCCCCATACACACAGGTGCCTGAGACAGGCTGAGAACCTTTGATCTAGTAGAACTTGGTTTAAATGCTTTCTCACCTCATGATGACTTTAGTTCTGTTCTTACAGGTCACACATTCCAAGGCTCAAGCAGTTTTTCCAAAAGTCCTGAAGTGTAGTCCACATTCCACGACTGAAGCCTTTCCCTCTCTAAAACATGCCCATTCCTGACTGGTCTTGTCTTCCCTGTCCTGTAACACAGGGAAGCACTCTTATTCCCAGAGAACAATTCTGTCCTGACCTTGGCCTACTGGACAAGATTTTATCAGTAGTTAACTTTAAAAGTTTGTCCCACTTGAAATATGGCTCTTCCCGGTGAGCTTTGTTATGTATGTGTATCTACTATGTTCAGTCTCATTATACTGTATTTATGCTCTCTTCTCTCCTCTTAGCTATGATAATTCTTTTTTAAAAGATTGTATCAAATACAATGGTCATTTGGGTGAATTTGTTGGTTTTAGCAGTGTAGAATTCTTTGAGTTCAGATGATTCTACTGTGGTAGCTTTTATGTCTGGCCTTCAACTCACAGGAGAAGATCATTAGCCACTCTTGTCATTGAGGGCTAAATAGTAAACAAAAATACATAAACATTTTCTAGAAGTCAGTTTTAAGTAATTGAGTCTGTCAGAAACAGATTGTAGTGGAGAGTCATCAGTGTTGGGAAATGCAAAGTGGTCATCCCTGAAAGGCATGGACATCCTCCTGCCTGAGAAGGGAGATTTAGAATACTGGTAACATTTGAGAAATGACAGCAAAAATCATTTATTGAGGCCCAGGAGGTGGTTGCACAGATGCATGCTAGAAGCTCACTCTCAGGAAACGCTCACGGGTACAAGTAAACTATAGCTAATACAAATAATTTGAGTCCTGTTTTCTCAAGTGTGTGGTCAAATGTCAAATGGAGATGATTACAGGGGTGATCCTTGACAGAATCAGACTTCTAGAGTGGGGAAAATCCTTAGCAGAGATGTATTCAGAGTTCCATTGCGTCATTTTAGACAATTTTGCTTTTGTTATCTGTTGACAACATTAGAGATTTGGTGAGAAAATATTTTACACGTAATAATTGCCCTCATTAATTTTTTATTAGTCTTCTCGGTTAAAACAACATCATTTTTCACAAGAATTATATTTCTTTTTGGAGCTAAGCTGAAGAAGTTGGAGTTCCTCTGCTGACCCCTATTTGATGTTTTCCTGGAAAGACAATTGACTACCTTCAACTAGGGAAAATTTGAAGGCTGAGTACAATCTTGTGATTAAATATTGGTAAGTCAGCTGGTTCTGCCTTTGGAAGTGCTTTTAAGTGCATTATGGAGCCTATTGCGATTTTTGTACACAATCAGTAGGATAATGACACAGAATGTCTTTGGGACATTGTTTATATAAGTCTATAAAAGTTAATAGGCATTAAGTTAAAAATAGAATAAACAGCCAGTTGTGGTAGTGCACACCGTAAACCACACTCTAGAGGCTGAGGCAGATGGATCTCTGTGAGTGCCAAGCCAACCTGGTCTACAAAGTTAGTTCCAGGACAGCCAGGGCTGTATACAGTGAGACCTAATCTTAAATAAAAATGAATGAATGAATGAACAAATGAAGGAATAACAAAAATGAATAGACAAATAGGTGTCTGATTGTACAGTTATAATAAAATACCTTTGACTGCATATTTACAAAGAACAGAAGTTTTATTTCCTTGTAGCTCTGGATGTTAGGATCAAGGCAGTGACTGGTTTACTTTTCTGGTGAGGCTGTTCTTACAGGATAGCACATTTCATCTTCTCTGCTGTCCTCACCAGGTATAAGGCAAAAGCATGAGAGCCAGATACTGTTTGAAAGCTTTTAATCCCACTCCCAAGCCTCATCCTCTCCTCAAAAGGATGCTCTTTCTTACTGCTGTTAAGTGGTAAGTCAGCACCTGAATTTTGGATGAGCTATATTCATATCATAGCAATAATAAAGTAATAGATATAAAAGAAATGACTAAATTAATAAAATTAGAAAGTAATTAGTAAATTGAATAAGACTTCTTAGCTGTGAATTCCCATGAGTTATCAAGCACATATGTGCACATACAGAGGCCAGAGGTCAATATTAGATTTCTATCTCTATTGCTCTCCACCTTGTTTTTTAAAACAGCATTTTTCACTGAACCTGGAGTGCCTTGATTTCTCAAGGCTGGCTTGCCAGCCCACCCCAGGAATCCTCTCCTCTTATTTCTACTGCCCTAGCCTTGGGATTATAGGTGCATACCACTGTATCTTGCCTTTTTACATAGGTGGTAGGGATTGAATTCAGGTTCTTTGTGCTTACCCAGCAAGTACTGTACCCACTGAGTATCTCCCCAGCACTTAGCTATGGGTTTTTGTTTGCTTCAAAGATTTTCTTAGACTAGTGTTTGAAGAATGCCATTTGAGAACTGATGTTGTAGAAATTTTACTCTAGAATTTCTGTTCCACATAGAGTTTTGCCACTGTATTAAGGGAATGGCCTGTAATACTCTGTAGTCCTCTATAAGTATGATCTGTAGCAAATTAACAAGCAAAAATGAAAGTGTTGGCTTAGGCCTGACAAAACAGAATTGAAAGGGGTACTGGGGGAGGCCTTGCAGAAATGCTTCCAAGTGATATGTTCCTTACTGAGAACCCTCAACCAGAGTGTGCTTTCTCAATGCTTGTCAAACACTTTTTAAATTCTGTATGTTTTGTGTTCTTGGCTCTGGTCCAGTAACCTGCTTTAAGCTTGTGGTCATGATTCTTCCTTTCCAGAGGGTCTGTATCAGTCTGTCAGTGCTGGGTACACTGCAACATCAGCAAAGCGGTTCTGTTTCATTTACACTCTTTCTAATCTGGAAGTCTTTAATTTAAAAGCTGCCTCTATAATTTGTCTTTGTTTTTTGTTATATTTTACTCTTAGGAATCACTTAAGTGATTTTTCTCAGTTTCTTGACTTTCTCATCCACTAGTGTAATTCGTTTATTATTTGGGGATGTTGTGGTTTTACTTTGATTTGATTTTAAGGGAGCAGAGTATTGCTATATATATATCAAGGTAGCCTGAAATTGTCGATCCTTCTATCTCATCTTCTCTGGTGCTAGGATTACATTCATATACCACTACAGATATCTTAACTAGTAAGTTTTTGAAAGTTGGTGTGTGTGTGTGTGTGTGTTTGTTTGTTTGTTTGTTTTAGTACTGCAGATTGAACCCAGGGCTTCTCACATGATAGACAGGGGTCTGCTAAACTATATTTCCAGTAATCTTTATACTTAATTTTTTTTTTTTTTAAAAAGATAGAACTCACTAAGTTACTCAGTCTGATCTTGATGTCACTATAGTTCAGGTAAGCCTTGACTTTCAATCTCTATGCCTCAGCTTCCTGAGTAGCTGGGATTACAGGTCAGTACCACAGGCCTAGCTTTGTCAACTTATAATTATAGGACAGTCGAGTTTTCCTGTGTTTTTGACAAGCACATCAACAGTATGTTTGTAAGTATTGTTTTGTACTAGGTAGAGGGTCACCAGTGGGGTATTTGTGTCTTGTGGTCAGAATAGGAAAGTCTAATGATTCCATATTCATTTTTCTGCTGAAGTCTATATATCTTCTCATAAAAATAGAAATGTGGAAGATAAGATCATTCTAATTAGAGGATATCTGGGACTTGGATTTTTGATCTCTGCACATATATCCTGCTGATCCTCTATAGAAAATGAGCCACTTTTCTGTTCTTAAATTGCCTGGGCCTCCACCAAATGATGAGTTTGTAATACATAGTAAAGAAAGACTGTCAAATATGGAGAGAGAAATACACATAGTATGAAGTAAAATATACCACATAAAACAAGTTCTACATAAAGGGCTCATGAAGTTGAATGTTATTGTTGTTTGTTTCAGACAGTATCTCTTTTTGTAGCACAGACTAGCTTCAAACTCAATGATCCGCCTGCCTTCACAGTGCTAAGATAACTGTGTAAGCCATCATACCAGGCTATACATTTTTTTTTCTTTCTTTTAGTACTACAGATTGAACCCTATTCAGTATGTGTCTGATTCCAGCACCTGAAAAGATGAAGTAGGTGAATTTCAAGCTCAAGGTCAGCTTGGGCTACATAGTAAGACCCTGTCTCAAAAAAGAAAAGAAAAAAAAAAAAAAAAAAGGAAAAGTGTGTGTCCATGGAAGCATGTGTATGGAAATGACCCTGACCCTGCAGATAATTAGGAGAACCCAAAAGGTAACCAGGAAGTTGGAGTTTGATAAGGTGGTCTGGAAGCCTTGTAGTAACAGTCCTGCCACAGGTTGGAGTGTCTCATATGGTTCTGTAAGAGATGATCTCCCTCTACATGCTCTTCCTCTTCTGATTCCATGTTCACCATGCCATCATCTGTTACCAGGATGAATCTCAGGCATTTGGACTTTAGATCATGGGAATATCTTAGTTTTTCAAAAATAACAGTTGGACCAAGCATGGTGGTACAGACTTTAATCCTAGCATGGACAGGTGGATCTCTGAGTGCAAGGTCAGCCTAGACAGTAAGGGCCATGGCGAGAAACTGCATAATGATAGTAGTAGTAGTAGTAGTAGTAGTAGTAGTAGTAGTAGTAGTAGTAGTAGTAGTAGCAGCAGCAGCAGGAGCAGCAGCAGCAGCTGCAATAGCAATAGCATATCCTTCTGCCTTCCTAAGACCTAGACTATCCTTTATTTCTTTCACAACTAGAGCTTCCTACAGTCACTTAAACATGCACTGACCTTACCAGCATAAAGATAAAAATTTCTGCTAACCTCTTATCCCTCTAGATCCCACAAAGTCTTGCCACTTCCTTTGGAAGCTGTCTTTCAGTGTCACCTGCAGTTTGTCCCACTACTATTTGGCCTTCCCCCTCTTGTATTTTCATTGAGAGAGCTCATTCAGGTCTTAAGCAGCCTCCATGTTTCTTTCTGCCTTCGGTAAAGACTCCTTAGCTCCTTCGTTCTTTTTGTTTGTTTGTTTTTCTAGACAGGGTTTCACTGTGTAGCCTTGGCTGCCCTGGAACTAGCTCATAGACCAGCCTGATCTTGAACTCACAGAGATCTGCCTGCGTCTGCCTCCTAAGTGCTAGGATTAAAGGCATGTACCACCACCACCACCACCCATTCTGCTGCTTCTTATTCAACCTTTCAGCAGTCTTCAACATCAATAGACACTTAACTGGGTGTATATTAGTATCTTACAGCTGCTATAACAAAATCACTATAAACTGGTGGCTTAAAACTGATTTCACAGGGGCTAGAGGTGGCTCAGCAGTTAAGACCACTGACTGCTCTTCCAGAGGTCCTGATTTCAATTTCCAGCAACTACTTGGTGGCTCACAACCATTTGTAATGGGATCTGATGCCCTCTTCTGGTGTGTCTGAAGACAGCTACAGTGTACTCATATACATAAATTGAATAAATAAATCTTTTTTAAAAACTGATTCACAGTTTTGGAGGCTTGTAATCCTTGAAACCAATGTATCCAAGGCCTACAATCCTTGAGTGGCTCCAGGGAAGGCTCTATCCTTGCCTCTTTCAGCTTCTGTGGATATCAGCCCCTTTTGAAGGGGCTATCACTCTGGGCTCTCCCTCCCTGCTTATATTACCTCCTTTCCTGTCTGTATTCATCCCCTCCTTGTGTTTCTTTTATAGGAACACTTATTCTTGTTCACTCAGATAATTCTAGATGGTCTCTTTGTCTCAGGGACCTTCATTTAATTACATATACAAAGTTCCTTTTTAAAAACAAGATAGTAATTACTGATTCTAGACTAGTATGTGGATTTATCTTGGTGGGGCTGGGGGTTAGGGGAAGTGCTTACTTATCCCAGTGCACTGGATTTGTCTGGTCTCAGCTTCATTTTCATGTTGTCTTCCTCTGCCCGATTTCTTCAGGTCCTGGCATACATCAGAGCTGGGTCCTCTTTTCATTGCTTTGCTCTTTCTCTCGAGAGTGTCTTTAATTACCATTTATATAAATGATTACTCCACCTGTGTTTAGTCAGACTTCTTTCTATTCTTGTTACATGTAGCCAAACCTCTTAACATCAGCACTTGAGTGGTTTAGAGATCTTGAAGATTTATCATGTCCACACGTGAGCTTAGCTGTACCCCTCCTCCATCAACACCCAAGAAAGGTTTGCTCTTCTCAATGTTCTGTAGCCAGTGAACAACTACCATCCACCTGGGTCCTTGGCAGTTCCCTTATCCTGACTCCCCAAACCCATTTCAACACAGAAAACCTCCTCCAATAGTTTGAGTCTGCCGCTTCTCCTTTCAGAACTCAAGCAGCACCAGGTTAGAGTCTCCTCAGAGACGTGGAGCTCATCCTGTGCTCTCAGCTCTAATCTAGTCTCTACACAGCAAAAACAGAATTCGAACCATTTTACTTTGTTTCTGAGAGTTCCTTCATTATGACTTCTTTTGGTTTTAAGATAAAACTCAAAATATTTCTTGTGGCCTCAGATCCTGTAAGTTCTGGCCATGTTTACCTTTCTCTCTCGTCTTTCTTCTCATTCTCCTTCTGTGTGCACAGCTATCTTTTTTTGAGTTCCCCAAAGTTTTTCCATGGTGAATCTTTGAACATGTTTCCCTGCTTCTGCTCATTGCTAACTAACTTACATTCCTAGGTATGAGTAAAATTGCCCGCTCCTGGATTAGATTACCCCCACCTGAGTGTTCAAATAGTCTTTTTTATTTTTCCTTTTATGGCACAAACTACAGTAATGCTTTTTCTTTAGTCAGTTTTGCTACAGGCTGGCCTGGAACTCATGATCTTCCTCCCTCTTCCTCCTGGATGCTGGAATTAAGGCATATGCTACCACACCTGACTCATAATTATTCTTAATTATTCATTCATTTCTCTCTTGAGAGAATGTATGTACCATTAGGGCAGGAGCTATATATATTGCCAAGACAATGAGTAGTCTAAATAGACTCAGATTTTAATGAATGAATGAAGTTAATAACCTGAGTTGCTAAGATGTCATTTAAAGGGGTATATTTGGAATAAATTTAGCAAGAGAGAAACAGAGACAGACAAGATCTCACTGTGTATCTCTGGCTGGCTTGGAATTTGCTAAGTAGAACAGGCTAGTCTTGAACTTGCAGAAATCTGCCTTCTCTGCCCCCATTCCCAAGGTATGCACCACTATGCCAACTCAAAATAAAATTCAGCTAGGCAGCCTGAATGGAGTAATTAAACTAGAAACTAGAATAACTTGTGTGTGTGCCAGCATGTCTGCATGCATACACTTTGACATGGACTCACATGCAGCCCAGGCTGGCTTCATTTCTCATGTAGCCAAAGATTAAACTCCTAATTCTTTTGCCTCCCTCCTGAATTCTAGATTTACAGTGTATACCACCATACCTAGTTTTATTTTTTGTGATGCCAGGTATTAAAATCCAGGACTTTGTTAGAAAATACAATTGCTTCTGTTAACTCTTCAGTATACTTTGTTAATAATAATTCATTCAAAAATCCTAAATATTCTTTATGGAAAAATTGTAACCATGGGCACGATGCAGATTATAGCTTCTAAAAGACCGGGAATGGTGCTCAGTTAGTAGCGCATTGGCCTGGCAAGCAAGATGCCCTGGGTTTGGTTCTATAGTCCCACATTATAGATGTATGTGTGTGTGTATATAAACTAAATTTGGTTCAGAGAACAGCCAGGTTTGGGTGTGAATGTGTTGATCTGGGAGTTATTCAAGTTCAGAGTGTTGAACTGGCAAAGCATGTATTTTTAAACATTAAGAGTCCTGAAGTAAGTTAAGGCTGGGAACTGAGACCCCTATTTTAAACTCAAGATTTATTTATTTATTATTTATATGAGTATACTATAGCTGTCTTCAGATACACCAGAAGAGTGCATCTGATCCCATTACAGATGGTTGTGAGCCACCATGTGGTTGCTGGAAATTGAACTCAGGACCGCTTGAAGTATATAGTCAGTGCTCTTAACCGCTGAGCTATCTCTCCAGCCCCCCATATTTTAAACTCTTGACTGTGGTCATTCAGGTCATTCATGAGGGCAGAAGTCATTCAAGTCATTCAGGTCTTAGTACAACCTCTGTGCTCCTGCCTCTTGTGGACAGGGTTGCATACCCTGAATTTACTGTGCTTTCCTAGCTTTAGCCATAATGACATTTGCCATTTTCAGCATGTTTCCTGTTGGTGGTTTGAATGTAAAGTGTCCTCCAGAAAGCTCATGTATTGAAGAATAGTCTCCAACTGGTGTCACTATTGAGGTAATTAGATCACCAGAATACTAACTTCATCAGAGAATTAATCTGTTGTTGATTTCGTTGATCATTGAGCTGTAAGGACTTCGAGGAAGTCAGTCGCTAGAAGTATGCCTTTGAAAGGTTTGCTTTAATCCATGTCCACCCCAGCCCTCTCTTCTCTCTGTTTCCTGATGCCATGAGGTAGGGCAGTTTTCTTCCATTATGCCCTTCTGCTGTGATGTTTTTACTGTGGCACATGCCTAAAAATAGTAAAGCCAACTGGCAATGGATTGAAATCATGAGCCAAAGTAAACTTTTCCTCTTCTAAGATGTTTGTCAAATATTTTGTCAAGACTAAAAGAATAATTTTCATATTGTTCTTGGGTTTCTGTAGTGCAGTCTAGACCCAGGCTAGACTTGAAATCTGTCTCATGTTGGGTCTGATCTTGAAGCACTCCTCAAGCACTGTCCTACTTCATACTTACGCGTTACCACATTGCTACTTAAGAATTAAAACAGCAGATATATACTCTGTGGTAAGGAATCTAGGAGTAACCCAGTCCTGTCCTCTGCCTGAGAGTCTCATGAAGTTGCAGGCAGGCTGTCAGCAGAGGCTGTGCTTGGCAAAGCTTGTTTGTGGGAAGATGCTCTTTCAAGCTTACACACAATCGGCTCAATCCCCTGTCACATAGGGCAGCTCTGTTGTGGCATGGCTGATATCATTCTTAGTCTTATTCTTATGAAACTGAATATTTCTTTATCTCTGACAGCTCTGGGCATATTATTTTCTTCATCCCCCACTACATTAGACTTTCGTAAGAATGTGTCTTGCTGTGAGAAAGGGTCCTGTTAAACAGTGCAGACTGACAAAATGGAATGTCCAGAAGCAGCTCACTGTTGAAGCATCTGGGTGGTAAGCTGGGGAAGCGCTGTGGACAGAATGTTACATGAAATTGGAGCTTGGAAATCAGTGATATTAAGGATAGTGACCTCGCATCACCACATATCTTCCCCACTATGCCTCAACATCTATGCCTCCCAAGGAGCTGCAATCTCCAGCAGAATCTCCTGTTCCCAGCCAGCTACTAAACAAAGTTAGGGACACATTAAGGTACCAATTTACACTCCCAACAGTGTGCTTCTTAAACTAACCTTTAACACAGAAAGGTAGCTTAACTCCTCAGTCAGGCCCTCCCTGGTGGTCTTTTCGATGTGTAAAACCTCTTAAATTGCAGTTGAGGGCAGCTGGTAGCTCTGTGGTAAGGGACATATCCACCATACATAAGGCCCTGGGTTCAGTCTACAGCTCTAAAAAAAAATTATTGTTGGATGGATTATGTCTAGTCAGTCAGAATATAGATGTGATAGTACTTTGTTTTTAAAGCATGTACAATTATATGGTTGTATTATACAACTATATAGATTGCTGCTGTTTGGAAAAACCTACTTTGCACTCAGTGGAAGCTGCAAGTTGAATGTAAAGTACAGCTTAGTAGTCAGCACTGAGAACTGCAAGAATTATTTCTGTGTTTTTCTTTTTTTCCCCCTCAAGATTTATATTCAGTTCTATAGCCTGATGATACTAAAAGAAAAACAAATTCAGCTTCTACTACTGTGTGTTTACAGTACACTTCTATGATCTCAAAATGTGTGTGCCTAAGCAGTCTGTTCTGCAGCAGAAACCAGCTGGGCAGTTTAATTCTGACATTGTCTACCCAGAGATAGCATCAGTCCTACAGACTGAAAGCTCAGTACCAACATAAAGCTTCCTCAATTCAGACGCCAGTTGAAATTTGTAGACCTTTGAAACTTATGACCACTTGACTGTCATTTGGGGTTCCTGTCACCCCCATCCTTCGGTTTAGCTTGCTGGTCAGCTCACAACCCAGGGAAATACTGATGTTTATGAGTTTAGTTTAAAGGATATTTTGTAGGAAACAAATACCACTGGGTTTGGTGCTACCTGCCTGTAATCCTAGCATCTAGGAGGCAGAGGCAAAGGATCACACAATGAGTTAAGGTCAGCCTGGTCCACATAGCCAGTTCCAGACTAACCAGGGATACATAATGAGACACCTATTACAAAAATAAAGAAGACAACAACAAAGGAACAGATAGCCAGACAGAGATCAGTCGGATGAGGTTTG
The DNA here is from genome assembly GCA_028551405.1 of Uromys caudimaculatus. Lineage (NCBI taxonomy): Eukaryota > Metazoa > Chordata > Mammalia > Rodentia > Muridae > Uromys > Uromys caudimaculatus. The sequence continues at coordinate 58,676,119 of CM052700.1, forward strand.
GAAATATCCTGTCCCCAAGCATTCCCATCCCTGTGGAGCTGGAGTCACCCTCCCAGCTCATGAATGAGTTCACTTTCCTACAAGCTTCGTTGTGTTCAGCTGTGTAGAACTGCTCCAAACCCGCTTCTATGAGTTCTTTATGAAGGCTTCATTATAAAAGCATGATTGAAACAGGATGACTGACCTATAATAGTGTGACCAGACAGAAAGGGTGTGGTCTAATGCTGGAAGACTGCATAGGAAACCCCAGCAGGGCCTGTCTATCCAGATTCTTCTTGGACTCTGCACAACAATCTGTCCTCCCAGCTATGGGGCAGGGCCTTTATTGAAATGGGGTTTTATGATAATTCCACAAGATCAGAGAATTTGTTTCTGGCCAGCTCGAGGCAGAGAGACAGGGGAAGCTCAGAATATATCTTTGTTTTCAATTACTTGTCTAGGGAAAAAGAAATTTTAGTTTCTATGGCCTTCTGGGAGAAGAAAGGGGCAGAGGAAGAGTCCTGAAGTCTAAAGCACTCAGCATTACAAGAGCCTGTCCAGGGCTGGGATGCAGCTCAGTGGTAAAGTGCTTACCTACATGTGCAAGGCCCTGGGTTCTATCCCCAGCACTAGAGAACGAAGAGAAGGATAAAGGACTGCCTTCCACTCTTATTGATATGAAGCCAAAAATGAACCAAAAGGCTGTGGTTCTGTGAGCCAGAAACCATGGATGAGACCTAAGATGGGCCTGTCTTAAAATCAAAAGCCAACACACCCATGGTATGCTTAGTTTCCATTCCCACTCTCATGAACAAGTGTACCCTGCAATTTACTGTGTTCTGTCTTGCTCTACACCAGGGAGTTATTCTTTTGCTCCCTTCTTTTTTATCCTTACAATTATATGGACAGGATTTCTTTGTTCATTTTGAACAAAGGTAGAGTTTCAGAAAACTGAACTCTGTTTCTCTGGATGGTTTCTGAATTGGTGGACAGGAGTAACTGCCTATTGTAAATAGCTACCAACTAAGGCCTTGAGAATGACAGCCCAGCACAACCTGCTGCACAGCAAGGCCTAGGCTCTATGTGGTCTCTGTGTATAGGAATGCCACCTTCCTTTACAGGTGCATTGGCATTCAAAGCAGGCTTCTTTCCTCACACACTGTGTATGGAAGGGTCAGCAGTACTGAGCTGGGTTCCTCCTTCAGTGGGAGCGGAGGTACCCCGTGCAATTGGGAGTTGACCGTGATTTCTTCTGTCTCTGTCTACACTACGCTAAAAAGATGTATGCTTACTTGATACCCTACTTATATATCCGTTTAAAATGAAATCATGGGGGATGGGCAAGGTCTCATTATAGCACAGTCTGACCTGGAGCTCACGATAAGCCTTCTGCCTCAGCCTCTGGAGTGCTGGTATTGCAGACATGAGGCATCATAGCTGCCCTAACATGAAATTCTTTTAGAACTCATGAGCTGTTTTTCTACTATTCTTGCAGAACTAGAGGTTGTACCCAAGACCTGGTATACACTGAGATAAGTTCCCAGCACATTTGTTTGATTGTGACAGATTTTCTCTGGATTAACTCCAGCTTGCTAGGTATCTGAAGATGACCTTGAACTGCTGATCCTCCTACGTTCTAAGAGTAAAAGCCTTTGCTACCATAAGTGTTCTCAGAGCATAGATAACATTCAGGTGTGTTGCCTACATGGCAACAAGAGAAAAATATTTTGTTAAAGGAAACTTGAGTCCCAGTAGCCAGTAGGGTAGAATGGAGATGAGAGAGCAGGGCTAAGCCCAGCTAAGCCAGTTGGCATATGAATGGCAGCAATAGTAGACTTTGGTTTCGTTTTAAATATTTATTTTGATGCATATGGGTGTTTCACCTGCGTCCATGTCTGCACCAAAGCTGTGGCTGGTGCCCACAGAGCCCAGAAGAGGGTGTCAGATCCCTTAGAACTTGAGAGTTAACAGATGGTTGTAAGCCATTGTGTGGGTGCTGGGAAGTGAACCCAAGTCTTCTGAAAGAGCAGCAAATGCTCTTAACTGCTGAGCCATCTCTCCAGCCCACACACACAGTCTTGTTTCTCAAAAGTAGAGAATCTGATCGGAAGAAGAAAATGTATGCATGTAAACTGGAACAATGAATACTATTAATGTAGAGAAGGAAGGGAGGAGTAATAACTATAGAAAAAAGACATAAATGATATAAAAAATACCAAACTGAATTTAAAATTGCTGTCATGGTTTAAATTGATTGCCAACATGGTGAGATCTATCTAGAATCATCTAGGAGATTAACCTCTGAGCATGTCAGTGAGGGAGTTTCTAGATTAGAAGTGCATAGCACTATCCTATGGGTCAGGATTCAGGACTGAATAAGAAGAAAAGCTGAGCAGCTAGCATTCATTATTATCTGCTTCCTGATTGTAGTGCAATGGGATAGCTTCTCAAATACTTGTCATCATGTCTTCCCCATGATGGACTGTGCTTTAAAACTGTGAGCCAAAACAAACCCTTTTTTATGCTGCCTTTTTCAAGTATTTGGTCCTAGTGATATATAAAGTAATTAATATAGAAGCCAAAGAAAACGGTTATAGATATATGAACCTTAGTTCACTTGTTAATTTTGCCATGCTGGAGACGAACTACTGCACTATAAATTCACCCATGTTTGACTTTAAATAAAGATAGATAGATAAGAGCTGGTTAGATGGCTCAGTGGGTAAACTTTATAAAATTATTTGTCTTCCTTCCACCATGTGGGATCCATTAATAGAACTCAGTCATCAAGCTTCGAAGTAAGTACTTTTACCCTCTGAACCATCTCACCAGGGTGGCAACAAATTAAGGACTTCAAATGAATATAACCAATAATGCAGTGGCTGTGTTTCTGGCAGATAATCTGTCTAAGGAAATCAGTAAGATGATCAGAAAGGTGGAAAGAGACTCTTCCGGACTGTGTCACATAGAGACACTGGACTCAGTTCCCAAGACAGGTTTTCATGCTGATATACATCATGTCATCCTACTAGGGAGAAGAGAACAGGTGAATGCTTGTATGTAACTGCACAGATCAGGAGTTTAGGGCTAGGCTTTGTGCATGTGTTGCTCATTGTTCTTAGCTGTAGGTGGTTGAACAGCTAGTAAACTTTTTTGTTTTTCTTAGCTGCAATACAGTGATTTTTTTTTTTTTTTTTTTTTTGGTAATATCTCCAACCTCACCTCTCATGAATTTTGTTATTTTTAAAATACATTTTAAAGAGAAGCAGAACTTTATACTCAGAATAAAGAACAGGTGCTTACACTGTTCATTAACAATGCATTTGTAGGGGGCTAGGACAATGGCTCAGCTGTTGGATCACTTGCTGCTCTTGCAGAAGACCCTAGTTGGGTTCAGTTCCCAGTACAGATGTTAAGGCAGATCACAATTACATATAACCCAGCTCCAAGTGATCTGTTGCCTTCTTCTGGCCTCTGAGCACCCTCACACATGGCATACACTCATACAGATACACATGCATAAATAAAAATCTATTTCTAGAAAGAATGTACTTCCTCTTCCTGTCTAAATGGTAAGGAAGCTGATCTGCAGTAGGTTCTAGGACTTTTAGGAATTTGGCATAGGATACTCCTTCCACCTCATTTGGCTTTTGTTTAGAAAGAGTAAGCTTAGACAGTCTTATTCCCTTTTGTTTTTGTTTTCTTGTTTGAGACAGGTTTCACAATAGTCCCGGCTAACCTGAACAGTCTTCTGTTTTGACCTCTGAGTGCTGAGATGACAGGCGTGAGGCTACCATGTCTCACTCCTCTCAATTCTTAAAAGAACTATACATCTGTATAGCTGGCAACTATATAGATGTGATGATGCCATAACAGTTACAAACTAACAGTTGTGTTCGTATAAAGTAATTGAATTAATTCTATCCCTGTTAGCTTCCAAATGAATGGGACTCAGACATAATTTACTTAGCTTTGGCATAATTACTGGGGGAATTATTCCTAATCTATTTTTTTTCTAGCATTAGACTTAATTCCCCAGTGGTGCTCCCAAAGTACTTGCTGTTTGAGTCTCACCTGAGTTACTTCTGTTCCAGCAGTCCATCCTGGGGAGGCATTTCACCTGGGCATGTGCTCCTGGTCCATCACTCTAATGGAGACTTCTGTGCTGTCTTCCTCCTTCACTCTACTCTCTCCTTCTTTCTCCAGCTTCCTCATGATCCCTACCTTCGACCATCATCCCAAAAACTGAATCTCTGCCTTTTCTGTTCCTCACAGTAATTGGCTGTAGCCAATTTTTTTTAACCAATAGTTTTAAATTTGGGAGCAAGGTTTACATAGCATCACTTGGTAGCCATGAGGAATATCTGCTCATTGGGGCCAACCTGATCTTGGGGACCAGTATTTAGCATTTGACTACATAGAAGCACCAGATCAACACACAACATTTTCATTAAAGTCATCAGCCTACAACTTGAGAAGCTTCTGGAAGGATCTGGGTGTTTTAGAGTCATGTTTTCTCTGTTCTTTATTTTTTGCTTTTTTTTTTTTTTCTCTATTTAGAATCTCCATAATGAATGGATCCAGTGTGACAAGTACATCACCCAGTGTGAAATGCAAAGAAGACCAAGGGTTAGATGGACATGAGGAAAAGGAAAACCCATTTGCAGAATACATGTGGATGGAAAATGAAGAGGATTTCAACAGACAGGTAGGCAAAGGTAGAAGACAATTACTATCCCAGTGACCTACTGGAATCGTTTGCTGTACTTAGAGGTATCGGATGTGCTCTTTTAGTGTTGATAAAGTCCCGACACACTCAGAGAATCAGGAGTTCCAAGCCTTAGCAGCCAGAGGCTTGTAACTCAAGATAGAGTCTATAGCTCTGGATTCTGAGCCAAGGGCTTGACCTTCTAAATCTTCCTAAACCCTCAAGTAACTGTAGTTTCTCCCTCCCTCTTCTCCTCTGCCATCTGTGGGTCTCTGTCTTTCCTATACTTCCACCCAACCATTGACTACATTGATGTAGTCAGCATAAAAGTATAAATTTTGCTCATGGGAAATACTTGATAAATTATATGGTAAAAAAATGTTTTCCCTAGAAAAATGCTTCTTTATGAAATCAAGTTTGAGTAAAATAATTAGTGATGAACAATTCATGATAAAATATGTGATATTTGAAAACCGACTCAGGAAGAAAACAGCCTCTCTGGCTGGAGCATCTGCTGTCCACTAGAAAGGATGCACACACTGGAAGTTGAAGGAGTGCAGCTGACTGTGGAAGGCACTCCTCAGGAGTAGATGATCCTCACTCACAGGAAGGGTGGTGATCCTACACTGTCTCTGCTGCTTGTGTGGAGTTCTTCCCTGCCCTCTTGCCTGCTCACGGTCTACTACTTTACTGACATGCTCTTGCTACTCTTGTGTATCTCATTCGGGAAAGCCATATTAAAATTGATAAGACGAGAAGATACTTTATTGAGGTTTCCAGGCAGGCAGGCCACAGTTTCTTTACCCTAAGATTCAGCTCAGATTTCATGGGGCCTGTGAGATGACTCAGTTGACAAAGGCTATTGCTACCATGCCTTACAAACCTGAGTTTAATCCCCAGGACCCACACAGTGAAAAGAGAACAAACTCCCACAAGTTGTCATCTGATTTCCACATGTGCACCTCCCTCCAACAATAAATAAGTAAATAAACATAATAAAAACTTCTTTAAAGCTATAGTCCCCGATGCTAGTGTTGCCATTGGTTGGAGCAGAAGGTACACATTCACATGCACTTATGCATGTGGAGGCCATAAGTCAATACTGTGTCTCCTCTGTCAGTCTCCACTTTATTTATTATCTATATGTGAGTACACTGTCGCTGTCTTCAGACACCCCAGAAGAGGGCATCAGATCCCATTACAGATGGTTGTGAGCCACCGGGTGGTTGCTGGGAATTGAACTCAGGACCTCTGGAAGAGCAGTCAGTGCTCTTAGCCGCTGAGCCGTCTCTCCAGCCCTCCACTTTATTTTTTGAAACAGGGTCTCTCAGTGAATCTGAAGTTGGCAGCTGTCTAGCCTAGCTAGCCAGGGAGTTCCTAGACTTTTGCCTCTGCCTCTGGACACAGATTACAAGTATATACCACCACACCTAGCTTAAAACATAAAACACTGGACACAGATTACAGGTATACACCACCACACCTAGCTTAAAACGTAAAACATGAATGCTGGTGATCCAAACACAGGACCTCATGTTTGTGCCATAAGCACTTTACCTGCTGAGCCATTTCTCCAGCCCCATTATTAATCTTTTGGGGCAGGGGAATGTTCTCTGAAAGATGGTCATGGTGGTGCATGCCTATAATCTCCACACTTGCAAGGTAGGAGCAAGGGGATCAGGAGTTCAAGGACTTGTCTCAAAAAAAAAAAATGTTGAACAAGTATGAGGCTTTTAGAACCAGATTGGATTGTCATCTTGAGGATAAAGCGACTAAGTCCTAAATGAGGAAATACCATTTGGTTGAGGTCTCAGCAAGCAGTTTTAGTATATGGTGGTGTGTACTACAGAGACAGAGTCAACAAGAACAGTTGGAGGTCAGCTTTGTATTGAGTTTGAGCCCATCCACAGATACATGAGACCCTGACTCAGACAGACAACAAATGTGAGCTAAAGAGATAACTCTACAGTTAAGAGTGTTTGCTGTTCTTGCAGGGACAGGAGTTTGGTTCCCAGCACCCACATGGCAGCCCACAACCATCAGTAACTCTGGCTCCAGTCTGTCTAATGCTTTTCTTCTGGCCTTCTTATTTACCTGCACTAATGTGCACTTACTCCAAATAATAAAATATTTTAGAGGAAGGATAACTCAGGAAAGGGAAGAATTCTTGTTAGAAACACATTAGTTATATTTGTGAATGATTTATATTCATACTCCGATAATTTTAATATTAAAGAGAAAAGGAACTCTCAGTTCTGCTAAGCAGGAGGCAAACACCAGCTCTCTGAACTTGGAGGTGTTGTCACTGGTGAGGCATGGCATAGAATGTTGGAAGAAGAAACTGCTCCGTTGTGTGTTCAGGGTCTTTTACATTCATGTTCTCTAACTGGAGGAATCTTTTTCTTAAGCTCCTATCATTTCTCCATGTGTGTCTGATAACTAAACTCAGAGCAGGCATAATACTCATTCATGCCTCAGAGTTGTGACTCAGGATCTTTTGTTTGTTTTTCTTTTTTTCTTTTTAATGTTCTTGGTGCTAATTTCCCAACTCTTATGCAAAGAAGATGGAATACTGCTATAATAAGAGAAATAGATTTCCACGGCAAGGTCCTAAAGGAAATAGCTATGGTAAAATATTTGAGCAAGGGAATATGTAAGAGAATGGGGAGCAGAAGTGTGGCAGCTTATACCTGTGGTTCAAGACTTGGTAGGCTGAGGCAGGAGGGTGGGCATGAGCTCATAGCCAGCCTGAGCTGAATACGTAATGAGTTCTTTAGTCCAGCCCTGTCATAGAGAGAAAAATAGAGACTGGATAGAGAAAATAAGTGCCAGACATTTCAAACAAAGCTATGAGTTAAAAATACTTTATTGTAATTATTTAAGAGCTTCATAACTGTAGAATTTATGAGATTTAAAAATATTTTGGCAATTATTAATTTAATTTACTCTTCTTAAGCTGGGTAATAGAACATGCCTCTGATCCCAGCACTTTGGAGGGTCAGAAGTTCAAGGCCAGCCTTAGTTACAAGAGAATTCAAGGCCAGCCTGTGATATATAAAACTCTGACTAAAAACAAAACAACAGAAAGAATTAAAAACTTGCTATTAGTGACTTTTTCTGAACCTATGACTCACAATTGAGTGATTATTGTTGTTGTTTGATCTGTCTTGTGATGAGCTGTGAACCTATTATCCAGCAGGAGGTGGGAAAGAGATTTGGCAAGTGTGGAGTGGCCCATGAAGTAACTGAAATCTACTGAGTAAACACTGTCTGCAAAGGACTGGGTAATCCTAGATCTCTTTGCTTCAGTTTGTGACAATGTTTAAGAAGTACAGAGTAGTTTAAATATTCAGTGTTCTTGTTTTGAGAGACCACTATATTGTGACATACATTTCTGGCAATGCACCAGAAAGTATCCTTTGTATCTAAGATTCTGAAAGTATTTTTTCTGCCTTGGGGTTCTTATTATTAGAAAAGTGAATCAGGAGCTAATATTTTTTATTAAGTTTTCAGAATACTAGTTGCAGACCAATTACATACTTTGTCTTTTGCATGTTCATTGTAAATAGAGAATTTAAGAATTTTGTTTTGTTTTTTGAATCAGGGTCTCACTATATGGCCCTGGTTGGTCTAGAACACAGACTAGGCTGGCCTTGAACTTACAGAGACCCACCTGTCTCTGTTTCCTGAGTGCTGGAATAACAGGTGCCACAACATCTGGCTAGAAAGAATGTTTTTAGCAAGGTCAAGGAAAGAATGCATGCTATAAAAAAAATTCTTCCATACCACCATAAAAATGGAGAATAAAAGAATAAAAGCAAGAATCAAAATCAAATGTAATAATAAAAAGTGTCCCATAAAGATCTGTGAAGACCTGAAGTTTTTGCCATTTTGATTAACCATAACTAAGATCATGCTTTCTTTATGGTTTCTGTGATTCCATGACCAAAAGCAACTTGGGGGAGAAAAGGGTTTATTTTAGCTTACAGTTCTAGGGGGATACAGTCAGTCCATCATGTCTGGGAAGGCATGGCAACAAACAAACATTAACAACAGGAGCACGAAGCTGGCAGATCACATGTTATCTACAAATTGGAGGCAGAGAGAACAAGAAATTGGGTAGGGCTATAAATCTCAAAGCCTGCCTCCAGTGACATACTTTCTCCATCAAGGCTCCACCTCACAAAGGTTCTGTGATGTCCCTAAACAGCATCACCACCTAGGGACCAAGTATTCAGAAACATGAGCCAATTAGGAATATTTCTCATTTAAACCACAATAGTCATTAGAAGCATCATTAGCTCTCCTGCCCATCTGGAGGGAAGGGCTGAGGACTCATCCTCTGGAATAGTACCTCTGAGCTTTCCCCTTTGTTGGCAGGTGGAGGAAGAACTGCAGGAGCAAGACTTCTTGGACCGCTGCTTCCAGGAGATGCTGGATGAAGAGGACCAGGACTGGTTCATCCCAGCACGAGACCTGCCTCAGGCTGTGGGACACTTACAGCAGCAGTTAAATGCACTATCAGTTGGTGACAGTCATGAATCTGAAGACATTTTGGTAAGAGCCTTCAGTAGTTTCACATTTAACATCCTGAAAAGAATGTGGTATTTAGAGTCATAGATGCTCTATGTGGCTCTATACCCTGCATCAAGTCTCTGGAGCCTATGAGTTGCCATGCCTTCAACCCCTTAAATGACCCCCAGGCTCTGTGAAACTGTAGTCATCAGCCTTCATTTACCCGATGCTCTACACTGGGATAGAGGTTAGAAGCCTGAATTGGGCTTCAGTAGACTACTTGATACTGTTTTTTCTTTCACTGTCTATATCTATGTGCTCTCTCTGCTAGGAAAACTGCTCCTATTAGATAGAAGGGACACATTCCTCACAGGCCAGTTCGCATGTCAGCTAGGTCAGGGAAGTGAGTTCCTTGCCTTCGGCTTTGATGTGGCCCTTTGAGCACTGTTCAGAGTTCTGTTCCTATATAGCTTGTGAGTGGCTATGCACCAAGGGGCACAGAAAGATGAGGAAAATAGAGTTCTGGTATCCAAGCCAGCTTTGAGGAATAATTGGTTGTTGTTGTTTTTTTTTACCATGTTCAGTGGCTTGAAGTGCTATTTGGAATGAATATCACTTATACACCAGGGAAATATCTTGTAATAGAGTGGGACACATGAAGGAAGAGCCTCTGAGAACAATTCAGTTATAGCCCGGGGTATTAATACTCTTCTTCTTTCAGACCCTGGGTTCAATCCTCAGAACTTCAAAAGTAATTTTTTTTGTCCCTGTCCCTCTCCTCCTTCCTCTCTCTCTGCCTGTGCTCTCATCTCTCTGCAGGGCTGGAATTTGAGTCTTGTATATGCCACGCATATACTCTATCAGTGAGCTATATCCCTAGCTTGGAAATATGTTTGAAAGTGCAGTATGACATAAAAGCAGAAAGACAACCATTAGTATGGGGAGGGAGATCACAGAGATCCACCTGCCTCTGCCTCCTGAATACTGTGATTAGGCGTGTACCACCACGCCTGGCATGTCTTCTCTTGGTTCTTATTTCAGAGCAAAAGTAACCTGAATCCAGATGCCAAGGAGTTTATTCCAGGAGTGAAGTACTGAGCTGTTGGAAACTTCCAGAAGGACTTGTCTTGTCCCCATACCTGGGGCCAGCAATGCACAAAAAGGCGGAGCTGAAGGGGGGTGGCAAGGGTGTGCAGCCAGGGCGGGTTGGGTTGGGAAGGTGGTTTAACTGGATATTGTGACTGAGTAACTAATGTGCGAGGTACTACTCTCCAAGCCTGAGCATGGCTCTTCTGTTATGCTGACTTGCTCAGAGCAGTTTCCAATTTATTTTATTTTCGATGATGAGCTCTTTGGAGTTAAGGAACTGCAGTTGTTTTTCCCTTGTAAGGAATGTTGTCTGCATTTCAGCAAAATAAGCTGACCAAGGAAAACAGTATTTAAGAAATAATTTCCCCTGCTGTGTGCCTACCAGGAGCAAGGTACCTGGAGGGCTTAAGGAGTTTGCAGCTGGGTGGTAGGAGGGAAAAGCATGAGATACAGACCAGACATAACACTCAGCTCCCCATGCCCTGACATTTCCATGATGAACTGGGATACCAGTGGCCCATAAAGCTCTTGTCTCCTGGCTGAACTCAAGAGAAAACAGATTTGAAAGTTCTTGGATGAATGTAACTTTGGATGGATGTGACTGTGTACCAGAAAAGCAGGACTTGATGGTGACTGTCATTTAGTGACTGCTGTCCTATCATCAGTATGTAGCTATTGTCACTTATCAGGGTTGCTTTACCTTCATGATCTTCCTGGGGGCTGCTTCTGGCTTCTTTCCCCCTCAGCTCTAAAAGTCACTATTAGTCAAAGTCTGAGATGGGCCTTTGTGTTAGTTACATCTTGAATCTTTTTGTACAGTTGTGTTTTCCCAAGTCCCTTCAATATCTGATTCTTATGATGTCTTAATTCCCTCAAACGTTCCGTGTTTTTTCAAGGAAATACATGTTTCCAGACACTAGCAAGCTGCTTAGTTCAGTTTGGGTGTTTCTCATGCCTTACAGAGTATTCCCAGAAACTAAGCTGGTGAGGGGCCAGCCCAATTGCACAACAATCAGGCTTTCTCTGTACCTGAAGCTTACTAGGTGTTACTGCTCCCACCGACAGCGTTTTAGTTTCCCCATGGTCCTGTCTAGGTACACTCTTAGTTCAACCTGTAACTCACTAGGGTTTTTGTTGGTACTGTGTGGAACTGAATCGCACCAGGAGCTGCAGCTGTGAGTAGAGGTGAAGGTGGTAGTGTCTGAGGGTGAAAGAACAGGTGTCCTGTCCTGATCATGCTCCAGGGACAAGGGACTTGGGAGGATGAGAGTGCTGTGGCCTCTGTGTGGCCATCACTGCTGTATGATAGGTCTGGAAGGATCACACAGCTTCCAGGGGTCCATCAGGGCAGTATGTACATACGGGCAGGGACTGGAAGGAAAGGACTGAGTCCCAGGG
>CM052700.1:58688307-58712654 GCA_028551405.1 Uromys caudimaculatus
AAGGAAAGGACTGCGTCCCAGGGGTCCATCAGGGCAGTATGTACATACGGGCAGGGACTAGAAGGAAAGGACTGAGTCCCAGGGGTCCTTCTGGTCAGTATGTACATATGGGCAGAGACTGGAAGGAAAGGACTGAGTCCCAGGGGTCCATCAGGGCAGTATGTACATACGGGCAGGGACTGGAAGGAAAGGACTGAGGTCTAGAAAGTTGAAAGGTTCCCTTTTTCATATCAACTGGTTTGCTGAGTTTCCATTTTGTCTTGGTGCCATGGATAGAACCCAGAGTCTCACTTGTGCCACCCTTACGTAGTCCTACCCTTGAGCTGTTCTCAACCCTCCCTTGATTTGAACACAGCCCCAGCAGTTAAACACAGACGTCCCTCTTTTTGCTGTTTGAGTCTCATAGGATGGCATCTTGTGAAAGTGGCCTCCCACTCAGGTCACATAGAGTAGCTCAGGGAACTTGTATGGCCAGACACACACGTCAATTCCCAAAGCCTCTCCATAAAGAGAGAATGAAACTAGGAACTCCTTCTGGAAGGGCTTTATTCCTGCTTATGCTTTTAGCTTGGCTTGTCACCTCTCATAAGGAAAGGGAGGGAATGGGTAGGACATTTAAAAAAGATTCTTTCTCTTGTAGTCTCCATGAGGTCAGAATTTATCAGGATTGCAGGAAGATCCTTGAGAATCAGTCTGCTTAGTGCACCTTCCCCCGAGTACTTGTCTGGGAAGCTTATGCAAGCCTGAGGTGGCTTTGTTCTATCCTTAAGTTTTGCTCTTTGGAAGCCAAGCTGCTAGGAATGGTCCAAGAGACCTGCCTGCCTCCTGCTGTGCTGGCTCATTTTATTTGGATGTTATTCACTAGCCTGGTTTCAGGGGTGTATGCTATTGGGTATACCTGGAATCTAAGGGCTGGTGTGTTGAGTCCACCTCAGAGACAGAGTGCTGACTGTAGGCTTGGGATGCAGCCAGTGAACTGGTCCTTAGTAGTGTATGGAATGACTTATTCCTGTGACCCAACTCTTTTACCATCCAATGTTGTGAGGAAGCACAATTGTACCCTAGACTACAGACTCAGCCCAATTAGAAGAGCTTTGGGTTGTTTTTTTCCTTGGAATTCTCAAACTCAAATTTCTGTGTAAATTCTTATACAGCAATAGAAAGCATTCTAAATAGTTGCTAGTTTGGCTGGTCTCAGTATTCATTTATTAGAAACTGAGTTCTGTGATTATTTGACCCTATTAACTTTGGGGCTGCAGGGGTGGGTGGGTGGAGAGGAATGCCTCTTCATGAATTTTGGACTGCATCAGAAATCTGAGGTAGCCAAAGCCTTGGTACTGTAGCTCAGGGTCAGGGACCAGTTTCTATCTGTAGTGTACCTGACTTGTGGTTATCATATAAACAAGCCAGAAGATATTTTTAGAAGATTGGGTCTTTTTTATTGAACCCAGGACCTCACAAGTGCTATGCAAGCACTATAGCAAGCTGTATTCCAGGCCTGTGAAAGGCTGAGACTGGGTAGCACTCCTATTTCCTAAGTCCTAAGACCTATGATTGCTTCATTAAGATTGTAAAGTTAACTAACCATGGCTTAAAAATAAATGGTTTTGGTGAACTAAGTATTTTCCAGGTTATTGTTATGTCAAGGTTTTGTTTTTACTATAGAGAGATGAAGGTGCAGGTAAACAGCCCTAGCACCCTCAAGGAGCCAGGGAGGGGGAGCCAAAGTAGACCTCTTGATTGAGACTGTGGCAATGAGCATGGGACTGTGTGGCCTTCTGAGTTTGTCCCCTAATGCCAGAGGGGGACAGGCCTCTTCAGTAAGGGTCTTGGTTTACAGGATGCCAAGGATAGAAACTCAGGGGTCTGACAAATTTGACTAGAACTACCTACCTGATGGAAAAGCTCATCCCAGCCATTCTCCTCTGGGAAAACAGGGGTGGAGGGCACCCGTTTGCTAAGCTGGAAGAGTAGAAAGGATGCTGATATGTGAAGCAGGGACCCTGTCTGATTGTGGTCAGGCCTGAGATGGCTGAGCAGTGGGTGTGAGCACCTACTAAAGCCCATTTTGCTACCCTGAGCATGTCACCAGACAACAGTTACAATCTGGAAGGTGAGGGTTTTCCTCCCATACAGAAGTTATGGGTGGTAATAGGAACGAGCAGGAATCTATCCAAGCAACAGTAAAGCTGACTGCATACTACCTGGCCTCTGTCTATCATCTAACCCACTTCTGGACCCAGAAGTTTCCATTCCTGGGAATTAGGGGACTAGGACATTAGACAGTGCTTTCTTTCGGGTGTCAAGCTTAGAAGCCACACTTCCTATCTTCGGGGAACAGGAGGGAATTCAGGACAGATGTATCTTCGTTTTTAATATAAAAACCTGCCTACATTTTATTACTTATAATTTAAATGGCAGATTTGCTAAGCTCTTCTCCCCAAATTTAACTATTTTTTTTTCTTTAAAATGAATACACATTCTAGGCTACTTAATGCTATAAAGAAAAAAAAAAAAAAAAAAAGGTAGTTCTTAGGATCAAACTCAGAACCTCACACAGCTAGGCAAGCATTCTACCACTGAGGTTAATATCCTTAACCCTGGATAAGGTTATTTAAAAATACTTTCTTTTTTTGAGTCAGTCTTGCTGTGGTCCAGACTAGACTTGAACCTCTGATCTTCCTACTGCAGCCTCTCCAGTGCTGACATTGTAGGTGAGGACCACCAGGCTGTTCTAAATATCTTAATATTGTCGTAGTACTAAATTGTATTTCAGTGCTGGAGTTAAATGGAAGATTTCATGCATGGCTAAGGAAGTGTTCCAACAGCAAAATACATCCCTTGAATATAAAATATATTTCCTATAAATGTCTCATTCTGCAGACCACACATAAGGAGAATTTTGTCCTGCTGATTGAGCCTTCAAAAAACAGCCAGATGTGGGTGGTACACATCCTTAATCCCAGGACTTGGGAGGCAGAGACAGGTAGATCACTAGTGTGAGGCCAACGTAAGAGTTCAGACCAGCTAGGTCTATATAGTGAGACTCTGTCTATAAATAAGTTAATAAACTAATGCTTGAAAAGTGAAAACAGGGCCCCAAAAACAAAACACAGCTTTGAGCTGGGTTAGTTCACTAATAATGCATACCATATAAACCATGAGACTTACTGTCCAAGTCACTGAGTTTAGGAACTTTCTTCAGTGCTGGAACAACAACCATATTCATCTTTCTCAGTAAGCTTTTTCACATGCAGGGCCCTGGGCCCTGATATGGCTAATGTATCTTTTCTGGATGTTTCATGTTAGTAGAGTTAAATACTTGGTGATTTCTTAATTTGGCTGGCTTTTTCTTTGTTGTTGTTGTTGTTATTGTTGTTTGGTTTTTTTGAGGTTTTTTTTTTTTTAAAGGTGTTCTTTCACTGTTGAGCAGTTTCCTGTTGTTGAGTATACTACATTTTATCAGAGTCCCTTAAGCATGGCTCTCCACCTTCACTTTGGATAGTCTTCTACACATGGGACTTGGGAGATGCTGTGCTTCTTAGGAACCTCAGCCAGTGGAGATTCCTACAATCTTCGACTTCTCATGAACCTTTATGCTGTCTACTGGAGGCCAGGATTTTTGAAGTGCCCGAGGCCTACTTAATAACGAGCACAACTGGATAGGATATGAAACGGTGCTGCTGTTTCACCGAGAATCAGTGCTGATATTGCTGAACTTTCTAGTCATGTCCATGGGCACTGAGAGTGGTACAGACTCTTTGGACACATGAGGGAAAGAGGGCTGCTGGTGGAGACACACACAGGAGGAAGGAGGGCCAAACTGGAGATGGCAGAGCCAGTGGAGCCTGACGATGCCCCGGCTGCCTAGCTCCTCCAGTAAACCTAGGTCCAGACTCTGGACTTTGGTTCCTATTGCAAGTGTTTAAAAGCTTGTTGCTCTAGAAACAGGGCTTTTAAAACCTTTTTTTAAAGGCTAGAGAGATGGCTCAGTAATTAAGAGCACTGGCTGCTCTTAATAGGTCCCTGGCTCCATTCCTAGTACCCACATTGAGGGTACAACCATCTAAAACTCCAATCCCAAAGGATCTGATTTTTGATTTTTCCTGGTTCCTCAGCACACTTGGAGACAAAACACCCAAACATAAAATTTAAAACAAAAAAAAGTTTCCCTAAAACCACCAAAACTTTTTAAAAAGTTACTTAAAAATTTTTGCTCTATAAATCAAATGGCAGCTGTTTAAAAACTCACACTTGCTGAGGTGGCACCTTCCTGGCTATGCCTCATGGACACATGATGTGCTGTGCAGGAGCTGGAGAGAGGTTAAAACACTAGCATCGTTACACATCCATACCTGGTTAGTCAGCTGCCACCTGGATCTGGAAATGATGAAGAAACCTACCTCTGGGGCAAGAGTATTTCCTGGAAGGATTAGCTCCAAAGGAAAGGCCCTCCCCACCAGGGCTGGCAGCAGTAGCTGCCCAGATATAAAGGTCTGAGAGAGAAGTGCCCCACTATAACCAGAGCCAGGTGAGCAGCAGTTAGAAGCAGGCAGGCCACTGAATTAAGTAGTGCCTACTTGGCCCTCAGGGATTCATGCACACATGAAAAAAAAAAGTGCCCCTGTGTACCTACAGCTACCAAATACAATTAAGTCAAAATTGAGACTAAGATTGTACTATCTCCCAAATCCTACTGGGAAGCTTGGGAGAGGGTAGAATAGATCATTCCCCATAGATGCACTTAGTTCTATCATGAGGCATTATAACTGCCGAGAGGAAACTTGGGTCCCAGCTTCTGGCAGCCAACATATATAGTGTAGAAATGGGAAGGGCTGTGCCTAAGAGCCTAGTGGGTGCATGCAGCACCTGGAGTGGTCTTTAAGCCAAGAGCTTGCTAGGTCAACTGCTGAAGGTGCCGAGGATATGCACAGCAATGTGTTGAGGATAACACCCTGCTGGGGAGGGAGTAAAGTGCATTTATTTTCTTCCATATATGTTTTTTAAAAAGAAAAATCTCCCAACACTCGGTGTTGACTGGATGGAGGGGGACAGACCCTAGAAGGTATAGGAATAGAAGGCAATGGCGTTGATGCTGTAGTCCATGGGAAGGTGGTGTCCAATGTGCCTGGCCCCCAGGCTGGCACCCCCCAGTGCAGAAGAGTGCCGCAGCTTCATCAGGGTGAAGCTGGAGAAGGAGTTCTGTGCCTGCTGCTCTCGGCCCTGTGTCAGCGCCAGGAGAAAGCCTAGAACGAAGAATGCAGAGAGGGCTTCAGTGCAGATGCCAAGCCATGTGCCAACCATCCAGCACAGAAGCACCAGGATGCTAAGGGTCCTGGAACCTGCAGCCAGAGGAACTTGCATTCCTCAACTCTAGAGCATGCAATACCCACAACTTGATGGTGCAAGAATCTAGTGGAGACACTTGAGCTGTTTCAGAAAGTCTAATGGAAACCCGACAACAGGCTGAACTGAGGCTGTCAAGCTAAATTCCTTCTGGCTAGAATTGTGACTAAGAGTGCAAACATAGGTTATTACACTGGTCTGAGCTCTAAGGGGATGAAGAGATGGCTCCATGATTAAGGGCACGTTTGCTGTCCTTTAGAGAACTTGGGTTTAGTACCCAGCACCCACATGGTGGCTCACAATCATCTGTAACTCAAGTTCCAGAGGATCTAACACCCTTTTCTGCCTCCTTGGGCACTACATGCCCATATGCACAGGACAGACATATATGCTGACAAAACATCCACTTAAAGGTAAATCTTAAAAAGTGATTAATATGTCATTTGGAATAGAATATCTTTTCAGGGGCTTAAAGCTGGAGCTGCATAGCTCTGCAGTAGAGCACAGGCTTAGCAAGCACATACTCCAGGAGGTCACAGGGCTTGTATAAACAAAAAGGCCCACTTTACCCTCCTTTCCAGTTGTATCTTATCCAGTCTTCACCCACACCCACCCAGTCTTACCTTCCTTCAGTAGCTCCCAGCTCTTCCACACTGAGCCCACACACAGAATGGGGAGGCCAAGCTCCCCTTGGAACAAAACCTGGGAAAACAGCAGAAAATGGGACACTGCAGGCTGATCTTAACCTTACTCCTCACCAGTGTGAAACAGAAGGTGGACTCAAGGAGAAAAAAAAAAAGGCAAGGAAGAAAACAGGAGCCATGAAAGGCGAGGCAGAGAAGAAAGGGATAGTCAAATAAGAAGGATGGCGAACCTAGAAGACAGCACCATATGAAGCCAGTCTCTACATATCTAGAGGCACCAAAGCACATAGAATTTGATGGAACAGTCTCACCACCCTAGGCTCAGACCTCATGCAACTGCAGGACCCCCCCTTTGTGTCCTACATCAACTCACCGGGTCAATCTCTGGCAATACCGCCACAACGTGTCTGCCCAGCATCTCCCCAGCCTTCCTGAAGATGTACCTGGAAAGAGGGTCTCCCTGCTGTGCACCTAGGGCAGGGAGGAGAAAGGAGCTGGAGAATACAGGAAGCAGCCTACTGTAGCCACTCTCTCCCTGAGGTAAGGCAGCAAGCACAGGCCAAGTTAATGTTAGAATGGATGCCCACATTGGTAAGCAAACCTCTTCCCACCATTCCAGGTACCTCCCTTTCCAGTGCCAGTGCTAGCAGTAGGACTAGAGTCCTGTGAACTGTTTGTCCCCAAGAGTCTTATCAGCCCTGAGGACAAGGGGCCCTATCTGAGAAGACTGCTGATTCTCCTATTGATGACTAGTGCACTCAGCAGTGTGCTGCTGCCCAGCCTAACCCAGCCTGGTGTTTTGAACCTCAGTCCAGAGATAAAACATGTAGGCTGCCCTGGACTAAGGAATCCAAGTTAAAAAGGAGCAGGCCTCACAAGATGCTGCTGACATGCAGGCTCAAAGCCAAAACGAGCTGTCTGAGCTTTCTAACCCCTGCTTCTGTGAATTTATCCAGTGGGACAAATGGGTTCTCAAACCCAGGCATGCAGACTGTACCAACCACATAGCCACCAGGGAGAGAGACACAGGCAATCCAATGCTGTCTAAGTCCTGGCCCTATCTATCACACCAAATTAAGCCACAGACACTAAGTTACTTGTTGAGACAGCCACCAGCACACAGGCCAGCCTTAACTATGTTCCACCTTCCCATTAGACATGCTTTTGGGGAACCAAGTTACATACAAGCCGGCACCTACAGTACCTTCTGCAATTTTCTGGCAAAATCCAGCAAACTTGGATTTATCAAAGTCCCTATACAAGTGAGTGAGGATTCCTAGTCGATCTGGCACCTGAGAAACAGAGGAGACACAAGCAGTCAATAGAAAACCTCTAATCTGTCTCCCAGAGTGGCCTTCCTAGTGTGCCTACTGGAATGACCAAAATAATTGGGTTTTGTTGTTGTTGTTGTTGTTGTTGTTGTTGTTGTTGTTTGAGACAGGGTTTCTCTGTGTAGCCTTGGCTGTCCTGGAACTAACTCTAGACCAGGCTGGCCTAGAACTCACAGAGATCTGCCTATCTCTGCCTCCCAAGTGCTGCAATTAAGGTGTGTGCCATCATTGCCAGGCTTTTTCTTTTTTTATAAGCTTTAAAATTTATGGAAATTTGAGATTTCTCAATTGAGTAGTTTTCCTCAAGATGAAATTCAGTGAAAAAATTGCTTCAGTTGAAGAGCAGCGCTCCCATACAGTCCCTGCTTAAAGTAGCAGACCAAAGGTTCTGAGAAGTGATACAACCAGGAGATTGATTCATCTCCCAAACTGTCGTCTTCTACCACCAACCTAAACATGTGACCCTCCTGAGTCCCCAAGAACACGGAGATTCTCCTGAGTACGTTTTAGTGAGAATGAGATAAATGTCAGCATCTACAGAAACATTACTGTGTTTTAATATTCTTTTCTCATTTGGCTTTGCTTAAATGTTTGCAAAAATGACTAAAATTTCTAAGATGAAGTGACAGTCACACTGGTCTGAACACACTGCCCACACTGAATCCTGTCCTTATCTACCACTTCACCCTGCTGGTCTGACCTTGGGGACCTTAGTCCTCCTCTCCTGCAGCCTCTGCATCAGAATCCCCAGTGTCCTACAACTAGGTGTACATGACTGTATGGTAGGAAGTACCTGGAAATAGTTGAACATGGCCTGCTTGACATGGCCAATATCATGAGGAGCTGCTTCCAGGTTGTCGATGGAGTCAAACACAATTTTCACAGCTTGGTGTGCAATCCAGTAGGCTGCCAGGAGCAGAAGGTGAAGAAGACAGCCAATCGCAGAGGCAGTCTCCTCACCAAGAAAAACTCTAAACTCAAGACCAGTTAGAAGTCACTGATCAGTCAGTCAGTGGTTCCCAGTAGGGAAAGGAGGCTTTTGACCAACTGACAGACCCAGACAAGGGAAAGCTGTAGGAAGACTGAATAAATGAAATTGTCATGCTGGCTCCCATTCAAAGACAAGGCTGGTAAGCTGTCACACACAGCTGCAGTCACAGCATGAGCTAGACCCAAAAGCCACCAAAAAAATGTATATACACTGCCCCAAAAGTAGTGTCAGAAGTGTTTCCAGACTCCAGACCTCAGATCCCTTTCCTATTAGCAGGGAGTTTCTGGACAGCTATGGCCTTAATCTTCGGTTTCAATGGGTCTCCAAAAGTCAACCGAGGTAGGCTACATCACCATACCATGACGTAAACCCTAGGCATGAGGGGCTACTAAGGAGCAAGATGGTAACTGATTCTCCCAATATTATCCTGTACTCTGCAACAGGTTTAGGAGCTATTTAGGGATACCTGTTTAGGTTTAGGGACCAAGAGAGCAGGCCCTATGTGTACTCACCTGAGCCCTCGTCTCCCATCATGTGGCCCCAGCCACCACAGCCACTCTCGGAGCCATCAGGGTTGATAAGCCTACAATTGGAGCCTGTTCCAGAGATGAGCACAATCCCACCTGGGGAGAGGGCACGGGGGCTCAGTGTGGCCAAGGGCCCAAATAGAGCAGCAGCTTCTCACTGCGAAAAATAGGACAGAAACCAGCCCCACAGTGGAGGAATCACCACCCAATCTCCTAGAATAAATAGCCCACTTGCTTCCTGTCCAGAGGATAGAGGAAGAACAAGTCTGTATCAACTCAAGAGAACATGGCTCCCAGCCAGCCAGACTTCAAATGATCTTGGCTTTACTGAGTACCTAATCCCAGAGATTATGGCAGACCCTGTTCTTACAGTGACCATTAGCACCACAAATTATACAGATATCGACCCACACACATACTCTCCTACATGAGGGAAGTAAAACCCACAACTTTTCAAAGATGGGAGAGCTGTCAAATCAGAGTGTAGGCCAGTTTCATTTTTGAGATGATCTTATAGTCCTGGCTGGCCTAGGACTTCTTTATGTAGAACAGGCTGGCCTTGAACTTGCAGTAAGTAATCTGCCTGCCTGTCTCCTGAGCGTTAGGTTAAAGGTGTGCACTGACATGCCTGGTGAGACTCAGATATGTACCAGCACTCTAGGATATCACAATCCCACACTTTCTACTCAGTAGCCCCAGCTTCTGCCCCCCCAGAGATTTCCACCCCTTGCTTCACACAGACACTTCCTGCCCTCCTTCCTCCTCTGTCCCCTTGTCCCTGCTCTAGCAAGGGTATTATGCCCAGGAAAGGGCTGCTGGGAGAGTATAATAACAGCTGCTGCCCTCCAGATGTTAGAAAGCTAAGTTTTACCAGCCATAGGTAAGGGGCTTTCCCCATAAGAGCTCATTCTCAGCCTCACTCCTCCCTTCACATCCTCACCATCCGGTGTAGCTGTGGCGATGGAACCTGCTGCATCAGTGGTGATTAAGTAACTTTCACTCAGGTAGGGAAATCGGTCCCTCAACTCCTCAATGAGGAGCCTCACTGCATCCTCCTGCTCCCCACCACTCAGGGACAGGCCCTAGGTCACAAGGGAGAGAAACAAGCTGAGCAAGGAAAGGAGGGAGCAGCCCCAGCCCAGCTCCTTCCTTAACACCTCTCTTCCTGACACCCATCTGGCCATACTCGGCTTACCCAATCTAGCCCCTTCACCCACAATAAGCCCTTAGAAGGCCATGCCTGCAGAACAGCCTGGCCTAGGAAAGGGTGGAGGAAAGAAGACACAGACAAAAGAACAAGGTGAGAGGATGTGAAGAAAACAGCCTGGCTTGACATACACGGGGTTTGCTATGCCTATATAGCTCCCTTGTGTATCTGGTAAGTAGTCTGAGCCACAGCAAACTGGGAGGGAAAAAAGCTAACATTTAAAGAGCCCTCCAGGCTAGAGGGTGCTGAATCACATCTCATTTTCCCATCAACTCTTAGTATCAGGAAACAGGCTTAGAGAAGGTAACTGGGTTAAGGGCCACTAAGTTGAATGGCAAAGCTGAGATTCAAATCAAGGTACCAATGGGTCTCTGGAGCCCCATCCTTAGCTTATAGATTATTATTGAAACCACAAGAATGGACAAGAGCAAAGGCTGTGGCCCTAGAGACCTTTTCTCTAGTCATGAAGTCACCTAGTCCACCTGCCTCAGCAATGCTGATGGCCCAGGCTCCAGCTGACTCACCAGGCTTCGAAGGGGTACCAGAGGATCCACTCCAGCCTTCCGTTTGGCCCTGTCCACCATCTCGTTGATCCTCTCCACACACTGGTCTGTGCCAATCAGCTGGCCCCAAGAGGGAAGGAGGAGTTAGAAAGGCTTGCAGGATCTGTGCTGCCCCTACCAGGTAATAATAGGCCCAGCCACCATCTATATAGGAGTTGGATATTACATGAAGACCAAGTTCTCTGGTCCCTTCAGGATGACCCTTTTTACCCAGTGGTTTGTGCTCAGTCCATCTGCTTCTGCCAGGATCTGCCCATCCTCAGAAAGTAAAAGGACTTTGGACCGTGTGCCTCCCCTACAAAACACAAGAGGCCCTCAGTCCTGATAGAACTCCTGATAGATTGCCAAGCTTGCATAGTAGTCTCTTAGAAAAGTCTAGGGCAAAGACAGCTTCAGTAAACCCAACCTCTACTCCCAAAGCTACCTGTTTAGTGCCTGCTACACTCTGGAAAGGGAAATGAGGCTTTACTCACTTGCCTGGTAGGTCCTACTTCCTATGTAAGATCCCACTTACATCACCGAGACCTTACAATTTGTCTCATGTAGGGCTTCTCCACACATTAGTAAGCCCCTAGTTAGCAAAGACTGCTCTGAATCAAGAGTGTATGAAATTGTTTAGCTTCTCATTATGAGCTCCACTAGCTCCAGAGTGATTACCTATCCTAACTTATCCAGAGCATGGCCGAAACAACTTATGGCAAAAACATTGGAGGGAATAAGCAGACCTCTCAGAACAGCTAAGAGCTACTTTGAGGTCCTATCTTCGGACACCAGAGACTTCAAGACATCTGTGAGAAATGATCACCAGACAGGGAGAAACGCATACTGCCTTCAGCAACTAAACCCTGCTGAGTTAAATCCCTGGGGTAAGTGGTAGTTTAGGAGAAGGGTGATATGTGGGATGATGTCCTACTGATCAATACTTCTTGTAACGTCATAGACAATAAAGACTCGATCCAACTCAAGAGTATGTCAAGTTCCAAGGGGATATTAATGCATGAGACAGCAGACTAAATATCCAAATTAACTTCTTTACAAACTGGGAAAAATAAGTTCTACCTTCCATATGAATATAACAAGGCTAAGTGCAAACTCCTACACTGTGCTGAGGGTTTTTCCTTGTAAGATGTCACAAAGCCAGAGATCATCCACTTTAGCAATTCACGGGAGGAGACTTCCGGGTAAACCAGTAGTGAGCGGCTATGATACCAAATCTTCCTATCTTGTCCTGATTTGACACACCCAGTTCCACAAAATGCTTGTCATGCGCAGGGGACCGGATAAACCACCATCTTGCTCACCCTTGTCCTAGCTTTGTGGCAACTGAAGCCCAGAGAGGGCAGACATCTCACCCAAAACCATGCTTAGTAGAGCTACTGCTTCCCAAAGTCAAACAGACCAGCTTCTGAGCAGGAGAATATAGAAACCAAGGGCCTTCGAGGCCGACAGCAGTGGAGGGTCCCGAGCACCAAGATAAGGCAGTGCTCTGGTGACAGCTGCTTAACTCCCGGATTCCATTGGGCATACATAAATCTCAGTCTCAGCTTCCGCCTCTTTCCCACGACCACCCGCGACAGCAACTTCCCACCTGACCCCCAGCTCTGCACAACTCTCCAGGTTGAAACAAGAGCCCTGTGGCAGAAAGGTGGTGGCCGGGAGGGGCGTGGTCGCGCCGTGGAGCACAAAGGCACGGGGCATGGTGTGGGCTACCGCCCCCTGACCCGCCGCTCCCGGACGGACAGCCTCCGGTTGGTTCAGCGCTCACCCTTCCACGCCACCATAAAGCGCGGCCATACTACCGCTGCCACCGCAGGTCCGGCCTTAGCAACCACGACCCTAGCCGTGTCTTCGCTTCCGCCCATGCAGGCACCGCCTCTTGTCATATGACCACGACGTGCATGCGTGGGGGTGTGGCTGCCACACAGGCTGTCGCACCCAGCCGTTTTCTCTGGTTTCTTCCAGCTCGCTATTCAAGTGCCTGTTTCTCGCGGAGGCGGAACCCCAGCTTAGGCTCTCGGGAGGGTGTGTGAAGGAACCGAGGGCTGCCAAGGGCCCGCCGGAAGCAGCTGGCAGCCGCTTAATTGTGGGATGCGCACGCGCAGACGCTTGTGGAGGCAAGCTCAGAGTCTGGCGGAAATGTCTGAGGACCAGGGCGGGAGCCGAGTCCAGACCACACCCTACTCTACTCCACTCTACCTCACCCTACCCCACCCTAGCTCATGAGCGCGCACTCTACACTGTGCTGAGTACCCTGAGCGTGAGGTCCCAGGCTGCTGTCAACTGAGGTTTGTGCGGTGGTGAGGATAGAGCCCAGGGTCTCATGTACATCAGGCAAGCGCTCTACAAGTGATCTGAGCCCAGCTCTGTTCTTTTTGGACAGTATCTCGTCTGTATAACCTAGACTGGCGTGGAATGCAATGCTGGCTCAACATACTAAAAGCTGGCACTCACAGACCATATTTCACCTTCTGGCCACCACCTGCTACTCTAATCTAAAATGAACAGTGGAACGGAGGGAGAAAGAGAAGAAGATACCTTTAGGTCCTGTAGAAGAGTGGCTCCTGTGTGACCCTTCAGGCTCCAGGTTGTTCCAGGCTCACTTAGAGGTAGCTTCGATAGCCAGGAGGACTGTCTGCTGCTCTTGACATTTCTTTGAGACTTCAGATGGAGTCCCATGGAGCTAGCATGCCTCTGTCCAACCTCAGACCTCTGTGCCTGCCTCCTGTGGAGAAATCTTGAACTGGGATCCTCTTTCCCTGTCAGCTAATTGGGTCTGGTTGTGTTTTGATGCAAACAGTTGGGAAGGTGAGCACACAGGGTCTCATATATCCCAAACTAACCTCAAACTCTGGCTGAGGATGACCTTAAACTCCTGATTCTCCTGCCCCCATCTCCCAAGTGCTAGGATGTTTTGGTGTAGGCCTGCCTTTTAAGGTTCCAGAGTGAATGAACTCTTGACCTCCTTTCTTACCTATTTGAGTCAGTAAAGCACCAAATAATTCAAGAATAGAAACAATATTATTGCCTGATAGAGAAACTAGAGGGAAGTGAGACATTTCCATTCACAGCACATCAAAGCTGGAAAATGCCTCCTCCAACAACATTTTTAGAATCAAAGCTAATTCCATAGGGCTCTAACTGAACAGAAGTTTTGGCAGAAATGTGATGTAGGTGAGTTCTGTGGAAAACTCCCTTTTCGCACTGGTATAGTGAGTCTTGGGGCCTGTGTGTGATAGCACCAATGTGCTTTTGTACTGTCGTTTGGGTCTTTTTGTAATCTCAGGTCACCAGGGCTGGCCCTACACTCCTGAGGTGTCTGAGGCTGTCCTTGGATCCCAGTCTTTCTGTCTCCACCCCCTAAATGCTAGAATTAAAGGACTACACTGCCCTCCCAGCTCTGCATTGCTTGTTTAGAAAGGAATACAAGAGAGAAAGCTCCGGGCAGTGGTGGTGCAGGCCTTTAATCCCAGCACTTGGGAGGCAGAGGCAGGCGGATTTCTGAGTTCGAGGCCAGCCTGGTCTACAGAGTGAGTTCCAGGACAGTCAGGGCTACACAGAGAAACCCTGTCTCAAAAAACCAGAGAGAGAGAGAGAGAGAGAGAGAGAGAGAGAGAGAGAGAGAGAGAGAGAGAACGAGCTTGGTTCAAAGACAAGATTGACTTCTGAATTTGATTTTGGATGAGAATTACTATAATCGCTTCCTTCAGAAGGAAGATGAGAAACCTCAGGACCAAGACATTCGTGGCTTAGAGAGCAATAGCACCTGCTGCCGAGGTGAGTTCCCAGGACCTATGTCAGAAAGGCTCTAAACCCTTTCACTCCAGCCTCAGGGGATTCAACTCTGTCTTCTGGCCTAATTCATGCACACATCTTGTAGCCTAGGCTCATCTCAACCTCCCTATGTAGACAAGAAGGACTTTGAACATCATCTCCTCCTGCCTCAACTTCCCAAGTGCTGGAATTACAGGTAATCACCACCATGCCTGGTTTATGTAATGCTGGTAACTGATCCCAGGGTTTTATATACTGTAGACAGCCTATCTACCCACTGAACTACATCCCCAACCCAGTAGCTAATTTTCTTTATATCCACATGTAGTCTTATGCACTTTAAAAATGCACAGGCTGATGTCGTTTTTTCCTTTCTGCTGGGTGCCAGCTGCTCAATGCCGGAATGGGCAAGTTCATGAAACCCAGGAAAGTGGTGCTGGTCCTGGCTGAACACTACTCCGGACACAAAGCCGTCATCATGAAGAACACTGACGATGGCACCTCAGACCGCCCTTACAGCCACGCCCTGGTGACTGGACTTGACCGATTCCCCCTAAAAGTGACAGCTGCCATGGGCAAGAAGAATTACCTAGAGATCCAAGAGTAAGTCCTTTGTGAAAGTTTATAACTACAACCACCTCATGCCCACAAGTACTCTGTGGATATCCCCTTGGACAAAACTGTTGTCAACAAGAATATGTTTAGAGATCCAGCTTTAAAATGTAAGGCCAGGCAGAAGCCCAAAGTCAAGTTTGAGACAGGGAAGAACAAATGGTTTTTCTAGAAGCTTCACTTTTAGGTATATTTTTGGTTTGGGCATTAAAAATTTTAAAAAAGAGCTTTTTCTTTTTCTCTTCGGTTCTTGCCCCTGAGCGGACGCCAGAGCTGAGCACCCATTGCCACACCTCGGAAAATTGAGGAAATCAAGGACTTTCTGCTCACAGCCCGGCGGAAGGATGCCAAATCTGTCAAGATCAAGAAGAAGAAGGATGATGTGAAGTTCAAGGTTCGCTGTAGCAGGTACCTTTACACCCTGGTCACCACAGACAAGGAGAAGGCAGAGAAGCTGAAGCAGTCCCTGCCCCCAGGTTTGGCAGTGAAGGAGCTGAAATGAACCAGACCTCTGCACGTGACCATTAAAACCCTGAAAAGTCAAAAAAAAAATTTAAAAAGAAATGCACAGGCTTAGTAACAAAACATAGATTAAATATTAACTTTTATATGAATTCCATATTAGAATTCATAAAATATTTGAGATATAGTGTTAATTTTTCGTATCATTCAAATTAGTTTTGCCAGTCTTTTTGGCTTTTAAGTTAGAAAAATGTAAATCACATATGTGATTCATCTTTGTGGTTTACATTATGTTTCAGTAGCTATTCTGGGTCTTCTGACCATCCTGATGAAATTGTTTCAAAGTCACTGTGTTGCCCATTTTTATGAAGCATATGCTAGCTATTAACTTAAGATAGTGCACTGGCTAAAGGACTGATGAGAATGCTCCCCACTGCTCATAATTCTTTTGTGGTTTTGTTTTGTTGGTGGTCCTGGGGTTTGAACCTAGAGCTTTTCATATGCTAGACATGTGTTGTTGTACCACAAAAGCCACGTCCCCAGTCCATGCTCACAATTCTCCAATGCTTCCTTTATACCTTTGTTTATCATGCTAAAAACTGAGAAATGACAAGAATTCTAGACATATTACAAGGAGGAAAACTGAGCTGTGAAATCAAAGCAATTAGCCCCAGCTCACACAAATGCTAGAGGCTCGTTTTGGATGTGGTGGTTACAAGGCTGAGACGAACGGTGCCACAGTGGAAGGTGTCTGCTTGCGTTTAAGTGGCTTTGTCAAGGTCTTCTGCCCTCAGCTTGCAGCATCTCAACAGCTGTTCCCATGATGCTCACAAGATAGGTAATGTTCTGGAAAGGATCTGCAAGGCACAGCTGTTGTCTTCCCTCCTCTGTCCCTGTGACCTCCAGGGAGGCCTTCACTGCAGAAGAGGCAGGATGAGGGAAAGTGGGAAGAGGGACAGTGGAAAATACCTCGAATGCCAAATTCACTTACAGCAAGGGAGCAGAGGACTCCTGCCCCAAGGTCCTTCCTTAGCAGATTACATTGATCTAGTTGGTGGGGTGTGGTCACATCTGTTGTTATGCAGTGCTGTTTCCAGTGTTGATCTCACCACTGACACTGCTGTAGCTTTGAAAGTGCCAAGAGACTGAAAGATAATGCCATGACAAGAGCCATGGTAAATGCTAATAATAGGAAGAAAGCAAGTTCCACAACAAAGATGGTTTTCAGACTAATAAAGGATGTGGGAGGGGGGGAAAGGCAAACCTGTGAGCCGAGGAAACAGGTGGACATGAGGCCTGGAGGTCTCATTAGCATCTCACTATGAAGGTTGTGTGTAAGTGTGGTCATAGCTCTGTACTTTAGAAAAGTCTGGTAGGTTCCATAGAGCAGGACAAATGGGAGGGAGGAGCTTGAAGCAAAGGGACAGTAAAGGCAAAAGATAAGCAAGGAAATTAGGAGGTGGGTCAGAGAATGGGAGCCCCAGGAGGAGTTCCAGGCTGGGCTCATGATGTCCCTTTACTACTGGGGGTACAGGAAAGAGGGCCTGGAGCACAGTCCCTCCATTACCGTAGTCTAAGAGTGGGAAGCCCTGGCAGGAGGCTTCTACTTGGTAACTACAAAATAAAGGAAGGTGGGGCTGATTCCTGGAGGACAGAGACTGGAACACATGAGGAAGAACAGGCCTAAGCTGGCTCACAGTTCAAGAGTACAGTACCTCACGGGGTGGGCTGGAGTGTAAGGCAGCTGATCACACTGTATCACTGTTATAAAAAGAACCAGAGGCAGTGAGCTTCTCAACTCCCAGACACCTCATACTGAGGCCCTAGGTCAGGGCCTTTCTGTTTGGTTTCTGCTGAAGCACCAGCTGCTGGGGAGCCATTCTGGACAAGAAGACCTGTTAGAGACCTGAGGCCTGAGGAAAATGGACAAAGGTGGGCCTGCATAGGGGGGATGAGGATAGTACCCGTTCACTTCTTCCTCTAGACCCTGTGTACTGCCAGGCTGTTCTGGCTTCACGGTGACTTTCAGCTCTCCAGACCCCGAGCATGGGCCAAACCAGACCCAGAGACATATTACCTGGTCTTCTGTTTTATTTTTATTTTGAGGACAGGGTCTCATATATTCCAGGCTGACCTCCAACTTGCTATGTCATAGCTGAGGATGGTCTTTAACTCCTAACCCTCCTGTATCCCCAAATGCTGGGATTACAAGGGCTGCCACTATACCTTGTTCAAGTGGGGCCAGGGACCCCGGGACTCATGCATTCAAGGAAAGCACTCTACCAGTTGAGCTCCATTCCTGGCCTTGGACTACCTCTTGTGTACTTTCCCATCAAATATAAAGGGAAGTCACTGAGGTTGTTGTTGGCCCAGTGGGGTTGCTGGTGTTGGTGTTGGTGGTGATGGTGGTGGTGGTGGTGGTAGTGGTGGTGTATGTTATCTACTCACCCATATTCCTGGCTAGGACACTAGGGAAAGAAAGGCAGGAAAGGCATGCTGTAGCCCACATCTGCCCTGACTGCAGGCTCCTTGTGAGAGTAGATGTGGCAGTAACAGTGTGGGCCGCAAGATGGGCAAGAGCAACACAGAAGACTTCCTGGAGGAGGTAGGATTTGAGCTATCTTGGAGACTGGGTGCTAATTATTCTAATCCCAAACGAGAAAAGAGATTCAGACCCTTAAAAGGTTTGGACTCTGGTGGACATGGTTGTATATGTCTAGAATCCCAACCTTCAGGGGACAAAGGCAGAAGTATGGAGAATTTGAGGCTAACCTGGGCTACATAAACCTGGTTTCAAAAACCCATGAAGAAGCCAGACATTTAATCCCAACACTAAAGAGGCACAGTCAGGTAGACTTCCGTGAGTTCTAGGGCAGCCAGGACTACATAATGAGAACTTGCTCCAATGCAAACAAAAACAACCATAAAGACACCCCTACAAAACAAAAACATAAAAAAGGAAAACCAAAAAAGATTGGGCTCTGACAAACTCTGCAAGGGGATACACTAGGTTCTTGAGGTATAAAAAGTGGGAGTGGGAGACCCCCCTACCATGCCTCCAGGCCTCAGTGTCTCCTGTGGCCCAGGTAATGTACACCTGAAAACCATCCGGAAAGAAAGGCAATCCTCACCTACAGAGGATCCCAGCCCTGGTTGAGGAAAAGCCACTTCCCTTAGAGCTCCCCGGGAGCTCTAAGAGCTTAGAGATGGGAGGGGATGGGACACAGCTGTTTCTATTCTGAAGTCAGTCCACTGAATGTCCCTGGACACAGGGCTCAGCAGACATCATAGCACTGGGTTTAGAGAACTGGCTACTGAGTCTAAGCAGGGATGGACTTGCATTTCTTCTTCTGATAGTCCAGGCTGTTGCCCTCGTTCCCTGGGTGGAATGTGCTCTTTAGAGAAACACGGAAGAGAAGCCAGAACTTGGGAGAATCATCCTCTACTAGTGGTCTTCCAGGCCCCGGGTTAGCTTGCACAGGTGCCCAGGCTTGGGCCCTTCCCAATGTGATGGCAGTGTCCATACAGAGCCAGTACTGTGTGCTGAGTTTTCTCTTCTGCCTCTCAAGATGGAGTGTATGCGGCAGGGATAAGAGCGGGTGGATTGCAGTCTGTCCCATGCGGCCAGGCATGTGCGGTTCAGTGACTAGCTGAGGCCTAAGCAGAAGGGACAGCAGTGCCTTTCCTGAGACAAGTGGGAAGAAAGTATCAGCCACGGCTGACCGAGCTGTGACCCAGGGCCCAACACAGAGCCAATTAGCAGTCACCGCCATGGTGGCAGGCTTGCCACAGTTTCCACAGGAGGCCCCATGTGCAGCTAGAGTGTCAGGCCGAGTTAGCACCAGGAGGCTGAGTGGAGCCCAGCTGCCTAGATGGAGGGCCATGGGTGATAACACTCCCACTGGGCTCTAGTGGGGGTGGGGAGCTAGCCAGAGCAGAGAGACCTGTGAACAGGCATGCCTCTACTCACAAATGCATGTGCCAGCATGTTGCTGGATGTGTATTTAGGCACATGCTTGTCACTGAAGGTTTGCATGGATGTGGCCTGGCAATGCCTTTGTGTGTCCAGTTAGCATATCCAGTGTGTGCTTGCTGTGTACATCTGGAAGCCTAGGATTAAACAGTCCACAGTCCTTGTCCTTGTGGAGCTGGAGGTCTAGCTGTATAGGTGGGAAATGATTAGGCATCTACTGTGTACTCTCTATTGTGAAAAGGTAGCTCTGGAGGCAGGTGCTGCTTGCTCCTTAGCTGCTGTCCTCAGGGTGGGCCTTGCTGAGGGAGAGATGAGTGGAAGTGAGGTGGCAGCCAGTTGGTTTGAAGGAGGAGAGTGGCAGGCAGGGCAGTGACCAGGGCAAGAGTGAGAGGAGCTGGATGGGAGGGAAAGGATGGAACTGAAGCTGGAGTGGCAGGAGCACAGCCTTCAGTATGAGCCTACTTTCCCAGCCCTGCTTTGAGTTCCAGCTCTGGCCCTTTCCTTAGCCCAGCCACACAGCTGGGCACGCAGGACTCTCTCTACTTACACAGACAGCACCTGGCACTGTCTGGGGTGGGTGTGCTCAGCTGTGCAACCCCAGCTGAGTGCACTTGGTACCCACGGGTGCCCAGGGGAAGGAATCAGAGCCCTCAAAACCTGGTGTGACCTTGGAACCCCAGACTATGGCTAATCTTGAAGCTGCCTCCTTGTGGCCAGAGGCAAGGATGCCCATGGGGACTGAGATGCAGAAGGAACACAGGGTAGGCTCTCTCAGCCCAGACTTTTACTCCCCACTGCCTCCTGTATTCAAGGGCTCTGAGCTCCAGCATGTCGTGGAAAGCTGGCTTTTAACCTTGAATTCCAGCTCCCAAGACCCATAGTCCCAGACAAAGAGCCCAGGGGAGAGAGCTAGGTTGGCCTATCCAGGTGGCCTTAAGGAAAGTTGGGTGATGACAAAGAAAGCAAAGGGGCATTGTTGTGGAAAACGTCACCATACCAGATCACTGGAGCTCTCCTCTCTTCAACTGAAGAAGTGTATGATATTATTCCTGGAGAGATGTGAACAGACACCCACTCACCCCAGAAGGAAGCAACAACTGACCGAAGTGCTGATACCACCAAAGTCCAACTTTGAACCCGTGGGCTTAGTGGGGTTATGGGTGTATGAGTGAAAGGTTAATTCAGGAATACAGTTAACTGAAGGCAGATAGGTGACTGAAAGCTACCCCAGTATGGCTGACAACTCACAAAATGGAGTCTTAGAACTCTGCAAGCCTTGAAGGCATCTCAACAGGTTGGGGAGTCTCCAGAAGCCTTACTGCTTTATACAACCTTGCAGAGGAATTTGACCCTAGAACCCACATAAAAAAGCCAAGCATGGTGGTTTGTGGTTGTAGTATTAGTGCCCAGGGACAGAGACAAGTGAGTCCCTGGGACTCACTGGCCAGACCAATGAACCTCATAGCAGTGAGAGATCTGTATCAAAGCCAAACATAAACAACAACAGAACAACCTAAAAAAACAAACAACAAAACCCCAAAACAAGGAACAATACCATTGTTGACCTTTGGCCTCCACACTCACATGCATAATGGACATACACACCTGTATACATGCATACATGCCAGCACACATAGTAGAAACAAGGTCTTTCTGTGTGTCCCTGACTCACTTGAACCTATTTAGCTGAGCTGGCTCCACACTTGTAATGGTACTCTGATCTCTATTCCCAAATGTGGTTACAAGGGTGACTGCCTGGCCTGGCCTTGCATGTTGCTTTAAAGCAGGACACACTGATGATGTCAACAAGAGATGCTCTCTTAGAAAGAAAGGAAGGGGGATTCAGGCCCAATGCCCTAGTAACATGCCTGCTCCCTTCTTGAGGAGTACCTGATTCTGATCCCTCCCCTCACACACATGTGCAGCTGGCTGAATGATGTGTGGGCAGAATGTGCTGTGCTGACCCAGCAACTGTAAGCAAAAGAGAGCAGAGGCATGTGAGGGAGGAGGGTGAGGGAGGAGGGTGAGGGAGGAGGGTGAGGGAGGAGGGTGAGGGAGGAGGGTGAGGGAGGAGGGTGAGGGAGGAGGGTGAGGGAAGAGTGTTTCCTTTGAGGAGTTGCAGAGAGATGGTGGTGCATGTGGGAGATATGTGCATGTGAGAGAAGACTCCAGAAACCGCGCGCATGCGCGTACACGTGTGTGTGTGTGTGTGTGTGTGTGTGTGTGTGTGTGTAGTATTTGAAAAGAGGACATTCCAAGGCACTGTATTACTGTATTTATTTCAGTGGTTATTAATGTGACTGGACCAAGCATGGTGGCACACACTTCTCATCCCAGCACCCAGGAGTCAGAGGCAGGTGGATCTCTGTGAGTTCAAAGCCAGCTTGATCTACCTACAAAGTGAGTTAGAGGCCAGCCAGAGCTATACAGTGAGACCCTGTCTTTTTTTCTTTAAGAAGGAGGAGGAGGGCTGGAGAGATGGCTCGGTGGTTAAGAGCATTTACTACTCTTCCAGAGGTCCTGAGTTCAATTCCCAGCAACCACATGGTGGCTCACAACTATCTGTAATGGGATCTGATGCCCTCTTCTGGTGTGTCTGAAGACAGCTACCATCTACTCATATATGTAAAATAAATAAATAAAAATATTTTTTAAAAAAACAAAGAAGGAGGAGGAGGAGGAGAGGAAGAAGAGGAGGAGGGTGAAGAAGAAAAAGAAGGAGGAGGAGGAGGAGAAAGAGGAAGAGAAGGAAAAAGGAGAAGGAAGAGGAGGAGGAGAAGAAAGAGGAAGAGGAGAAAGAAGAGGAGAAAGAAGAGGAGGAGGAAGAGGAGGAGGAGGAGGAAGAGGAGGAGGAGGAGGAGGAGGAGGAGGAGAAATGATTCAGCTGTTATTCAGCTGTTAAGAGCACTTGCTGTTCTTTCAGATGACCTGGGTTCAGTTCCCAGTACCTGCATGGTAGCTTACAACTGTCCGTAGCTCCATTTCCAAGTAATTCAGTGCTCTCTTCTGACTTCTACAGTCACTCATGTGGTACACACATATACATGAAGACAAAACAGTCAAGACTTCAGCATAAATAAATTCTTAAAAATTTTTTTAAAGAAAAAGAATATGACTGTGCCTGGTGATGCTCTCCTGTAATCCCAGCACACAGGAGGCTGGAGAATCAGGAATTCAAGGTCAAATACAGTTGTATAGTGAACTTGAGGCCAGCCTAGGGTACAAGAGTCTCTATGTCAAACGAACTACAAAGAAGAAGAAGAAGAAGAAGAAGAAGAAGAAGAAGAAGAAGAAGAAGAAGAAGAAGAAAAGAAAGAAAGGAAAGAAAGAAAGAAAGAAAGAAAGAAAGAAAGAAAGAAAGAAAGAAAGAAAGAAAGAAAGAAAGAAAGAACAAAACAAAGGAAGGAAGGAAGGACAGAAGGAAGGAAGGAAGGAAGGAAGGAAGGAAGGAAGGAAGGAAGGAAGGAAGGAAGGAAGGAAGGGAGAGGACCAGTGTAAGGAAGACCAGGGGCCAGGATAACCATCTTGTCCCAGTTTGCTGATGACGTTCACGGCTTTAGTACTGAAAGTCTGATTTTCTGAGGATGCTCTGGTTGGTCACCATACCTAGTTTTTCTGTGCTTCAGTTTTTTTACTGTAGAATGGGTTTAAGAGAATATCATTATTGTAAGAGGGTGATGTGTGTCCATCAGGAGGGGTTGAAAACACCAAGCAGTCCTGGAACATGCTGGATACACAGCATGAGACTTCCTCTGTACAGTTTCAGTGGGTCAAAACTGGACCTTTCTGCTTAGGACAGGGAAGGATTTCCTCACAGACCTCATGTCGTCTGCAGTATGTCATATGTAGACTGACTCTGGGCAGCACTAGGAAGGCAGAAGGCAGACTCGCAGTGTCCCCGTCCTCCATTCCGCTCAACTCCCCCTCTTCCTCTTCCTGAGAAAGGATCCAACCCTTTTCTTCTCGCCCCGAGTTCCTTCCTGTCAGGGAGATGCCAGGATCTGCTTGGATAAAGGAGAATGAAGGGGAACAGCTCTGCCAGCCGTAATGGGGAGGTTTCCTCAAGAGGAGTGCTCTGTGCCTGCAGCCGGGCTGCCTCCACGGCGGGTGTGCCTCTCTGTCTCTGTCTCTCTGTCTCTCTGTCTGTCTCTGTGTTTCTCTGTGTATGTCTCTGTCTGTCTCTGTCTCTGTGTATGTCTCTGTCTCTCTGTCTCTGTGTCTCTCTGTGTATGTCTCTGTCTCTCTGTCTCTCTCTGTCTCTCTGTCTGTGTGTGTGTGTGTGTGTGTGTGTGTGTGTGTGTGTGCGTGCGTGTGTGTGTGCTGCTAATAGAAAAGTGTACAATGTCCTAAAGTCAGTTACAGGCCAGAAGGTAGAGCAAAAGAAACTAGCTAACAGTTTTAGGCAGCAGGCAAAACTCCCAAGAGGACGACCACTAGGGTAGCATCTCCTTATGGGACACCTTCCTCCAGTCCCTAAAATGTGCCTG
The DNA here is from genome assembly GCA_028551405.1 of Uromys caudimaculatus. Classification (NCBI taxonomy): domain Eukaryota; kingdom Metazoa; phylum Chordata; class Mammalia; order Rodentia; family Muridae; genus Uromys; species Uromys caudimaculatus. Next base: position 58,712,222 of record CM052700.1, read on the forward strand.
ATTTCCTTCTGTCCCTCCTTCTCTTATCTACAGATCCGAGGATCTGCAATTCAGCCTTTCTTTCCCAAGATTTTCTTTCTTTTAAAAGTTTTTATTACATTTGGTGTGTGTGTCTGTGTGTGTGTATGTGTGTGTGAGTGTCTGTGTGTGTATCTGTGTGAGTGTCTGTGTGTCTGTGTGTCTGTGTGTATGTGTGTGTGAGTGTGTGTGTATCTGTGTGTGTGAGTGTGTGTGTGTGTATGTGTGTGTGTGTGAGTGTGTGTCTGTGTGTGTGTGAGTGTGTGTGTGTGTCTGTGTGTGTGTGTGAGTGTGTGTGTGTGTCTGTGTGTGTGTATGTGTGTGTGTGTCTGTGTGTGTGTCTGTGTGTGTGTGTGAGTGTGTGTGTGTGTCTGTGTGTGTGTATGTGTGTGTGTGTCTGTGTGTGTGTGAGTGT
>CM052700.1:58712754-58809282 GCA_028551405.1 Uromys caudimaculatus
TTTGTTCCCCTTCCCACACAGAATAAGTCTCCTTTCTCTGCTTCTCACTACTACTTGTCTCTTCAGTTGGCATATTGAGGACAGTGGTCAAGTCTGGTTTGTTAGAGAGGCCGGAGAGAGCCCAGGCTGTGACTCTAACACCTCTGAGAATACAGACAGATGTTTCTAACTGCCAACTCGTTCTGCAGCTAATCCCTGAGGGAAACTATTCCAGGACTGATCCTGTCTTCCTGGCTGTGGGCTGCAATGGTCTCACAAACCCTTTCATTTCAGAGATCTCTCAGTCTCCAGAACTTCCCTTTAACAACATGTCAGGGTCTGATCCTCCTCCGCAGGGTTCTTGTCACTCCCCCTCTAATCCTGGGCACTTGTATTAGTCACTGTTCTTCAGTGATAAGACGCCATGAGGCAGCTTATAGAAGGAAGGGTTTATTGGGGGCCTATGGTTTCAGAGGGTGAGTCCGTGACCACCATGGCAGGGAGCAATGCAAGAGGCAGTCAGGCTCTGGAGTAGTAGCTGAGACAGAGAAAGTTAACTGGGAATGGCAGAGGCTCTTTAAACCTCAAAGCCCACGCCCAGTGACACACCTCCTCCAGTGAGGCCATACCCCCAATTCTTCCCAAATACTTCCACCAACTGGGGACTGCACATTTAAATATATAAGCCTGTGGGGCCATTCTTTTTGAAGCCACTACAGCACCCCTGCTGGGGTGCTGGCACATTAGAAGACAGTGCTTGAACAATGATCTAGAATTTTTGAGTACATTTCACTAGAAATCATTTCAGTTCACAGCCCTAACATGTGACAGGGACAGGGGTGGGGACTGGTACACAGGGTAACTTGGACAAATGGATCACAGATCGCCTGTGTATACTACGCAGTGGTCAGAGCTTTTCTAGTTTGCTCTTTATCCCTTTCTGGGATTGTGCTTTGGTAAATTTGGATACCAAACAATATGCTTGCTCACTGCATGGACCATCACAGGGAGAACTTACCCCCTAGGAGGTGGGTACTATCCAAGAAGACGTCTATTAGAAGTATGGTATATATTCATCATGGAATAGAGTAGAGCACATCTGCTTATGGTCCCCACCACCCCATGCTGTTTCTGGGAGTCCTAGAGAGCTGACAGTCTCTCGGGCATGTGAGAGAAGAAGAGCCTAGCTCTCTAGTTCTTTCTGCTGGTGTCTGACACCCCCCCCCTTCTCCCTCCCTCCCATTGATGCAGCCTGGCAAGCCTGGGAAGTAGAGGTCCATGCTTAAATGAATCCTCTTCACAAGAGTATGCAATGCGTGTGTGGTGGATGCTATCATGCTTCCCTGGCTGGCCTGCACTGCAAGACTGGTGGGGGAAAAAAATCTCTGTCCCTCAAAACTCCTTTCAAGAGGTCAGGAAACTACTCCTGGCTGTTGTTTTCTGCTGCTCCTCTGATTGCCACTAGAGGGCAGAAGATGACAGCTCCAACTAAGGGGTTTTGATATCAGGATGATGACTCTACAACCTCAGCTTTATTAATAAGGTGGAATCTAGGCCCAAGCAGGGTGGACCCCTGGTACCACAGTTCAACATCAGCATCCCTGTCTTAGACCCAGCGGTTGTGTGAGTCTGTGAGAAATGTCACAGGTTGAGTTATTAAAGGCACAGTGTAAGGAAACAGAACTGTGAGAATTGTAAGAAGTATCCTTACAAAGATAAAGCTAGAGAGGGGACAAGAAGCCCGGAGCTGAGGCAGAACCTAGTCCATGGGCTGAAAGGCAGGCCATAAGGCAGAACCAGCTGACCAGGGAGAACCACATGGTTTCTGGCGCCAAGCTGCCCAGATTCAAACCCTGGCTCCTCTGGGTACAAGCTATGTGGATTTGATGGAAACTGAAGCTCCTTGTGTCTTGGTTCTTTGTCTTAGAGACAGAGACAGTAATGGCACCATCGCCTGCCCTAGATGTGATGCAAACTAGGTCAGCTCATCTGAATGACTTGGGCCATGTCTGGCACAGAATAAGAGTGTGGGAATTGCTAGCACTTAGTATCTTCTGATCTTGATCTTAACCGAAAGACCAAGAAATTATTCAGCAGTGGTTTCCAAGGAAGAGATCTAGATGGGACTAAGCTATGTACCTTCCTCCAGTCACATGCTCAGTCACAAAAGGGAGATGAGTAAAGGTGAAGGGGTGGACACAACCTTGGAATGAGAACATATGCCGAGTAGACTCTGCTCATGACTAAGTCAGCATCTGCTCAGCAGCCTAGAACCTCTCAGTGTTTTACTCTTGAAATGAGTCCTTGGCATTTAATGTCCCCCTTCCTTTATCCCTTACCCCCCTCAAATTGAGACTCCAGGGCTCCAGAGCCCTATGGTTTGGAGTTTGACTGGATGGAGCAGATAAAAGAAACTACTTTTTGTTTCTTCCTGTTTGCCTTTCTTGCCATCAAAGGAAATTCAGATCTTCAGCCCTGGCTTCCCAGGCCAGTTTGGGCTCTAACACAGGGGAAATGGCAGCACCCAGTTGGTGTACCAGTTCTAGCAGGCACATTGAAACATGGGTGCACTCAGCTTTCAGGGACCCCAAGTTCCTCTCTCTCCAGTTCTGAAGAAAGATCAGAGGACACATCTACATTTCCTCCCTCCATGAAGCATGCTTATTCACTTAAGCATTTTATTTTGTTTTTATGCTTTGTTTTGAGATAGGGTCCCACTATGTAGCCCTGGCTAGCCTGGAACTTTATATGTAAGCAAGGCTGGCTTCAAACTCACAGAGATCCACCCACCAAGTACTGGGACTAACAGCATGCACTACTGTGTGTGGCCTATTTATTTCTAATTATGTATTTGTGTGTCTGTCTATGTAGGGTATATGTGCACTTGAATATAGGTTTCCAATGAAGGCAGAAGCCTCAGACCCACCTGGACCTGGATTTACGGGTGGTTGTAAACTACCTGACATGTGTATTGGGAAATAAACTTGGGTCCTCTGCAAGAACAACATGTGATCTTAGCCACTGAACCATCTCTCTACCCCTGTTCCTTTTTTTGTTTTGTTTTAAGGATGAGCATTTACTTTATGGATCAAGAAGTATGATTCTGTGCGTGATACGGTAGCGCATACCTGTTGGGGTCTCAGAATCGTCACACAAACCACTCAGACACGGATCTTGGTCAACTAGGGGTGGTTTATTGAATGCCGTACCACGGGACTGATCAATCGGGGAGAAGTTAAGATCCTACAGGGTTTTAAAGCTGTAAACACCTGGGTCATGTTATTTCACCAATCAGGACTTAGGGATAGGGGATTTCCTTAGGAACGTGTCTTCATTATATGCTTGTCCTGCTCCCCTTGGTTGGAGCATTCAACGGTGGCAGAGGACTTGCTCTGCCTAACATTCATGTCTTAAATTGTCTACCAGGATGGGACTTGTTCTGACTAAAATTTGTATCTTAACTTGCTAACCAGGATGTCAGTTGCCCATGTACATATCTCTTTCTGCCAATTAAAAAGTCAGTTCCCAGGGAGGTCTTAGGAACTTAAACTTTACTTGACCCCCTACTCAAAATGGAAGTCTTATTTAAGTAGTTTCTTATCTCTCTTATGTTGAGGTCCATCCCAGGGGCAGCTTATAAAAGCAAATACCGTAAAAGCTTATACATAGGTGCAGAAAGTGCTGTTGGGTAGTCAGTTGAGGTCCAAGCTTATTGTGGGTAACTATACAAAAGAATTCTACTGATTTCTATCGTGATTGGTTTCCAAGGGCACAAAACATAACAGAACATATAATCAACTTGCCATTAGAAAGTTTCCTGGTAACAGCAGAAACATGAGAAAGTTTTCTTATAATGGCAGGCTGGCCAGGTAACAGTTACCTAGGCCTTAACATCTTACCTAGGCCTTGACATTCTATCTAGGCCTTAATATTTTACTCGGTCCTTAACATATAATACTCATGATTCCAGCACTCAGTAGGTAAAGGCAAAAGGATCACAATCTCAATGTTATCTTAGGCTACATAGTGTCTTCAAGGCCAGCCTGGGCCACATAAGGCTGTTTCAAAAAAGAAAAGATCTTGGCATGGTGTTTCTACATCTTTAATCCCAGGACTTGGGATAAAGCAGAGACAAGCTGATCTCTGTGAGTTCGAGGTTAACCTGATTTACATAGCAGGTTCCAGGACTACATAGAGACCCTTAATCAAAAAACAAACCAAAAGTTTTATTTCACCCTAGCATGGTGGCACACATCTGAAATCCTACCAGTTGAGAGCTGAAGATGGGAGAGTTGACAGTTCAAGGCCAGCCTGAGCTATGAGACCCTTCCTGAAAATAAACAAAATGTCAGAGATAAAAGGCATGTTGACACTCGGAGTTTGCCTGTGTCAGCCACTAGGTGGTGTTCTCTCAGATGATTGCCTGCGGTGCCGCCAAGTACAGTCAGTGCTTAACGGGTGCTTTAGTCCCCATACAAAAATGCAGGCCTGTATTGCAAAAGACCTCAGCCTAGAGGGAGAGTTAGGGCTGCAAGTAAGGTGACCATTTAAAGGCACCTGGGATTCCGGACTATGCAGCTTCCTAGTGTGTGAACTGAGATAAGGTAATCTTCCTCTCCCAGAAAGGATCCAGGACCATGCGGAGCAGGCTTGAGCCAGGATTGGCCCCAATCAATCTGGGCTCTGTGTAGGCGCTCTGAACCGGGTGCAGCGCGATTTCGATCCTCCGAGCCGGTTAGCGGCGCTCGCGGGCTTGGCCGGGGCGCAGGAGCGGCGGCGCTCCGCCCCGCGCCTCTCGGCGTCCGCGGGGCGGGGACAGCACGGCGGCGGCCGCTCAGTGTCGCTGGAGCCGGACCGCGCAGGCCCGTCCCGGCGGCCCGGGGGGCGCCATGTGGTTCATGTACGTGCTGAGCTGGCTGTCGCTGTTCATCCAGGTGGCATTCATCACTCTGGCCGTCGGTGAGAGCGCTGACCCGGGCGGCCCGCGTCCCGGTACCCCGAGCCACCAACCGCTGCCGCGCTTTGCAGCTGGGTGCTGACGACCCCGAGCTGGTCCTACTGGACCTCCGCCGAACCTTCCGGAGGGGATGCTTGGTTCCCGAGAAGCATCCTTGCTCTCGGAGCCCCGGGCTCCCTACTCTGCCTGTCCCATCCAGCTGGGGCAGGGGGAAGGCCCCTGTCTGTCTCACCCGGCTGTGTGCTAGTGTACAGCACCCGGCCTGTAAACTTAGTGTTCTGCAGGTGTTGATTGACTGAGTGGAGTTTAAGGTTCCTGGAACAGAGGTTAACTTTATGCTGTGCGGTCAAATCCAGTCTTTTACAGTTGTCTTGGCAAAGTTCTACTTGTGCAGATGAGGACATCCCAGGGGTGCTTTGGCTTGTATCCGACTTCCTAGAGTCTGGGGAGGGTTGGTGGGGGACTACGAGATGAGCAGGCTGGTGGGAGTGTCCCTGGCTGATCTCTTCCTGTTTATCCCATCCTGTGACCCCCCCCCCAACCCCCACCCAGCGGCTGGACTGTACTACCTTGCAGAGCTGATAGAAGAGTACACGGTGGCCACCAGCAGAATCATCAAATACATGATCTGGGTAAGTGGCCGCTTTTCCCTGGAGTCACCCAGGACTTGCTTGTCCTACATCAGAAGCAGGAAGTGGGGAGTTTGGGCTGGGACTGTTTTGGTGCTGAGAACCCAGGTTCTGAGGGTGTCCCTCTTTCTTCCCCGCCCTGCAATCTGCACTCCTGGATCCAGATCACCCCTGGCCCTCCAGCCTCAGGTGGCATTGTTTCACAACCTACTGCCATTCCTTAAGGTGACAGTGCAGATATTTCAATGACAAGTATTCATGGCTTTGCTTTCATGTGGCTGTCTCCCACTGTGTCCACTGTCTCCAGCACCAGATCCCCAAGCCCAATCCAAGTTTAGAACTTATAGGGACAATAACAGTTTGTAATGCTTAGCTATTGCCCTCTGTAATCAGTGGGATTCGTCCCAAGGGAGCAAGCCTGGCCCTTTCTCTTGCCTCATGGGAGGTTTCTTTTCCTGAAGACTTGGTCCCTGTCCCTGTTAAGGAGGCTGTAGGAAGGTTTCCTTCAGCTGCTGAGGAAGGCTGAGATGGCCATGGGAATGTCTTAGGATAGAAGAGTTCACCTTTCACCCACCTAATGTCTACAGCAACTTTCACTCTGAACATAGCCTGGGGCTGTAGTTTGTGGTAAAGTCAGGGCAATAGCCAGTTCATTGGCTCAGTCTGTGGGTGTGGTTAGACCTTTCATCACTGACAACTGAAGCCTTTCTCAGACTGCCTGCTGGACTCATTATTGAGTTACGTAATTGATTCAGTAGATCATGCTTATCGTTCAAGAAAGATATGAAATAGAACATGGGGGTGTGGGCATGCATGTGGCCTTTGGTTAGATCCTCAGCTCGAGCTTTAAAAACAGTGATGACAGTAAAGACTAGTGTGCGCGCTGTCACGTGTGTGTGTGTGTGTGTGTGTGTGTGTGTGTGTCTGTCTGTCTGTCTGTCTGGTGGAGTGCTCTGGAAATGTTTTTTTCTTACTTTGGATCATTGTCAAAAATGTTTTAGAAGTGACCTTCAGAGACACCACCTTTGGGAACTGAGTGTGGTTTCTATGAACCAAGAAAACCAAAGTGCATTTGTAATGCTGTGCAGAGCAGGCAGGTGCTGACAGTACAGGAGGCCTGAAGGTCCCCTGAGCAAGTGCGTCTGCCTATTTCAGTTCTCCACAGCAGTGCTGATCGGCCTCTACGTCTTTGAGCGCTTCCCCACAAGCATGATTGGCGTGGGGCTTTTCACCAACCTCGTCTACTTTGGCCTTCTCCAGACCTTCCCCTTCATCATGCTGACATCACCTAACTTCATCCTGTCATGCGGTGAGAGGGGGCAAGCAGGGTGGACTTGACATGACTAGATGTGGGCACTCTGTCCCAGACACTGACCTGATGGGGATTCTGAGGAGGGGAGCAGCTGAAAAGCTGCTGCGGTCCTGTAGGAGACCACACTGCTTGGGAAAAAATGGCTTCTCGTTCCTGAGGACCCTAGAGCTTGTCTCTGCCTAGGGCCTAGTCATCACGGGAAGGGCTCCAGCCAGGAGGACCTTGCCAAAGAGTCAAGTTAGAAGGGCGGCTTGGGAAAGAAGAGAAGCATACTATTTCCTGTCCCTGGAAAGTCGTTTCTCATCCCAATTCTGTTAGACCCAGTTGGTTCATGCGGTGGTCACAGATGTACACAAATGTTTGTAAGAAAGGTTTTAGAAAGTGGCTGGCCACAGGCACTGCTGTTTTTTCTTGCTGTAGTGGGTTGAGATGGCAGGTGGTGTGGGGTGTGCTTTAGAGTTACATTTCTGAGTCTAGGGGAAAATCTGAATGTTATCCATAGAAGAGTAGGGTTTGGGGCATGTCAGTGTCAGGTATGATTTTACCTCAGAATCTGTTCAGCACCAGGCCTGTATGTCTCTCAGAGAGCAGCTCTGGCTACCAGAAGGCTCCTCTGGCTTCCTATGTCACTCCTTTAGCCTGCCCTTTGGATGCCTGGGAGAGTTTTTCTGAGGTTTTGTGGGCACCAGGTGCCAACTATGCCTTAGTGTCCCTTAGCCTTGTGCTGGCATAGCAGAGTGCTGTCTTCATGGTAAAGGGCAGAAATGAGACATACAGTCGTGAGGTGGGTATGGGGGGACATGGTTCTTCTGGTACCTGCCCTTCATCCTGCCATGGAGGCAAGTGGGGCTTTGTGCCTCTGAGCATGTCACTCTTTTTCATGAACTTGTGCACACTAGGGAAGAGTGTATGGGACCAGAGCACACCAGGATAGGTTGGTGTGTCTTTCCCCATCCTAGCTTTCCAAGGAACCCTGAGAGTACCTGGTCTCTAACTGAGGAGGCCTTCTCCCTGCTGTGCAGTGAGGCAGACTCTGCCTTGATGTGTGTTCTGCCTACCCTTGACCTCTTCTTGAACCTTGCTCTTGGTAGAGCAATGGCATGATCATGGATTATATGTAACACAAAGAAAACCTTGTTTTTATAACATGCCAGAATGTTCCAGTCTACCTGCTGGTTCTGTTCCTGCTGCCCTCTGCAGTGAGAAAGTTGGGGCTGAGTACCCATTCTTAACAGATGGGGACTGGGGTCTAGGCAGTGCCCTTGACTCAGAGCCATGCTGTGAGTTGGTGTAGGGTCAAGACTGAGCCCCAAGGCTCCGGTTTCGGGGCCTTCTGGATTTGGTGAGCACACTGTGACCAGACTCTCCATCCCCACAGGGCTAGTGGTGGTGAACCATTACCTGGCATTTCAGTTTTTTGCGGAAGAATATTATCCTTTCTCTGAGGTAAGATGTACCCAGTGTCTAGCACATGTTCATTGTGGCAGGAATGGGGAAATAAAGGGACTCACATGATCTGCTTTATGCCTGTAGCTGTGATCCAAAACTGACTCTATTCAGGAACTGTGATTTTATTTATTTTATGTATATGAGTACACTGTCGCTGTCTTCAGACACACACCAGAAGAGGGCATCGGATTTCATTACAGATGGTTGTGAGCCACCATGTACTTGCTGGGATTTGAACTTAGGACCTCTGGAAGAGTAATCAGTGCTCTTAACCGCTGAGCCATCTCTCCAGCCCCCCCCCCCCTTTTTGAACAAACAAACAAACATAATAATAATAATGATTTTGGAAGGCAGGGTGTCTGAAGAACAGAAGGGATCCCTTTGGTGAGGTGGGAGGACACTGCTCTCTCCCAGTGTGTCCTTTGGGTGCCTCAGTAGGGTCATCTTCAAGTCTAGAAGGGGCACCAGTCTGGCCTGTGTGAGCCAGACATCACAAGACAGGACCCCCTAGCTCCAGCTCCATAAGCACCTCCCCAGTATTCCTCCCACTTGAAGCCAGAGAACAGTGTCACTTTGGGGAGGGACTGCATTCACACAGCTGTACTTTCCCTTCCCAACAGTCTGTCAGAGAGTCCTGCTTCCTGAGTGCTAGCCCCTGCAGGGATAGGGTGGGCCTTTGGGGTTCCCTGGGGCTCTCCCTTCTCAGTCTCTCCTGTCACCAGGTCCTGGCCTACTTCACATTCTGCCTGTGGATAATCCCGTTTGCTTTCTTCGTGTCACTTTCGGCTGGGGAGAATGTCCTGCCCTCCACCATGCAGCCAGGCGGTGAGGAAGGGCTTCTTAGGTCAGGCGGGGGGACTGGCACCAGCCCTGTGAGAAAACACTGGGGCTTCGTGATGAGAACTGCATACATGTACACATGCATGCGCATGCATGTTCATCTCCCTGCCTGTGTTTCTACAGATGACGTGGTCTCCAATTACTTCACCAAAGGCAAGCGAGGCAAGCGCTTAGGCATCCTGGTTGTCTTCTCCTTCATCAAAGAGGCCATCCTACCCAGTCGGCAGAAGATATACTGACCCTTTGGGGAGGGCATGTGGGGGGCAGGACCAATAGAGCCAGGCCCCTGGAACTCTGGGCTAATCGTGCCTGGAGGGTGTCTTCTGCCAACCCAGGTTTCCCTCCCCTCTGTTCTGAAGCCCCATCCCCACCCTCCTCAGGAGGCTTGAATGCTGCCAGGGGCACCAGAGAGGGTAGCAGAGCCTGTGATGCCAGGAGGCTATGTCCCCAGCTCTCCCCTCTCCAGAGTTGGGTCTGGTCACATGGGGCAGGCAGGGAAGGGTCTATGAAGCTGGGGAACTGACAGCAAGTCCTCAGGCAGGTGACCATAGGGAGGAGCTGAGGTCGGCACTTACAGGAAAAGTGCATTTTGCTATTGAACTGTGGGTCTTGTCCAATGCTGATTCCCTTTTGAATAAAGATTCTAGGTGGCACTGTTTGCCTTAACACCCCAGGAGTTCATCTTCTCTGTCTGCTAACCTTCTGCCTAGACTGGGCTAGCCTGCTCTAGGGACTCCTCTTCTGGCTCTTGCTCTTCTGAAGGGATTCTCATGGCCCTAAATGGAAAGGGAACAGAGATGAGAATGTGTGGGCAAAGGCAGTTTTTCTGAGGTTTCTCCTTCTTTCTATGTCTCCTTCCCCAGACTGTGATAGTCCAGGTTGGAGGAGGGGGGTAGAAAGTTTATGTCTGGGTTAGAGATGCAGACCGTCTACAATATCCTATTTATGTCTTCCTTTAAGAAAAAAGGAAACATTTCTTGGTAAATTCTATCTCAGGCTCAATGAAAACATAAACATTGGCTTCTAGGCAGCCTAGGCTGTGGCCTGCTTCTTGAGAAATGGGGCTGGGAAAGACTGCTGCTCAGAGCACACAGGCCTCACACTCACCTGCACTTCTGGCTCCTGGAGGGATGTGAGCTCTGTCTTCTAAGAAGGTGGGCCTCATCCTGGGCACAGACCAGCATCTGTTGACCTTGCACTCCAACTATATACAGTGCCTTGCAGGGGCTCAGCAGTATATGGAATGAAGGTGCCCTCCCTGGGCCGAATCCCGTACCTCACACTGAGTCTGGCAGGTGCCCAGATGGACAAGGCCTGGGAAGAGCCCAGTTCATGAGCATCTTTCTCATGCATCCTTCATCGCATTGGCTCTTGCATTTTTGTTGAGTCTTGGCCTGCTATTCTCTGAATTTGTTTTGCAGCTCCAGGTGAGATCGCCAGATCAATTTCTGCCCCTCGGGTGGGTGAAGGTAGAGGACATGGGCTGCTGCCCACCAGTGGGCTCAGGCTGGCCCCACTTGCTTTGCTGTCCACTTCTTTATCTTTGTTCATCCTGCCTGCTGCACAGACAGGGGCTTTCCCAAGCTAACCCCCATCGACTCATCACAGATCACCTGCTGGGTCTTGGGGTAGCTGGCACAGCTGATGGCCTGCTTCTTGGCTCACATTTCTCAGCACTGGTGTGGCTGTTGTCCCTTTACCTGTCCTTTCCGTCTCTGTTACATAGGCTTTTCTCTTGCCCTGTGCACATAGGGGCTCCTTGGCTGTCTTGTGGATTTCCTCAGGAAGCCCAGCTGTGCTGGTGGCTTTAGGGATGCTGTGGAGGAGGCCAGGGCCAACCTTCCATCCCAGCTACTTCCTAACTCAACCACAGTTCTGCTGCCTTCTGAGCACAGAGACAATTTGAGCTCAGCATCTGCTCTGTTCACCTGCTCTTTGCAGAACCTTGTCCCTGGTCTCAGGATGGCTCAGGAGCCAGGCAGGATGTTGCTTCTCTTTCTGCCCTCCTTCTATCTGATCTATTCTTGGCATCTCTCTATTTGAGCCAACCTACTGTCATCTTTCACCTCATTTTGTTTAGACAGTTTCCTACGTTTCTCTATCCTTTGACCAGCTGGGCTTCTTTCTAAAATGCACAGTTGGCCAAGTCTTCTGGCCCCCAACTCTCCCTAGCTCTCCACTGCCCTCAGGATAACGTCCAGACTCCTTAGCACGGTGTGTGAGGCTCCTGGATTCCTACTAGCTTCACCACTTGACATGTGCTCTGGGCCCCAGCCTCCTGTATGCGGAGACCATGGTTCTAGCTGCTTGATATTCTTCCTTCCACTTGCTTTGGTAATTGGCCACTTTTCCTCTTAGATTTTATTTCCTCCAAGGAGCCTTGAATGCCCCCACTCTTCCCCTAACCCCAGCTGCCACACACATCCCTCTAGGCTCACTGGCCTGTGGTGTGGTCTGTCTCCCCACTAGACTGGAAGCTCCTTGAGGGCAGGGAAAGCCCTGGCTTTTTGTATTATCAACTACCTGATTTTGGCACCTGGCCCATGGAAAGCACTCAATAAATGTTTTGTTTAAAGAGTGAGCTCTAGTGTGTGACCAGGGCACATCGGGGTCCAGGATAGCTTCCTGGAGAGGTTTCACATCAAAGCCACAGGTCTTCCTCTCTCAGCAGAAGTGCTGCCAGCCTCCTGAACTGCAGCTTCACATACTCCACTGGGGCCATGAGCAAGGAGCATGGGCAGAGAAGCCTCGGCAGGGTATTGTATTAGCTGTCCCCATTGCCAGTCAGGGTCTATAGCAGACAGAAAGGACAGACACGTGGCAGAATCCCTAGGAGTATCCTGTTCTGGGAGCCTTGTCCCTGGGTGTGCTAGAGTAGGTTAAGGTACCTGAGGACCAGGGGGTTACTTTTATATTGCTGTGTCCAGGACATTACCAGCCCTCTACTCTGAACCTTGTGCTCTGTTCAAATAGATGTACAAATCCCAGGGAGTCAGGCATTTTCTCTGTAGAAGAAATGGAGGGCTGGGCTGTGTGCTTTTGGGAAGAGGGGTAGTTAGGAGTGGCTTCTGCCCTTGGCAATGAGAACCCTACCACATTTCTAACCACAATTCGGATCTTAACACTTCAGCCTTCACCAGAGGCTTCCAGAACAACTTTATGTGAGAACTCACTTGGACGGTGGGGCTAGAGTCCGGCAAGCTTCCAGGGAAGCAAGGAAGGGTTTATCAAATGTCCTCTGTAGGCTCATGGCCATTGAATTGGTACAAGTATCTCCCAAATGCCGTTTCTTAGGCACGTCGAGTATGTCATGTGCATATAAGCCCTGGGGCACTTTCATCCTGCAGGGTTGAGTCCCTGGGTACAGCACCCGGACCATCATCTCAAGAGGCAGCTGGGGTAAAGGTGTCACCAACTGATGGTCCATTGTGCGCAGGCATACACTCCCAAGTTTATTTCGAGTCACCTTCAGGAATCTGCAGAAGTCATGCTCCTTATGGCATTCTGGGTGCACACCCAGGCGTATACCCTGTGGGTAGCCAATGTTTGTAATCGGGGACCTGGCAGGGTTAGCACTGTAATTCCATATCTTGGGCCGACTGATGGTGGTCTGCTTGTAGATGGGCTTGGGTAGCACCATGGGTGAGGGCAAGCTTTTCAGCTGAGCTTCCACGGATGGATAAAGGCATCCTAAAGTCTTAGCCAATGGTGAAGGTTGAACAGCAGCCTTTTGCTTGGGGTCAGCAGAGCCCAGGGGCTGGTCTGGCACCTTGCCCTGGAGCCACTTTCTGAAATGATCCTCCCTCAGAATTTGTTGTTCTTTCTGCAACAATGAAGAGCACAGGGCAGTGGCACTTACGGGCAGGAGACCTGTGGCTAGCACCCTGGGAAACCTCGGGCCTAGTGTCCCTGCTGCCTTATGTGAGCCTTGTTTTGATGGAGGAGCTCCCAGGGTGTGGAGGAGACAAAGACTTTCATAGGAGACCTCTAGCTTGAGGACAGACATAAGGACGACCTCAGCTTTGCAGAGAGAAGGTATCATTTCCCTAGAGGTAGCCCCAGCCTCAGTGGAGAAAGTCCTGCTCTCTGATGATGAAAGGCTGGGAGGCCTGGTATTGGATGGAAGTAATGAAGTTGCACAGGCTTCTGGGAAGTGACCTTGAGGAGGACAGAGTGACTGGTTGCCAGACTGGGTGGTCGGGACTTAGCCAGAGTTCTGTCTTTACCACCACTCGCACTGAACTTCTACGTGTGTGGACATGTCCCTGCCCTATTATCTCTGTGTGCCACTCCCGCACCGTTGCTAAGTAATCGGGTGCTTTCGAGATTGACCCAGCTCCAGAGGCAGATTCTGATTAGATTAAGCCAGGAGTCCTAATTCCTTCAGCCTTGCCCAGTCCCAAGTCAGGCAGCATCTGGCTTGCTTTTTGTTCCAGCCAATGGAAGAGTAGTGGTCATGGGATCCCATTGAGGCCAACAAGAGGATCCTGAGTGAAGTCTGTGGGGGCTGCTGAGTAGGGTTAGGGTTAACAGAAAACCTGATAGCCGGAAAGGCTGGGTGACACAGACTGGAGAGGCACAGCTGGGACAACTGGAAGAGTGCAACCATGGCAGGGCCCTGTAGCCATTGTAGGATTCACTTAAGGATCTAAGTTCTTGAGCTGGGCTCTGGTGGTGTATACTGCCAGCACTTGTGAGGCAGAGGCAGGCAGATCTCTGAGTTCGAGGCCAGCCTGGTATACAGAGCTAGTTCCAGGACAGCCAGGGCTACACAGAGAAACCGTGTCTCAAAAACCAAACCAAAGAATCCAAGCCTTAATTTTCCTGTCTTGTTTTAAGTGTTTTATGCTCTATGATTATATCTGCTAAACCCTTGCCCTGTCTGGACCCTTATCAAACTTCTAGTCTAATAGTCTCCACCCAACTTATACCTGATCTCCAAATTGGCTGTTTTCTGTCCCCACAATGCTTGAGTGCCCCATGTATTCCTCACAGGGATTTTGTCTGTGAGCCAGTCCTTCCTTACTCCATATGGATAGATGTCTGTCAGTCTTCAAAGATCCCTCCTTGGCATCCCTTCAGGCACCCTCCTGGACCCTCCCCACAGGTGCATAACCTACCTCTCCCTAGCACCTAAGTTCCTTGAGTAGAGGACGACACTTTGCTGGCCTTTGGGACCTAGCAGGGGCCTAGTGTACAGTGAAGTTAGGGTATCTGTTAGGAGTTCCCTTTTACTGAGTAGGCACCCCAACATTAGGAAGTGCCCGGTTCCATTAGGAGCCTCATCCTAGAGGGTCAGTGCCTAACAAGGACTCTGAGTACCCCACAATTCAGGCTGCATTTGCTTTCTGGCACAGGAAAGACCTTTGGCCTAAAGGGGTGCTTTATAAGGGAGGATTTGGCGGGAAGCAGAGGTTCTTTCTGAGAAGGGACTGTTCCAGCAGCTCCTCTCACCGTGGCAAGAAGGCCCTAGTTTGGCAGCAGAACCCAGCCCTATCGGGAGGGGGGACTCCCCCTTACTTGATATTCAGTCAGGTAGCGATGCTCCAAAAGGGTCAGCTTCTCCTTCAAGTTCTTCAGTTTCTCCATCTCTCGGGCAAAGACCTTCTTATCGTGTTTCCACATGGCATGTTTCAAGAACCTGGCACCAAGGTGAAGGTGTGTCAGATTGTAGGAACTGGGCTTCCCTCGAGGTGAAGTGCTGAGGGCCAGTGGGTTGGGAGGAATTGCCAGAGCAGAGAAGAGCAAAGCACCCCACCCCACTGCCCAGGGGCCCTTGGAGAGAGAAGAGAAAATTGTCTGATGGATTTGGATCCTGACTGAAGAACAGGGGAAGGCAAAGGCAAGGGGGGGAAGGGGCAGTGTTCAATCTAAAGGGGGTGAGGTCAGGCAAAACTCATGCTGACAATATCCTGCTTGGGGCCTCTTTCCCAGACTTTACCCAACTGCCACCTGACTTCCTTAGCCCTCCCCCCCCCCCCTTAGAAGCTCAGCCTGGGGGAAGGACCTTGCAAGAGGAAGTGGGAGCAATATGGTTGTCACAGGCTCACCGGGCACAGGTACGGTGGTTCCATAGTCTGCAGTAGTCGATGGGCTTGAAGCCCGTGGCATCTTGGGCATGCACATTGGCTCCACTCTGCACCAGCAGCTTAACACATCCCAGCAGGCCGTTGCAGGAAGCCAGGTGCAGGGCTGTGGAGCCATTATATGTCTGCCTGTGAGGTACGCCAAGAGTAGAGGACAGAAGGGAAGGGTAAGGGCATTAGATAGGCAGGCAAAGCCAACTTCCAGAGCCCACTCTGCCACCACCGTGGGGAACCCTGTCCATACCCTGCTCTTCTAGGGGCTTCACGTTTCTCTTGTCTAGAAGGAGGGACAGACTCTATGAGCAGTAAAATCTAAGTATAGGATGTGTTTGAATATGACAGCTAGGAACTACCAAGTGCCCTGGGTTGCTTCAGAGCCACCAATCTCAGCAATGTTCGTCCGATTTTTGGGACAAGGTCTCTTGTAGTACAGGCTGATCTGGAATTTGTAATGTAGCCAAAGATGATTCAAACCCTTGATCCTCCTGTCTCCATCTTCTGAGCACTGAGTGTATAGATAGATATGTACTACCAAGTCTGGCTCCTCCTGAGCTTTTGGCAAGGTTAGCTCACTTGGTCTACAAGTTGAAGTTAATTTTAATGTGTGTGTTGTGCATGTGTGTGTATGCATGTTCACATGTGTGTGTGGGGAAGCATCTGGATATACACACACACAACTGTGTGACTGTGTGGAGGCTGACAGTGGGTATCTTCCTCTGTCATCTCCACCTTATACATAGAGGCAGGGCCTCTCACTTGAACTCAGAGCACACTGGATCAGCTAATCTAAGCTAGCCATCTTGCTTGGGGATTTCCCGTCTCTGGCTCCCATGGGCTGGAACACAGGAGGTCACCATGCCCGGCTGGCATTTACATGGATGCCAAGAATTTGAACTCAGTTCCTCGCACTTGCACAATGGGTGCTTTACCCATTGAGCTATCTCCCCAGTCCCTACAGGTTGCAATTAACTGTCACCTCCTGGGGCTGTGGATACACTTCCTCTGATAGAGTACTTACCTAGCATACTTGAAGCCCTGGGTTCAATCCCCAGCACTGTTTTAAACCAGGTGTGATGATCCTAGCACTTGTGAAGCAGAGGCAGGAGAATCAGAAGCTCGAGATCCTCCTTGGCTATAGTAGCCAGTTTGAGGGTAGCCTGGGTTACACAAGACACTTTTAAAAATGGTGAAGAAAGAAGGAAAAGCCACCCTCTTAGGTGCCATTGCTTCTTATAAATAGATCCTTCTCAGTGCTTCCACCTACCGCCCCATTGTTTTCCCCAGAACTGACCTCTCGGAATTATGGTCATTCATTTATGTATTTGCAATTAGCAAACTGTCCAGTCACTAGAAAGTCAGTTCTGTGAGGACTGGGGTTGGTTCCCTGTGTTTATGGCCATGTTCCCAGCTTGGGTATGGTGCTTGTTAGCACATGGTGAATGCTTGGGCAGGACTCTGGGTGAACAAAGCAGTTTCTGATATGCATTTTCCTTGCCACAAAAGTAGGGCTGGAGAGATGGCTCAGTGGTTAAGAGGACATAGTGATCTTGCAGAGGACCTGAGATTGACTCCCAGCACACAAACGCCTGTAGCACCAACCCTTTTATCACAAAAGCCATGTGGGACAGGCACATTCATCCTCCCGAACTTAGCGTCAAACTAGAAACACCTGGGGATCCTCAAGGTTTCCTAAGTCCACAGTGGTATCTGTGAGGCCCCACTGTGTACACACCTGAGTGTGGGAATCAACCACGGAGGCTCAGAGGCAGAGTGACTTGCCTGCAGACCCACAGTTTGCCTGAGCTAAGATTCTGTGAACTGAGTCTGCCCTCTCTGCATGCCCAGTCTCAAGAACCAGGACACTAAATGCTCCCCCTGACTGCTTTTTTCCAGGCAGGAATCCTTGTCCTCATAACCCCTCATCCGGTCCTGCAAGGCTCCACCTGCCTCGGGACACAGTGTCCCAAGTGTCTTTCGTACAGCAGGCCGGACTCACGAGTTGATGGCTGCCCCTTTCTTGAGCAGGTAGTCAATGCAGGGGAGGATGTCCGATTTGTTGTTTTTATGGATGACTAGATGCAGGGGCGTCTGGCCTTTGTTAGTGGGCAGATCCACAGGAAATTTGTACTCCTCTATCAACACCTTAAGACAGGAAAGCTGGCATTTCTGAGCTGCGAAGTGGATGGCTGTGAAGCCCTGAGGAGTGGAGAGCGCGGGAAAAGGCTCAGCAAGATGATGGTGGAGCCCACAACCCCGCCTTCGGTCCTGGGGTCGTCCTTCCGTGTCTCTTGGAGGTGTTCACAGCCCTTTATCCCCCTACCTCTCTGCTTCCAAACGGGCCTTCTACGAGTGGATAATTAGGACCACAACATAGAAAAGGTCACTTTGGAGCTCCCCAGCGGCAGTTCATCAGGTGGCCTCTCTACGGGTAGTACTTAGTTGGGTGTTGGGAAATTTCAGTCTCTGCCACCGCGCTGCAAGCTTTACCTTGTCGTCGACTATGACCTCCTTGCGCTCCGGATTCACACAGAACCGAAGCCAGTCCACATTACCCACCGAGGCTGCGAAAAACTCGGAGTAGTATGCGATCGCTTTAGGGCTCCACGACTCCGAGGCACTAGGATCGGCCAGATCAAGGGTGAGTGAGAAGGCTGAGAACATCCCCGGGCTTCTACACCGCCCACCAGCCGGCGCACCCGCCTACCTGATCGAGGAGGATTCCGGGTCGCTGCAGGGAACCTTCAAGTTGCGTTCCGCCTGCCGCGTGCCTCCTTGTGCAGCAGGGCGGGGCTGCTCTTTTCTCCTGCAGCACTCTTTGGAATCCAAGGACCCAGTCCTGCGCCGTGCGGTGTGGCTCCTGGAGGATGCAGTGGCACTGGAACAATGCCTCGAGGGGCGTCGCACTAGACCTGCCCCTGCTCCCGCCCCCCGGGCGGCGCCTTTTCCGCCCTTGGCTCCAGCCAGGGCTCAAGGGAGGAATGAAGTTTGCAACCCTGGAAATTCTGCGCCCCGGGCTTAGCCTCTATTGGAATCACAGAGATGGAACGGAAAGTGCGATTGGGAAATGGATTGTCTCCATCTCTGCTCATAGAAAGCAGGGCCCGGCGCCAAGTGTACAGGCAGCGCGTTTGTATTTGAAGTTGTATTAAGCTCCCTCTGCGATTCCACATACTGAATTATGACGTCCTCCTCGGAGCAGCAGCATAATGGACAGCAGGTACGTCACACAGGTTGTCCAAAGCAGAGGAACTCCATTCTGCTTCTTTTCCTGGGAAACCGGAGGATAGAGAGTTCCAAGGTAGCCTAGGGTACACAGCCAGATCTTACCTCAAAAAGGTGTCAGGGATGATGGTGTAAGCCTGCAGATCTGCACTCCAGAGTTTACGTTATTAGAACCCAGTAGACACTAGGAGGCAAAGCCTGGTTGGGAAAAGTGGGTCCCTGCCCTGTGCTTTTGGAGGATGTGTGCCCTGGGAAAACTGAAGGAGAAAGGAGAAAGTATACTAAGACCTTCAGAGGTACAAAATAGAGATTCTCAGGGGCTGGAGGGATGGCCCAGAAGTTAAAAGCACTTGCTCATCTTTCAGAGGGGCTAGGTTAGGTTGCCAGCACCCAACATTATTTTATTTAAATGTAAAAAATAATAATAAAATAAAATGTTTTCCAAAACAGCTTTTCCTGGAGCAGTGTGGGTCTTTAACTCCGAGTCAGGGTTTGGAAGAGGTGCAAAGCGACCCAGAAGTAAAATGTGTCTTAGCTAGAAGGTGAACTATTTCCAACAGATGTTACTATTATTTATCCCACGATGTAAAGACACCTGCAGGGAGAAGGGAAGCCAGACGGTCAGCCATGGGGAACTCATCCGTGGAGAGGAAGCTCAATCCGGATCTCCAGCTGACCACCTGGGCAGGCAGTTTCTGCAGGACGTTTGAAAGTTCCCATGTGCTGTCTGCCATTGTCTTTGCGCTCAGTCATGCTTCTCCCACTGTCTCTGACGTGGTTTGAATGCCAGATTCGATGGATGTTTATCTGCTGCTTTTGTCTGTCTGCCATTTGCTGCTTACTCTTTTGCTTGCTATATAATGAATAAACTCACACATTGGGATCTGAAGGTATGTCTAATGGCCCTCATTTTCTGGACTACAAAGAACACGGATTGGTACTCTTGCTGGGCATCTTACAAACTAACAAATCACAGCTTTTCCTGTTGCAAGTGGGGTTTAGTAACTGACTTTACATTAGAATAAAGTAAGGTCAAATCATGAGGATTGCCTGGTGACTGGGACCCTCTGGGGGCAAGTGCTGCTTCTGGTGGTGCCTGTAGATGTTATCTGCACCTGCAATATTTTACAGTCCTATTTTAATTTTTTTATTTAGGCATTTTTTTAGTGGAGTCATGTGTAGCCCATGCTGGCTTTGAACTTGCTTTGTAACCAAAGCCTCTGACCCTCCTGCATCAACCTCCTATTTTATAGTCTTCATGCCATATCCTAATCACCCTGGTGTGAGGAGACAGGCACAGAATACTTATACCAATAAGTTCAGATTAACTGATGTGATGGGGGCCCACTCATGGGTATTTGACAATATTCCCATGCACCCAGGGTTAGAAACTACTTTAAGGTGGTCCTGCCTTTATGTTCTTTCTGAAGAGGAAAGAGGGCTTCCAGGAAGGAAGGTCACCAGAATGGAGCAAGATAGGTGAGTTAGGCAGAGGCCTCAGAAGGGATGGACGCTCTCATGGAGGACTCTAGCCAGACCCATGCAGCACAGTAGAGGGCCTGGCAAAAAGCAGACAATTGACCAAGAGAGATCTCAGAATTCCACTTAGAGGCTTGTGGTAATAACATGGTCCCAGAATCATTTGCAGGGGAGACAGAAGGCTGGGTGAGGAAGCAGTGCTGAGAGAGGGCACAGGACCCAGAAGGGTGCTGTCCCCAGCATGCAAGTCATCCTGTAATCTCAAGGTCCTTCTGAAGCCTACGCTAGTTTGAATTGGGTTTCTGTCACTTTTGGGAAAGCCTAATAGGTAAAAAGCTCTCCCACTAAATCCTCCATGGGCTACAATGACTAGGACTAGTATAATGGCCCTTGGAATAAGCTTTGTGGGCTAGGGCACTGTGACACCCAAGGGACAGTGAGAGTCATTTCTGAACTGTTGGGGAACAGCAAATAAATGAGAGTGAGGACTTACCTTTGGAGTGCAGGCATGGCTTGTCGGAGTAGGGGCACACCTACGTGGGTCTAGGCCTGAGTGCTAACCCTTTCACTCTGTGGCTTAGCGTGTGTTTCTATAAGGATGATTCTAAAATTCCACTGAGCCAGGCAGCACACATCTGCAGTCTCAGCATTCCAGAGGCAGAGGATTGCACCAAGTTTGAGGCCAGCCTGGTCTACACAGTGAGTTCCAGGGCTACATAGTGAAACTTTCAAAACTAAAAATGAAAAACAAACAAAAAAGAAAACAAATGAGCATTGCCATAAGTCATATAAAAACAGAAAATAGTCACAATCGGAATATTATTAAGAGGAGGAGGGCTCTGTGCCATCAGAGTCATTCCTAGCCCCACCCCTACTTCAGCACAATTGGAGAAGCTCCAAAATGGGTGTGTGTGGCTAAGAATGTGGGGCTTCCTCTCTCCTCAGACATTTTACCTGGAAAAGCAAGATGCCATTTTGCCTCTTCCTCCTGTCACCAGTTCCAAGCACAGATGTGGAAAGGCTGAGTGTCCTTTTCCGCCAAGCCTTCAGGAATAGGGCAGCTATTCCTCTCAAAGGTCAGGTGACGAGCCTCAAGTTCTGATTGCTCAGAAACAAAAACAAACAAACAAACAAAGGCAGGATATTACTGAGAAAAGTGGCCATTCACCCACAGCAGGGGCTTGGGGGTTACACCCACTAACCCACAGCAGGGGCGTGGGGGTTACACCCAGACAATCTGTGGGAACTGAGAGTGCTAAAGATTCCTATCAAAGGAAATTGCTTTTTCTAAGTGTGGGGAAGTTCAAACCTTGGAGATTTGGGTGGTAAGCGATTAAAAAAAGCTAGTAGGCCAACTGGTTTACTAGAGGAACCCCAGGAGAGACAGCATACAAGAGTCCTCCTAGGTCAGAATACATACATATCAATCAGGTCTTTGAAAAAATGACCTCTGCAGTTTACTCCCCAGAGGCATCTTGGGAAATAGAACAAGAGGCTGGGAATTAGTGAGGGCTAAGAGCTTGGCGTACGTCCGCAGAGGCAGAGAGTTAAACAGAGATATCAGACAGACAGTCAACAGGGATTTTATTTAAACCATCACCCTCCCAGAGTGGCTGTGTATGCAGGACTGTTTCCAGAAGTAGGTACATTGCAGCTTTAAGGAAGGGGAAAGACATTGCTAAAATCGCCTTTCCTAGGCACCAACTTATTAACAACGAAACAAAGTCCCAGGGAGAGGGTTTGGGTAGGTCAGAGTTGCTAGCACACATACTTAAAATAGCTGTCATCAGAAGAAAAAGTGGGAGTTGAACAAACAAATAGACAACTATAACCCAAAAGCAGGAAATAAACAAACCTGGGTAACACACAAACTATTGAAGAAACCTGGACATCGGACTTAACAAAGTAGTCCTTGTACCTATGTTCATGGAGCTAAAGGACACTACAGAGTGAAGGGTGGGGCAATATCTTACTAAAGACAGCACATTAATGCAGACTTGTTGAAAGAGAACAAAGTGAATGTTCTGGAATTGGAAGTCACACTGAAAACTAGAGCAAGGGCCCTGTGGGAGACATGAAAATATACGGGAACGAGATGGCTCAGCAGTTCTTAGGCACTGGCTGCTCCTGCTGAGGACCCAGAACCCACAGGGTGGCTCACCACCACCCATGACTGCAGTTCCAGGAGACCTAGAGAGGATGACATTGAGGATGAGAGGCAGCCTGGAAATCTGGGATTTGGAATTCTCATCTCTCCCATTCCCACCCCACTCTCTGAGACAGTGTCTCACCATATAGCTCTGGCTAGCTGAGAACTCACCTGCCTCTGCGTCCTAGTACTGGGACTAACAGTGGGTGCCACTACATACAGCTAACTCCCCACCCCAGTGTCTATTTATTTATGTGTGTGCACATGTGCAAGTTAGAAGCTAAGTTTTGGGAATTGGTGTTCTTTCACTATGTCAGTTGTGGGGACTGAACTCAAGTAGTCAGGTAGAGGTTGTGGCAAGTGCTTTTAACTGCTGAGCCGTCTTAGTTCTGTTTTGGAGGGCTCGGAACCCACCCCTAGACTTTGTGTGGTAGGCAAGTACTTTACTAGTGAGCTATAGCCCCAGCCCTTTTGTATTTTACTTTATTGTATTTTTTGAAATAGGGTTTCATGTAGCCCAAGCTGGCCTCAAATTCGATATGTAGTGGAGGATAACCTTGAATTTCTGGTCCTCCTGCTTCCACTTTCCAAGAACTGGGATTATAGTTACATGCTATCACGTCTGGTCTATGCAGTGCAGGGTCTGGGACCCAGGGTTTCCTGAATGCTGTGAAAACTCTAACCACTGAACCACATCACCTCAGCTCTCATTCCAAGTGTCACAGAAATCTGGCTGCCTCTGCATCCCGAGTACTGGGGTTAAAAGCATGCTCCACTGTTGCCCAACTAGATTTTTCCTTTTAAATACTTTTACAAACCACATGATATAATCTGCACCTTCAACAATTAACAAATTATTCCAAATCTTGTTTTCACCAGAGACAAATTTATCTCAGTTACTGTTTTGTTTTCCATTTTAGTTACAACTTTGGAGGCGGGGCTTCTAAAATAAAAATATAGAACTGAGATGGAGTTCAGTACTAAGAGTGCTTGCTTAATATTCTGGATGCTCCCCTTGCTTCCATTTTCAGCAAGCCCCTAAAGAAAAAGAGTCCACCCACCCACCTACACCAAAAGACACTCCTGTCAATGTAGGGCATAAAACATGGGTTCAAGCCATAAATGAGAGGGCTGCAGCTGGGGGTTGCTTTAGAGCGCCGTGTCCGATGCAGGGTCCTGCTGCGCCCCCTGGCGAGAGTAGAACTCGTCCGTCATGCTCTGCGGAATGCGCTTCAGCATCTCTTTCGGAAAGATGCGCAGCAGTTTCCAGCCCAGGTCCAGCGACTCGAACACCGTGCGGTTCTCGTAGGGACCTGGGAACCACGAAGGAGCGTGAGGACCTCTGGCCTAGAAAGAGAGGGCTAGGGGGTCCCGGCCCCACACCCCGCCATGCCCCACCTTGGGTGATGAAATTCTTCTCAAACTTCTGCAGGAACTCCAGGTAGAGCAGGTCCTCGGAGGTGAGCGCCTCCTCCCCCACCACCGCTTTCATGGCCTGCACGTCCTTCCCGATGGCATAGCAGGCATACTATGGAAGGGCAGCGGGCAGCGTGGGCTCACCACCTCTGCAGGCTGAGCTCCCCTTGCTGGAAACCAGCTTTGCCTGGACAGGAAATTCTTGTCCAGGTGGGGTTCAGAACTTCAGCTTCTAAATCGGGGTTACCTTCATCCACTGCCCCTCTCCTTACCAGCTGGTTGGAGACATCTCCGTGGTCCTTTCTGGTCATGCCCTCGCCTATGGCTGACTTCATCAGTCGTGAGAGGGAAGGGAGAACATTGATGGGTGGGTAGACCTGGGAGCACAAGAGAGAGGCAGATAACAGGACGGAAGCTCTCCTTCCATACACTTGTTCCTCCACACCCTTCTCAGGACACTCCTACTCATCCTGTGAGAGCGGCCACACTACACCTGCTTAATTCCCCATAAATTCTAGGCCTGCGTCACCAGGTGGGAGAGACTGAGGTTTGTCTGTATAGAGGAATCCATGCAGGAAGGAAGCTGGAGGGGTAATGGGGTGACATTAGTCAACGAAACACTCTTTTTAAAAACATTTGATTATTTGCACAAACAAGTTGAAGCTTAATAGCATCTGTGTGTGTGTGTGTGTGTGTGTGTGAGCATGTGTGTGTGTGCATGTTTTGAGACAGGATCTCTTCTGCTCTGTAACTAAAGACAGCTTTGAACTTCTGATCTTCCTGCCTCCACCCCCCCTAGCTCTAGGATTACAGGCTTGTGCTAGGATTGCAGGCTGTTGCTGCTGGCTTATGCAATGCTGGGATTGGAACCCAGGGCTTCCTATGTGCTAGGCAGGCTCTTAAGCAATTGAGCTACACCCCCAGCCCTGTTACCACTATTTAGTGTCACCAAGGCAAATAACTGTAACAGAAAGAGAAATGCTTTGTATTTGGTGGCTTCCATATGCTTTATATATGCTAGTGTATCCATACCCCAGCCCCAGTACATTGGTGTGATACATAAACACAGACCCAGAGAATTAGGATCATATTCTCAAGGTCAAGGGGGCTAGCCTGAGGCTAACTGTGAAGCACAGGCTACCCCAGTACTTAGCTCCTGATGCTGTAACTTTGAGCCGGCCTCTCCTCCTTTTTGCACAGGAGTGATACATGACTTTTCAATGTCTTGGTGGCAAGGGGGCAGATGTGGAGGAAAGAGGTAGACATTTGGAGGGAACCGTACCTGCCGGTTATGTAGCTGTCTATCCACATAAATCTGTCCCTCTGTGATGAAGCCAGTCAAGTCTGGGATGGGGTGGGTGATATCTGCAAGCAAATGACCTGTCCTCGGTGTGTGGGGACTGGGTGGGTTCTCAGCTACAAGGGACATGGACATGATGGGGTGGATGGTGGAAAGGGAGGGAGGGCTCTGGAGGGAAGGGGGTGCTCGAGGCTACCGTCATTAGGCATGGTGAGGATGGGGATCTGAGTGATGGAACCACCCCGGCCCTCCACACGGCCAGCTCGCTCATAGATGGTGGCCAAGTCTGTGTACATATATCCAGGGAAGCCACGGCGCCCTGGCACTTCCTCTCGGGCTGCTGAGACCTGCAGTATCCACAACAATGGGTATGTCAGGAGATGAAAGACTACATTCAGGAAGGGAGATTAGGAGATTGGTCTGGGGTGGAGGGAAGAGGAATGGCCAGCCTGTGACTGAGCCCTGAGACTCACTGAGGAGCAGGCCCAGATGAAAGAATTCTTTTGTTTATCAGGGTGGATGTGGGAGCAAGAGAGACAGGGAGGAGGTGGTTTGACACCTTAGCCAGCATACCTCCCTCAAAGCCTCCGCGTAGGAGCTCATGTCAGTCAGTATGACCAGCACGTGCTTCTCACACTGGTAGGCAAGGAACTCCGCTGTGGTCAGTGCCAGACGTGGGGTGATAATCCGCTCAATCCTGGAAGCCAACATGGCAGTGCTCAGGGAGCCTGCAGGCCTGGGCCTGGGTTCCATGATACCCCAGAACTGAGTGTAAGGTCAGCTGGTCAAGACAATCAATGGTTCTCAGGAGTGGGTGTGTTCTGGCAATAAAGATACTCCCTTTCCCACTGTCCAGGATGAGCCAAAAATAAAAAATAAAAAAAGTCCTTTTCTACTAGAAGTTCTCCTGAGCGTGCTTCTGCTAGCTAGCCACTTTCAGTTCTGAGGCTCTGGGCCTGTGCATCTCTCCTTGGCAATGCCATCTCAGCCTTCAGAGTTCTGTTACTGCCTTAATATGCAGGATAGTTTATTAGGTTTTTAATTTCATCCATTTGAACCCAAGATTTAAACCTCCATCTTCAAAACTTTCAAAATAGAGCATTTCTTAAATAAATGCCACAAACAATGCTCTCTCTGATGGAGGTGACTCAGGCATGAGGCTCCGACTGGGATAGCTGTGGAGCACATGGATGAGGAAAGCAGAGGGGCAGGTGGGGTCCTGGTCTGGCTCCCTAGCAGGCCCAGGCTGCGATTTCCATATCTCTACAGCCCAGAGTTATTCTCAAAGCTCTGGCCCATGGCTATAGTTCTGGGATGTCGTGAACCCCCAGTATCCCAGGTCTAGGAAAGAGGCAGGCCCCAAAGGCAGTCCAAACATAGAAGCACTCACGTAGGGTCATTGGCCAAGTTCAGGAAGAGACAGACGTTACCCATGGTTCCATTCTGCTCAAAATCTGACTTGAAGAACCTGGCTGTCTCCATGTTCACCTAGACACATAGCCAGGAGAGCTATAGGCAGGCCATATGGCCAAGGGCAGGGTTTAGTCATGCCCAGTTTTTCTCAGCAAATCTTGGGGACTGACCAACTTAACAGTCACGGAGCCACTGAGGTGTCCCTAGGGCTCAAGAAGGACTCATCAGGTCCCCCACCCCCACAAATGCCAGCCCCTTTACCTTCAGCTTCTTCTTGTCCTTCCCCTGGCTTGTTACTTTCCCACACAGCTTGTCAGCCTCCCATTGAACCCTCTGAGGACCCATGGTATCCCCTTCCAGAAGCTAGCTTGTCTCTGTAGGTCCTCTGGGCTCCTTCTCTGGGTCAAGTACAGCCCATTTTATGGCTGCAATAGCTCTTGGGATAGCTCAAGGGTCACCCTGCTCTGGTCACTGAGTCCTTTCCTGCCCATTTGGTCAGGCTGTGGCCTCTGCCTCCAAACTGGCTGAACTTTAGGGGCTTCTCAGGATGCAGGACTGGGTCTCCCTCATCAGAACAGGCAGTGCTAGAGCCGAAGCAGGAAAGACTGCTTCTCACAGTTTCTAGAACTTGCCTACAGCTTCCCTTACCCCCATGGCTGCAAAGACAATGGCGAAGTTGTCTTCATGATAATCCAGCACAGCCTTGGATTTCTTCACTAGTCCAGCTTGGCGGCAGATCTGGGCTGCAATCTGAGACAGGATGGGCCAGGAGGGAGACTGTCAGGGCCAGAGCCCTTTGTCTGGCCTGCTGAGTGTCATGGAGGAGGATGGACTGTTAGAGACATTGGATGGAGAAGAGTCCAAGCCCAGAAGGGCAAGGAATCCTGCAGTCTTTCCCAGGGTTGGGAATGGTCTGTTCTTTTGGCTACTAAGGAGTTGGAGGCACTTGTCACAAGGAGCAGGGCTGAGTCCCAAAGAACAATAGTCTTGTTGTGAATTTAGGCAGTTTAACTGAGGATAGCTGAGCCTTTCAGTGCTTGCACCTCCTGCAGCCTGCTAGAGCCATGTGAGACTAAAACATGTGGCCATGTGAGCCCTCTGTCCCAAACCAAGATGTGTTGGGAGGGAGACTCTTGAAAGAGAGTTAGCATCATCAGGAATGGTGAGGAAGGGCTATCTAGAAACCTTGTCACACCGGCAGCTCCGAGAGGACCACAGAGCTCATACCTGGTGGTGGTAGTCAGGCAAACACTACCAGTATGAGGACTGCCTAAGACAGGCTGCAGCTCAGCTGAGCAGGCTTTTTACACTGGAGTCTGCTTGGGTTCTCTGAAACCAGCGAGCACTCCATTTACTAGGGACAGCATGCAGCCCTTCCCTGAGCCAATGTGTGACTGTGTGTGTTGGGAGTATCTCTTATGCAACCCTGACCTTGAGTGTCCAGGAAGCAACAACAGGGTAGATACTGGTGATACCTACTCTTCTCTTGGTACAGAAGTGCTTGGTGCCTGCCTAGAAGCCCAGGCCTCTGATTGTTCCTGGTCCTTGGTTACCTCATTGTGGGGGAGACCAGCCGCAGAGAAGATGGGAATCTTCTGACCACGGGCAATGCTGTTCATGACATCAATGGGGGAGATTCCTGTCTGGATCATCTCCTCAGGGTAGATTCGGTCATGGGGATTGATTGGCTGGCCTGGGAGAGTGATCATGGAGCCAGGTTCAGGCTCCAGTCCATCCCTGTACCACCATCCCCCATGGGCTCTGTCGGCCAGCCAGCCTGTTTAACCACAGCTTCTGCAACAATGGAACAGTGCTCTGTATGCACAGTGTCACCCAGGCACAGGCGTCACACCCAGTTCTCTTGTGCAGATCAGATGCAGTTTAAAAATGAAATTTCCTTTCATTTGAATTGGTTCAAGTTTAAACAGCCATGGGTCCACGCTATCTTAGATAGCATTGTCCTAGCACCTTAGAAGCATGTGGCAGGAAGTAAGGCCCTTAGCTAGACAGCCCTCCTCAGTACCTAGGCACCTGAGTGGTGTTCAGAGAACCAGAGGGTGGTTCAAAGACTAGGTGTGAACAGATGTGTGCTTTGCCACTAGCTTAGTGTGTGGCCTGGTCAAAGAGGGGGCTCCACAGGCCCCCATTACTCCCTCAGAAAACAAATGGGCTGAGGTTGGGAGAGTCAGGAAGGTCTCCTGAAGAATAGCTGTGGTCCTGGGAAGGGTTCTGCCTCTGCTGTGCCCACTCCCTGCCCCAGCTCCTGGGAGAGAGCTTATGGAACTGAAGGCCACAGAGAATAGCTGGAGGTACTGTGACAGTGACAGAATGGAGAGTCAGGGGCAGTTTGGGGGCTCTGAGGGGTCTTGGCTGATATGCCTGTTCATCTGGTCAGCCATGGGGTTAACACTGCTTGGCCTGGATCTGTGCAGGACTTCCAAGAGTAGGTGACAGAAAGGATGGCTTGGATCGGACAGTTGTTGGGGCTGTGTCCTCAAAGCCATGCACAGCCTCTGCTCTCTTACCATTGATGTCCAGAAACTCCTCTGCCATGACAGCAGGTCCTTTGTCAATGGGTTTGCCAGAGCCATTGAAAATCCGACCTGGGAGGGACAAGGGGTGCAGGAAGATGTTTGTATCTGCAAGGCCACCAGCTCCCCACAACCCTTCAGAATCTCATTACCCTGTATTCTCCATCTCCTCAGTCCCCAGCTACTACAGACAAGGCATTCTGGAGTCATCCTGTCCACTGGCCTGGGCCCAGGTTGGTTACTTATCAAAGAATCAGGCTCAGTAAAGAAGGGCTTCGCCATCCCTTTCAACCTGCGCCTGCAATGACTTGGCCTCACCCTTTCATAAATGGAGCATGGTCTATACACTGGGCCGTGAACTAGGGATAGGAGCTAGAGAGAGGGCATAACCTCCAGCCTCAGAGGGCACATAGGAAACATACAAGTACAGGCAGTGGAGGGCTTTGCTAGAGAAGCCAGGAAGACAGAGGAGCACACACCCAGCCTCTCCACTCTCACCCAGCATGTCCTCTGACACAGGAGTCCGCAGGATGTCCCCTGTGAATTCACATGTGGTCTTCTGCGAATCAATCCCTGAGGTCCCCTCAAACACCTGTGAGTTAGGCATCATTGCTGAGTGGCTTGTCTGGAAAGAGTGGGGCTTCCCACTGTAGGCCCTCAGTGTGCAGCTCTGAGCAAGGTGTTCTCTGGGAAATAGGCCCTTCTCCCCTCTGAGGCTTGTAAGATAGCATGGGAACTGTGAGCTCTTAGAAATGGCGCACTTACCTGAACAATGGCTTTGGTCCCAGCCACTTCAAGCACTTGGCCACTCCTCTGAGTACCATCAGGGAGGGTAAAGTTGACAATCTCAGCATATTGGGCAAACTGTTAGGGAGAAGAGCCACCCAGGGTGAGGCCTCCTTCTGATCTTAAACTACTGTCGGTTTTCTTGTGCCCTGATGTGGGGAAGGGTTTTTGTTTGGGAGGGAAGAACTGAGACTTTAATCAGAAGCATGTGGTAGAGCCAAAGCCCCTTCCTGAGTGCAAGTTTGTGCAGGCGGCTAATTATCTACATGAGTATTGAGCCCTCAAGTTGTTAACTCATGAGCCTGAGTTTTTTCATCTGTAAAACAAGAATGCTAAGAATAAGCCCTACTCCAGGGGTAGCTGTGACCAGGGTGGGAGCCACACGGGCAAGCTGTGAGCATAGCCAGGCAGAGGTGGGGGTAAGGACACAGTACCACAGAGTGGCCTTTGTGGCCACCCAGGTCTCCTGAGCATCAAGGAGAAGCACACTTGTCACCAGAAGAAAGACTCCCTGTTTTCCAGGTGTCACCATGAACCAGTGATATCCATTCCTAATTATGGTACTGGGGTTTATGTCTGTGTTTAATGAGTGACAACCCATTCCTAGCTATGGAGTGGGGGTTGGGGGGGCCACTGACATCTGTGTAATGCTTAGGAATTTAAACACAAGTCAGGTCAATAAACAAAATATATAAGGGACTCCTACTACGAAAAGGACTTGATTAAAGCATTTCAATAGGTATTTCTCTAAAGGTGCAGATATGGCCAGTAGGCAGGGAGCAACATGTTCCTGGCCATCCTCCTTAATCAACGAGAAAAAAGAAAATCAAAACCATGGTGAGATACCACTGCACACCTGTTAGGATGGCTGTGATTAGTAATAATAATAATAATAATAATAATAATAATAATAATAATAATAATAATAATAATAAAATGCATATAGTACACACTACTGTGGATACGGAGAAATCAGAACCCTCTTTACTCTTCTGGGTGGGATATAAACCAATGCACTTTGGAAAGCAGTGTGCAGTTTCTCAAAAGGATAAAGTAGAGTCACCATTTGACCTCAGAAGTTTTACTCTTAGCTACCGGAGAACTAAACACATATATTCATATAAAATCTTGAATGTTAATGCTCATGGAAACATTATATGTAATAGAAAGAGAGAGAGAGAGAGAGAGAGAGAGAGAGAGAGAGAAGAAAACAGGGCTGGAGAATCCAGTTCCAGAGGATGCAAGGCTCTCTTCTGGCCTCTGTGGCACCAATGTTTATCTTTACACACAATTGCCCTGTGAACATACAGTTCTCTCTGTAGCTCTGTCTTACAGCAGAGAGGATCAGTGTAAAAGGTGTGTATTCGTTAACTGTTTGTAGCAGCAGAACCTGTAAGCAGAATGGTATTGCTCAGTAAGTCCATATTACCTTTATTTTTCTTTCTCTTTGCCTGACAAATGCAACTTAAAGAAATCTTTGTTTTAAAGAAATCTTTGTTTTAAAGAAATCTTTGTTTTGGCTCATGGTCTGAGAGGGTATAATTCACCATGGTGGGAAAGGCTTGGGCAGAACTTGAGGTGGCTGGCCACAAGAAGAGATGACTTCTGATGTCAGCCTCTGTTCCCTCTTTCCCTTTTTATTCAGCCTGGCACCCCACCTTGTGGGATGATGCCTCTCACTTTCTGGGCAAGTCTTCCATTCTTAATTAAACCTCTCTGAAAATGCTCTTTTTTTTTGGTTTTCGAGACAGGGTTTCTCTGTATAGCTCTGGCTGTCCTGGAACTCACTCTGTAGACCAGGCTGGCCTCGAACTCAGAAATCCATCTGCCTCTGCCTCCCAAGTGCTGGGATTAAAGGCGTGCGCCACCACCACTGCCCGGCTCTGAAAATGCTCTTACACACATACCCAACGGCATGTCTCCTAGGTGTTCTAAAATCTAGTTGACATTGAAAGTTAAGCCCCACGAATATCAGTATACCCAGAAACACAGCCTGCTGGGTCACCATCCAACAGGGGTACAGGTGTCTCTCCACACCTGTGCTGTTCACCTGTATGTGAGCACAGACTCCAGGTTTCACTGGTCTGAAGACAACGGGACAGATGATTAACAGTTTTTCCTATGTTTCCCTGGGTACAAGGAGCATGCGTTATTTTTGCTATTAAAATATAATAACATTTGGTGACATGTTTTAGTGCCGGAAGTTACCGTCGTGGCTGTCATTCTGTCGACTTATGGCCACACACTAGCGACCTTACGGGTCTGAGGAGAGGTGGATAGACTAGTAACCAGGGTGGGGCCATTCTCCCAGGGTTTCCCCTTCTCAGATTTTCAGCGATGACTGTCCCCGAAGGCAGTTTTGTTTGTCCTCTTCTCCCAGCGGTCTCTAGATCCCGCGGTGTGGGGTTGCTCTAGGAGAGACCCTTCCAAACCCTAATTGCTCCGAAGTGGTAAAGAGATGAAGAAGCCCAGCCGTTTGGCATCTCAACCACAAGAGGGCGCCCAAGAGCAGAGAGTCTAAAGGAAGTGAGTGTTACAGCAAAAGTCCCACTCTTTACTCCTCTACTCCCTTCCCTGTGAGCCTGGGGTCTTATCTGAAACCACCGCTGTCCCCACTGTTTGTCCTCTCCCTGGAGAATTAGGACTGTCAGCCTGAAGAGGAAAAATCCAACAAAGAATACCAACTTGGACCTAAAAGAAACCAGGCAATAAACCGGCTCGACAAAAATCAGACAGAGAAATACAGCTCAGGATACAGCGACTGCCTGGCACGCATAAGGTCCTGGGTTTAATCTCTAGCCCATGGGTCCAGAGAGGATGAGAGGGAGACCAAGAGATGAAGGAGGGCCAGCCTAGATAGAACAGGATTCCCAAGGCCAGCACTTGCCCTGGCCCCCCACCTCCCCAGCCCTGGGCCCTGTTTTTTACAGCCTCCCACAGACAAGAAACTTTGCAGGTGACTCCAGGCACAAGGTCCTTGGATGGACAGCTTAAAAGAAACCCTGGATATAGCCTAGGGGTCAGGAGAGAGACTGAAGAGTCTTACCTTGACCTGGTCCAGTACCACCAGAGGCCCATTGACGCTGCACACTGTCCTGTAGGCTGGGGGAGGGGAGGGGTGTGTGAGAATCTCACCCTTAAATCCCACTGTGCTCTACCTCCAAGAGAATATACATGTGCACACACACATTCATGCACACACACATTTACACACAGAGAGAGAGAGAGAGAGAGAGAGAGAGAGAGAGAGAGAGAGAGAATGAGAGAATGAGAATCATCCTCTGTCTCCTGCCTTCTGTGCACCCCCACTCCTCCTCAGCCTGGGCCATCAGGGTCATTAGCTGTGACAGCACCAGCCACCATTGCTGTAAGGGTCAAGCCCCTGCCACAGACCCCCCACTGTCTCGACACCTGCAGGATGCTGGAGGAGGGCATGGGGGCAGAGGCCTCCTCAGAGTCCTGCCCAAGCCTGCTGAGCTCCCTACCCCATGTGCTTCCCCTCTGGCCTCAACCCCCACCTCTCCTACTCCCTCTTCCCAACTCCACTCAAATTTTCCAAAAGGCTCTGGGCCACAGCTGTGGCCTCCTGGACCCTTCCCCAGGCCCCCACTGCCCTCCCTTCACCCTGCACTGATGAGCTCTGTGGGATGAGGGGCGCTGTAGCCCTGATCCTCCACCGAGCCCTGGCCAGGTCCTACCAGCTCACTGGGCATCCTGTGGGGGAGGGAAGGATGTTACTGGGAAGAAGAGTACACACATACACATAGACAGACAGACAGACACACATACACAGACACACAGACACACAGATACACACACACACACACACACACACACACACACACACACACACACACACACACACACACGGTAAGATCCATAAACTGTCAGCCAGGGAGCCTACCCTTGGTCCTGCTGAGGCTAGCTTGGGGACTCTGAGGAGGCTGTGGTCCCTTGTCTGTGGTAAGGAAGTACCATAGCTGGGATTCTGGGGTGTACCAGTAACAGTGGAGACAAGTAATTTATCCAGACCAGATGAATGGGGTGCTGATAAGGAACTGGGTCACTCACAGACCACAGAATTCAGGGGAGGAGGGCACAATGGGCCTGGGATTGGGAAAAACCTGGCTTAGAGTCACTGGCATGCTTGTGGCAGATCTGGGGAAGGACCTGCCCTGTGCTCCCCATCAGCCCATACTGGTTCACAGCATGCCTGGCCCCAGAAGAAGCCAGTGTCCCTGACCGTGCCCTTCCAGTCATTTAGGCTTTGTTCACCATGTGTGTATCAGAAGGAACAGATGTGCAAGGCCATCCTTCTGCTGATTTTTGCAAGAACCCTCCCAGTGTAAGGACTATGCAAAACTCAGTCTCTCTGCCCCTGAAGGAGCTCTACCTTTGTCACAGGCAGTATCCAGGAGAAGCCCATCCTGGAGTGAAGGGCCAGCTCCCTCTCCTGCATTTGTCCCTCAGGCCAGCCTTGTCACCCATGGCCAATGGCTCCTCCTCAGCCTCCTCCTGCTGCACCTAGTCTCACAGGAGGACCACTATATACACCATCAGGCATATCCCCTGGAGGCTCCTTCTCCTCTTCTTCCACCTCTAGCTTCCTTGGAAGAAAACCACAATGTCCCCACTGAAGACCAGCCCAGGCCCTGCTCCCTCCCTCTCATTCCCTGTTCCCTACTCTCTGTCCTCTCTTCCTCCTCCCCTCCTTTCTTTAACACTTCTGTTCTAGCTGTTGAATGCCATCCAACTGCCAGTGATCAAGGCAAATAAACCATCACTCAAATGGAACGCCTAGTATCCAGTGGAAGGACCGATGAGCATGGTACTCTGAAATTATAAGGACCACAGGGATGTTAAGATGGGAAGATCAGGACAGCCTAGTGAGGCGAAGAACAGGATGGGTGGGCCGCATGGAGGTCCAGATGGACAGGCGAGGTGCGAAACCAGTGGGTAAAAGAGGTAAAGGGTCAGTGGGATGGAATTGAGACCAGATTGAGTCCTCAGGGAAGAAACACTCTCAAGTAGGGGATGCCCTCAAGTTTAGGGGAGTCTTCCAAGCAGCCCCAGGGAGTTGTAGAAAGTGCCCATGGCAAAGTTGAAAGAAGCCCTGTTTTTTAGCTCCTCAGTGCCTTGAGGGACAGAGAAGCTGGAGATGATTCATGACTCCCCTAGGCTGGCTTCCAGTGTGGGGAGAGCTGTCAGAGATGGTCTCTGTTGTGCTCAGCACAAGGCAGAAGCAGGCAGTACATAGGGCTGGCCGAGTTCTGGAAGGCACTGACTGGTTTCATTAGCTCAGTATTCCCATGTGTTTCACATCAGAACCAACAGGTATCTCCACCTTGGTCCCAAGCCAAATGAGGACCCTGATGCTCAGTACAGGGGGCCACACTCCAAGCTCCTGCCTGCCTCTGAGGAGCACAGGGGAAAAGATGAGAAAGAATTTGTACAGTATGGGAGGGGGCTGGTGGGCCGCATGGCATGCACTCTGATGAGACTGTGTATAGAGTGGTATAGAGTATACCATTTGTGAAATGGTATAGAGTGGAGCTGGTGAGACCAGCAGAGGCAGGACCAGGAGCAGCACCCGGCCAGGGTGGGGAAACAGACTGGCAGCTGAGTGCTTCCAAGTCTGAGGAGAGCTGGCATAGAGCTGGGGGAAGACAGCAGTGAGCCTAGGTTCAAGAGACTGCAGGGTGTGTGGGTGAGTGTCTTGTCTCAGGAGGGAAGAAAGCCATAAAGCCCAAAGGCATCAATTCCAGACTCACAATCTTGGGAGACAGGCCTTTCTGCTTTCTTCTGTGACAGCCTGTTCCCCAACCTCAAGACTTCACAGTTTGCCCTGTGAAATCTCTATTAACTCTGAGGTCCAGCAATTTTACCTGGAGAGAGGGTACCTGCTGACGGAGGCTAGGGATTAGAGACTGGGTACCCTGCTTGATATGAAGTTGGAAGGGGGGTGGGGAGCAATGCCCATGGCCTGCCTGACCCTCTGGTGGCCTACCTGACCTTCTGGGACGTGGGTAGGGAGATCATAGCTTTGCTCAGTCCAGACCACATGGTGACCCCTATGAGGTGTTTGAATCATCTGGGCACACCCAGCTCTAGGGCAGGGATGGCAGAGTGACTGGAGGAAGTCTCTGTAGTATGGAGCCCTCACTGTAGAAAGCTACTCAAGAACCATTTGTACCATTTTCTATTCAACAGCAGCTGCAAGCCCTTCAGGTCTTGCCCTTGCCCCTCCTACAGCACTTCTACCCGTCCTCTCTGGAACCACAGACTGGCACTTTGAGGGATTGTAGAGCCCCAACATGAGACTAGACCTTTTCTCAGAGCCATCTGGTTTTACTGGTTTCGTGTGTGTGTGTGTGTGTGTGTGTGTGTGTGTGTGTGTGTGTGTGTGTGTGTGTGTGACTGGTAAGGTTTCACTCTTGTTCCATTTCAGTTGTCATTTATTTGCCTCAATTAGTGGCAGCTGGATGGCATTCACGGTCCAGGCTTGCTTCACACTCACTCTGTAGACCAGGCTGACTTCAAGCTTGGGACCATCCTCCTGCCATATCCTCCAGAGCGTTGGGCAGATAGGCCTGCCAGCACACCTAGCTTTGCCTGGGTCAGGACTCAGGCAAAGGGAAACCAGAGATGTCCCTGGCTGGTGGGCACCCTGACTGTGTCCCTTACAAGGAGAGGTAAACTAAAGTGGAGAGATGCGGCTGGTTCTGGGGCACCCAGGGATTATGGCCACTGCCCACCCAGGGATGTCCCACTTGACACTGAAAGAAGCAGGATGATGAGCTGCCAGGAGCGAGCTGGCTCCTCTGACCTCAGGGCACTCACTCAATGGGCTTTCCCCAGACCCAGCAGACACTCTCTCTGCTCTGCCCAACCCCTTCCATTGTCTCTGACACAGGAGCTGCTTTGGGGGCTGCAGGGTGGAAGGGAGCTCCCTACCCCCATGGCCCAGCAGCCTTCCCTTGAAAGGCTCAGCAGGGCTCCTACAGGGCCCTAATTAGCGCAGTCTCGGCTACACCTGCATTGTCCAGTCTTAACACCCCCCCACCCCCCACCCCCCACCCCCAACCTGTCATCTCTTCCCCCCAAGCAGGCTGGAGGCCAGGGTTAGGGCAACCCTAGGGCAGCAGATCCTGCTCCCCCTTCGCATCCCAGCTGAGGGGCCTGGGTCTTAGAATCAAATCTGCCTGTTAGGACCCTACTGTAACTCCCCCCTCCCCCTTTTGGCTCTCAGACTCTGGGTTAATGACCTGACCTGGCTCCATCCCTCCAACCTGTCCTTTTGCACCTTTGCACAAGCTGGACACCCCCTCCCCTCATGCAAAGCTCCACATCTACCCATTGACCCCATGAAGCAGCATCTCCACAATAAGCAAAGACCCTTGGGAGAGTAAGGGTAGCTCCCCTGGGCAAGGAGGGCCCTGCTTCCCAAGATGGAAGCACTCATGTCTAGTCCCAACCCTGTTTGCCCCGACTTTTCTGGCCAGCTCTGTCTCTCAGCCTAGCATTATGACACTCTTCCACCACAGTTGTGCCCTGTGATGGCCAAATTCGCCTCTATGCAAGGCTACAAGAACCTTTGGGGCCCTGACCCCCTGGGCTGGCCCATCTCCTAGATTCCCTCTCTAGTTCTCCAGCCTGAGCTAATGACTGGCATTTTAGAGTAGAGTGC
Source organism: Uromys caudimaculatus (assembly GCA_028551405.1). Taxonomy (NCBI): domain Eukaryota; kingdom Metazoa; phylum Chordata; class Mammalia; order Rodentia; family Muridae; genus Uromys; species Uromys caudimaculatus. The sequence goes on from CM052700.1 coordinate 58,749,990, forward strand.
CTGGCAGCAAGGGAGACAGCTGACCTGTCTAAGGGGGACAACAGCTCCTGCTCTTCATCTCCCAGGTACCCAAGATAAATGGAGGGCAAAGGGAAACTAGGCTGACCCAGGCTAGGAGGGTGTCCTTGGAGGGCTAGCCAAGCCTCTAGGGATATCCTGTGAGGCTTCTCAGTCTGTGGTAAGAGGCAGAACCTGGAGGACAAACATCCTTCCATAGCCTTTGCTATGTCACTGTAAGCGTGATTTTATTGTCTTGGGTGGGGGTGGGGGTCAGAACCTACAGGGTGTTGACAATAAACATGTTCTGGGCAGGAGGAAACTGGTGAGAGACTGCTCTAGCTTGAGCCCTCCCACCTGGTGGGCGAGGCGAGGCTGCACAAAGGTTGTACCAGGAGATACTTGTGGATCCCTCCAAGGCCACATTCCAGAAGGAAAGCTGAGCCTGGAGGCCCAGACTCCTGCCCCGCCCAACCTGGCAAGGCTCCTTAGCCCACAGGTGGGAAAGCCTGTGGGGCAGTGTATCAAATAGCCCCAAGCCCGTACACAATGGTGCCCTCTCCACTGATTTCTGGGCTCTCACGACCCAAGCTTTTGCCTAGGGGTGTCTATCTCTGCACTCTGTTCATGAGGCCGGACCTTCTGGCCTCTGTGAGAGGCCTGGCCTGCCCCCTTGCACCTTTCTCTGTAGTTGGCGCATATGTGTCTATGTCAGCCTCAGGCCCAGCACCCAGGGCTGTGCTTCCTGAAGGCTGAAAGTCAATCTGCTTGCTGTGAGCTCAGCTGTGGGGTGCCCTGTATGTATACTGCACCTCCTCTGTGGGGTTGGGTGGCCCTGGAGTCAGGGTGAAGAAGGAGTGGCCATGTCAAGCTCCTTCCCCTCCCCCAAGACACCCTGTTAAGGAGCCTCAGGCTCTGTTCAGCTGGGACCACTCAGGCTGGTTTACTCCAGAGAGCTGGGCTGCCTGAGACTACCAGCCCAGGGAGAGTGACCTTGGACAAGAACATGAGGGGTGGCTTTGGCCCTGAGGGCCTTGACAGGTTTTCTGTGCCTGACACTGGCGTGGCTCACCCCTCCAGGTCAGGCACAGTTGCCTACTGACCAGATGAGAAAGGCACACCATGTGTGAACCAGTACATGTTCTCACCCCAACAGTATACATATGTTACTGCAGTTACACTTCATGCAAGCGTGAATCCACTTGAACACACATGTATACTATATTTGTGCGTGTGCACGCACGCGCGCGCACACACACACACACACACACACACACACACACACACCCCTTACCTCCACCCAGTGTACGTAAGCATACACACACATGCTGTTGCATGTTTTGTGCCCCCCATCCCTCAGTGAAGAATGCCCTTTTAGTACATGCGTCTGTGAATAGAGTCTCCCCCCAGAAGGTGAAGCAGGCATCCATTGGCACAACACACTGGACACTGAATTCCTCGAGCCCCGTGCCCACTGTCTACACTGCTACACACATCCTACAGGTCCATTTGCTCGCTCATACTTGCTCACCTGTGCTCTCCTTCCCTCTCCCCCTCCCTCCCCCTCCCTCCCTCCCTCCCTGTCTGTCTGTCTGTCTTTGTCTCAGTCTCAAGCTGTCTATCTCTGTCTGTCTGTCTATATATCTGTCTGCCTGTCTGTCTCATTTTCACTCTCACTCTCTGGATCTCTCAAGCTCTCTCCAGACCTTGGACCTTAGGATCCTGATGATAACAGTTGCTACTCAGCCCTCTCCTCTGGGCCAGCCTGAATAGGGACCTCCATCCCCGCCACCTGCAGAGGTGACCCATGTGCAGGCTCTATCGTAGAGGTTTTACTACACAGCTCTTCTGGACTCAGAGCTCCTGATCTCCTCCCTAGGTCCTCTTTCTCTGAGGCAAAAAGCAGTGAGCCCAGCAGCCAACTCCCCTCACCAGGTGGACATGAATACTCACTGACGCGGGGGTGGATGATGTAGTTTCGGGTCACAACCTGCACATGCTCTCGGGCTGTGCCTGGGTCGCAACTATTGCTAGTGAATCCCAAGGGCCTGCTGTCTACTGTTGTGGCCATGGCGTGTGGAGAGCTGGGAGTCAGTGCCTGAGAAGCCTGGTGGTAGCTCTAAGACTTCAGTTTCATCCAGAGCTGGAGCAGGCTGCTCAGTCTGTGCCAGTAGCTACCCCTCCCCTTCCTCAGGTCTCTGCTTCCTTCCTCTCCTCTGCCAGGTTGACTGTAAACAGGGAAGTTGGCACGCACCAGCTCCCAGGGTTTCTCAGGCATGGGCTGAGCAAAGCCTGTAGTGGCTGCCCCACTCAGTCCTGAAAGCTTGCTGTGAAGGACAGAGCAAGGTGCACAACACCTTTCTAACCTCTGTGCCCAGATGTCCCTCAACACAGTTTCCATAGTGAGTGTGGCTTCAGCTTTTCCTTCTTTTAACAAGTCCTTGTCCCCCACCATATGGCTCCTTGTTCTCCTCATGCCCTATTTCTGGGAGGTTGTCTTTCTCAACCTGCATCCTTTGTCCTAGCCTGGGTACCCTTCTCTCTCCAATTCCATCATCTTAGCATCTTTGAGAGTCATCTCCTGGCCAGTTACAGGTCATCTCCTGCAGGAAGCTGCCATGTTCCTTGAATCAGTCCATGCTGTCTTCCCTGCTACTCTCTCCAGCATTGGTCCATTTCAGGTCTCTGCTCCCTCTCTCATGCCTCCCATTCTCTCAAAGAACTCTTCTGTTGGGGGTTGTGTGTGGCTGTAAAGGAGCAGACTCCTGTTTTCATGCTTCCATAAGTCTACATAGCTGCAGAAATGAGGTAGGCTTATGTCCATGGTCCCAGTGTTACTTTTCTGTGTGAAATTATGCTAGATCTTAAAAAATGTTACCCTTGTGGGTAATTAGGTGTGATGATTAACTTTGACTGCCAACTCCATAAGGACTTAGAATCATCTAGAAAATATAGCCAGCCCCTGCCCCACTCCTGCTACCACCATGCTTTCCTACCATACTGGACTGCAATCTCAAACCATGAACCAAAATAAGCTTTTTCTTCATTAAGTTTCTTCTATAAGATACTTTGTCATAGCAATGAAGAAGTAACTAATATGGAAAATTGGTACAAGGAGTGGGGTTGTTGCTATAAACCTGACCATGAGGGTCTTAGGCCTCTGCAACTGGATTGTGAGAGGAATGTGAAAGAGTTTTCAGCCCTAGAATGGTGTAAAAAGAGTTTAATGGGCCATTCTGTGAAGACTGAGAGACAGTTGAGGTCAGCATAACATTTCAGAAGGGAACAAGAACTTTATGAGGAAATGGAGTAGAAGTGATTCAGATTATATTCTGGAAAATAATCTGAGTTTACCCTGCCCAGGTCCTGAGAATTTGAATGGTGCTGAATTCAGACATAATGGACTAATCTGTTTGGCAGAGGGAATCTCGTGGCAGGTGTGTGGTCTGAATGAGAATGTCCCCTGTAGGAATGTTTGAATACTAGACCCTTAGTTGGTGGAACTGTTTGGGAAGGATTAGGAGGAGGCATGGCACTGGAGGTGGACTTTGAGCTTTCAAAAGACTTGCATCCTTTCCAGTGTTCTGTCTCCGCTTTTTTCTGTTTGTGGATCTTGATGTGAGCTTCCAGCTGCTGCTCCGGCATGATGCCTGCCTGCCTGCCTGCCTGCCTGCTGCCATGCACCCCACTATGATGGCCATGGACTCTAACTCTCTGTAACTATGAGCCCCAAATAACTCTTCTATACATCGCCTTGGTTGTGGTGTCTTATCACTGCAATAGAAAAGTACTTAAAACAGCAGGACAGTATTCAGGCTGTAGCATGGTTCCTGCTCATCGCTCTTCTGCAGGTCTGCAGAGAGGGGCAGCAGCATGCAGAGCAAAGATATGAAGTGTGGTTCAGAGTTACAGCCAAAGCAGGGTCGAAAAGCAGCTGCCATTGTGAGAGAGGTTGGAGCCATGGAGACACATGGGCACTCTGCTCTGGACAATAGGAAATGGGCTCAGAAGGCAAGCCCACTGTCAGACGCTCCAACGCATGAAAATGCAAATTCATTTGACAGGATGCAAATTCATTTGACAGGAGAGAGCCTGCACTAAGGAACCCCTAAGTGTTTTGCGATCTTTGGCTGCTGGAGAGCACTGATTCCACTCTAGCTGAAGTAGAGGGGACCAGACCACATCTCAGGCTGATAGCAGAACTTGGCAGCAGCATCCACACATTGCTGGCTTTACAGGCATAAAATGTAGGAGTTACATGGTATATGGTGTCTTGCACAAGGTTCTAGAAAGCTGTTAAGGCCAGGTCATGTGTGGCAGGTTTGAATCCCCTGCAAGAAGGCCTTGAGAAGCCATTGCATGAAACTGTGAGAGTAAAGCTTAAGTTGTAATGGAGATGATAGGGCCATTAATGTCTGTTGAGGAAAGCTGTAGGTATAGCGTTGAGTTGGCTTACATGTGCTGTGAGTGGCAGAACTAAGGGACAGAACTACCCAAGCCCATTGGCAACTTGATATCTCTGTCTGGATTCTTGGCCCAGATGCCAGAGCTACAGGATTTGTATTTACCCTGCTGGGCTCTGGTCTTACTTTGGCCCAGTCTTTTCTTGTTATGTGGTGATTTGAATAGGTTTGGCCCCATAGATTCATAGGTTTCAATGCTTGGTCCATGGTGAGTGGCACTATTAGGAGGTGTGTCTTTATTGGAGTAGGTGTGGCTTGGTTGGAGGAAGTGCATCACTGTGGAGGCTGGCTTTGAGGTCTCCTATGCTCAAGCTCCACCCAGTGTGGAATCAGAGCCTCCTCTTGGCTGCCTAGGGAAGACAATCCCCTTCTGCTGCCTACAGATCGAGGTGTAGAGCTTCTTCTCCAACACCATGTCTGCCTGCACGCTGCCATACTTCAAGCCATGATAATGAACTGAACCTCTGAACCTGTAAGCCAGCCCCAATTAAATGTTGTCCTTTATAAGAGTTTCCTTGATCATGGTGCCTTTTCACAGCAATGAAACACTAAGACTGTCCCATTCATCCCTTTTGGAATGGGACACTTACTCTGTGCCACTATGTATTGAATGTGTAGTGGTGCACACCTTTAATCCCACCACTTGAGAGGCAGAGGCTAGCCTGGTCTACAGAGTGACTTCCAGGACAGCCAGGGCTACACAGAGAAACATAGTCTCAAAAAACAGAAAAAAAATAAGTATGTAATTTTAAAAATAGGGTCTTTCAGTTATCTTGTCTGAGTTTGTCTGAATCTCCACACTTTGAGCAACTATGGAATTGTGAAGACTTTAGAAACTCTTAAAGATGAACTAAACACATTTTACACTTACATAAGACTTTAGAGACCAGGGTGGAATACTCTTGTTTAAGAGTGACATGTTTATGTGCCAAGTTAGCAGTGAGAGAGGAATGATGAGTAATCAATTGTCACTTTGATGGGATTTAGAATCACCCTACTACACATACCTCTGGGCATCTCTGTCAGGGCATTTCCAGGGTTTTAACTGAGGAGGGAGGACCTACTCTGAATGTGGGTGAGCAATCCTCAGACTGGGGTTCCAGACTGAAGAAAATTTGAAAGAGACCTAAGCACCAGCATTCACCCCAGCTTCCTGACTGAGGGTGCAGCGTGACCTTCACTTCTGTGTCTATGCCTTCCCACCAAGATGGACTACACCTTCAATAAAATAAATGAGCCACAGTAAACCTTTGCTTCTCACCTCGATTCTGCTACATGTGTTGTCACAGTAACTAGAAAAGTCAGTGGTCCAGTGGGTGGACAACTTCCTGAGAATCTATAATTACTACAAACAAAAGTGACATGAAAGCCATCTGAGGAAAACGAGTTTTTTCTGAGTGCTTCATGCCGCACAGGCCTCTCTCCAGGCCTCAGCCTTGCTCTGCCTTCATTTCCTCTGACGCCCTCTCAGATCTTTCACCTTGTACCATTCACCCCCTTACTGCCCACCCAAACAAGTATTCTGAAGTTTGAAAGGGAAGCTTCCATAGGAGCATCTTAGCCATGGGTGTGGCAGGGCTGTGGTGCCCGGAAGGAAGCTGTTAGTGACGGACCCATGACTGTGGATGCCAGCCCCAGTGCCTACCCCATCCCGTTTGAGGTTCCCATTCCGATACACATTGAGGACAGGGACAGAAGGGAGTGAGTTGGTGATGCTGGGACCAGTTCCCTTCTTTATTTCAGTGACACATTCTCTCTCTCTCTTTCTCTCTCTCTCTCTCTCTCTCTCTCTCTCTCTCTCTCTCTCTCTCTCTCTCTCTCTCTCTCTCTCATGCACACACACAGCACTCACACATCAGAGAGTAGTACATTAGGACCAAAGTCATTTGGTTCAGTCTCTGAGCTGGGCAGGTGGAGAGGCGCATGCTGTGCCCACCCTTCCTCTTCCAGGCCTGCTCAGTATAGTCCACAGGGGCCAGGAGGCTGGGGTAGTATTGTGCTGGGGACTCAGTGTCACACGGGGATGGGACTCTTAAATGTCAGCTTTCTTGTCACTTTGGCCAGGGCTGCCTACTTTCTGTTGTTCTAGTCTGCTGTAGGGCTCAAAAGCCGAGGACCCCAGTTTGTAGCTGGCAGGCAAGTCCAGGAGTGGAGCTGTGGAAAAGCAGATGGCTGGCACAGAGGGTGGCAGAGGGGACGACGCTGAGGCTGAGGGCATTGCATTGAGGCGTGGGGACGAGTTCCTGGGATCACCCAAGGAGGTGCCTCTGTGGCTGGCAGGAAGGCCTGGCAGGCCAGGGGTCAGTGCTAGGAGGCTGGGAGCCCTGGGCACGGAGAGCAGCCGGCCCTGTTCCAGAAGCCGCAGAACGTTGGAGGTGGCAAAGGCCTCGGAGGCAGAGGAGGACGCCCGGTTTTCCAGGTCTCTGCTCTGGTCCTTCTTCTGCTTGGTGCGGCGGTTCTGGAACCAGACCTTCACCTTGGGGCAGAGGGCACACAGGGGAACAAGAAAGGGAAAGGGGAGGGGCAGGAGGCGGAGCCAAGAGAAAAGGAGAGGAAGTTCAGAGGTGGGGTGGGGTAAAAGGGCAAAGGGTGGAGAGGGCGGGGTGGGGGAGGAGGGGGTAAGGGGGGAGGAAAGGAGAGCAGATGTTAGTGTCCTCTCACACCAGGCTGTACTGAGGAGCTGAGTCAAGTCTCAAGGTACAAAACACCCCTTCACTGCTGCTCTGGCTCTGGCCCACAGGAGCAGATTGGCTTACAGAAGGTAGAGTTTGTGGGTCCTTTGCTCTTAGCCAGGTGTCTGGTCTTAGACATCACTTATGTGTAGGAATTATTCTCAACTGCCCTTGGCCCAGACCTCTAAACTGCAATCCAAGTCAAGCAACTAACAGCTACTTATTTATCTATGTTTCTTTAGACAGGTATCCCAGACTGGCCTCAAATTTGCTATGCAGTTGAGGATGACCTTGAACTTCTGAACCTCCTGCTGAGGTTATAGTGCGGCCTTATAGGCCTGTACCATCACATCCAGTTGTACACCTTGCTAGGGATACAAGCCAGCGCTCTGTGAATGCTGGGCAAACTGTCAACTGAGCTCCATACTCTTGTGTCACATGTAGTATTCATACATGAGCAGGGACAGCATATGGCAGCGGAAAAGCAGGAACAGTGGCTCAGAGGCCCAAAGCAAAGAACTGGGAGCCTCTCTCGTCCTCTCCAGCTTTCTTAGTACCTCAGAGGTCCAGCCATGAGAGAAGGGCTCCAAAGTCATGACTCCTCTGCTAGGAAAGGAACAAAGCCACTGTGGGCAGAGGGGGGTGACAATGACAAGGGGTGTGGCCAATGCAGAATGACGGTGCACCCCACTATGCCCTTTCCTGGCAGAGTGCTATGTGTAGAAGGAGAGGAAGGCAGCACACCTCCCAGCAGGTGTGCCCTAGAGGTGGAGAGAAGGTCGAGGGAAGGTTGGGCTGAAACCAGGACCTGGCTTTTCATTTGTTGTCATGTGTAGATTCTTAAGTCTGGCTGCACACAAATTTCCTGTGTACATTGTAAACCCCAGTACCCAGTGCTCATTTTGAAACTTTCTATCAGAGCTGGGTCAGGATGGAGGCATCAGGAAATCCAGAAATCTCCAGTGTGCTGCCGGGAGAGCACTTCCAACACCCCTACCTCTCTGTCCCACCATCAGTCCCAGGGCTTCTGGAGGCTGCTTCATGAGGCTCAGAGTCCCCTGAACCATCCCTTCTCCTCCAAGAAGCCTTTGGGTTCTTCTGCCTCTTTTACAGATTCTTTCTGGCTTTGTTCTGTTCCTCAAACAGGAAGCCATTGATGGCTGACTCCTGGAGGGCCGGGGCCCTCTCCAGTGGGGTGTTTCCTGGGCATTACCTGCCCCAGCTGGGCTCTCTGAGTGTTGCCATCTTGGACACCTGGATCTCAAGGAATGCTTGGTGGCTTCATGTTCTGATACTGTGCTAGGCCACCAAGGCCCACAGTAGAGGAGGAATGTGGTTTCCAGGGCTGGGAGACCCCACCCCTGATCCCGGGAGAATCTCCTTGGGCCCGAAGTTAGTGCTCAACTCTAAGGCTTGTTCATTTAAAAATAGAAATGATATTAATAACAATTTAGATATCAGACACAGTCTCCCTATAAAGCCCAGGCTGGTTTTGAACTCTGCTTTCTCCTGCCTCAATCTCCTGAATGCAGGGATGATACTGAACATTCATCTTTTCAAGGCCATGGGCTCATACTGAATCTGGTGTGTAGAAGGTGGCTTTTGTTTCGTTCCTATGCTAGAGTGGTCCCTCTAGTCTGCTGCTCTGAACTTCTAAGGCAGGGGCAATGGACTGGTACTGAAGACAACTGCTGAAGAGCCAGAGAAGCACTTTTTAAAGCTACTTGGTGTCCCAGGGAGCACTGGGGCTTGCTTGTCCTCAGCCCATCCATTGGCCAGTTGAGGGAGAGGACCACTGACTCAGCCTCTCGCCTTTCCTTCACTCAAACCTCATCTTTTCTCATTTCTTCCTCTGGGCATGTTTATTTAGGTGGTGTGAGACACAGTCTCATGTAGCCCAGACTGGCCTCTGACTCACTATGTAGCCAAGGATAACCTTGAACTCTTGATCCTCCTACTTCCACTTCAAGAGTGCTGGGGTTACAGGTATATACCATCACACCCAGTTTATACAGTGCTGGGGATCCAGCCCAGAGCATCATGCATGCTAAGCCAGCACTTTGCCAACTGAGCCACATCCCCAGTCAGCATACTACTGTTAAAATACCAGCCCTTCTTTGGGGGTGGGGGAGGAGGGGCTTGCTCTTCCTTTACAAGAGGAACTCAGTCACCTCAAGATGCAGGGAAGGTGACAGAGGTTGAGAAAGGGCGGAGAGGAAGAGAGAAGTCTGTCGTGGTTAATTTCTTCCCAGAATCCTTTGTTATTTTTATCTGGGCTTACCCTGGGTTGCTTTAGACTGGTCTTAAACTCTTGGGTCATGATCCTATTACCTTAGCCTCCTAAGAACCTGGGACTGCAGGCTCCTGCCATTGTGCCTGGTACTCCCTGGAATCTTAGCTCCCTGGAAGCCAAGTGATCACCTTCCCGAGGCATCTCTTTCCTGACAATATCTCTTGTGGTGGTTTGAAAAGAATGACCCCCCCCCCCCATAGGAGTATATATTTGAGTGCTTAGTACCAGGAAGTGGTACTATTTGAAAGGATTAGAAGGATTGGGAGGTATGGTCTTTGTTGGAGTAAATGTGGTCTTGTGGGAGAAAGTGTGTCTCTAGGGGTGGGCTTTGAGGTTTCCAAAGCTAAAGACAGGGCCAGTATGTCTCTCAGCATGCGGACCAGGACATAGCTCTCAGCTACTGCTCCAGTGTCTTGTGTGCTGCCACACTCCCTTCCATGATGAAAATGAACTAAGCCTCTGAAACTATAAGCCAGCCCCAATTAAATGCTTTCTTTCATAAAACTTGTCTTGGTCATGGTGTCTCTTCATAGCAATAGAACCATGACTAAGACAGGTCCTAAGCCATTCACTCCCTGCATCTTGACTGTCCCCATTTCTATGGCCTTTCTGCTTTCCTTACATATGGATGACCCTTCTATTGAGACTTGACTGTTTCTCCCTTCTCTCCTCTCCTTTCCATTTGTATATGTGGATTGTGAATATCCATGTGTATGAATACGGCATGTGTGAGCCATGGCCTGCATAGGGAGGTCAGAGGACAGCCTAGGGTGTTGGTCCTTGTCTTCTACCATGTCTGAGACAGGGTTTCCTTGCTTTTTCACTATACTGCAAATGCCTGTGGCAAGATGGGGGGTGGAGGGAATTTATATCTCTGTCTCCCATTTCCCCCATGGGGCATTGGTATTACAGGTGCTCACATCCAGCTTTTAATGTGTGTTTAGGGATTTGAACTCAGATCTTTATGTTTGTCCAACAAGTACTTTTACCCATGGAATCTTCTCCCATTTCTCTCCTTCCTTTCTTCTTCCTTCCTTCCTTTCCTCTTTATCTTTTAAATGTTGTTCACTTTGACATAGGGTCTCACTATGTAGTCCAGGATGGCTTCCAGATTTCTATGCTTCTCCACTCTCAGTCCAGCCCTCTTGCTGGCACTATTGGCTCTGTCTTACCTGTAGTTCTGTTTTTCCCTCATGTGTATATGTTCCTCTCAAGTCATGCCCCTCTATGTCAGCCCTTGGCCTCATACTCCAAGGAGTTCCCCAGGTATATGGTGTTCACCATACACCAAGGAGGTCACCAGGACCAGATGGTGGAAGCCTGGCCTGGCTCTCACCTGAGTCTCAGAGAGGTTCAGCTGGCGGGCCAGCTCTGTGCGCTCTCGGCCCACCACGTACTGGCAGCGCTGGAACTCCATCTCCAGACGGTACAGCTGCTCTGCTGTGAAGGAGGTACGGGTCCGCTTGGGTCGGTCGAGGTCCAGGCCCTTGGGCAGGACAATTTCCCGAATGGTCCCCTTGGCATCTGCAAGGATCATGAAGGAAGCCAGGTTAATTCACTAGCTGAGTTAGATCATCTGTGTTTTCTCCTCTTCCTCCTTCCTCTTCTTCACAGGGCTTCACTGTGTAGCTCAGTCTGACCTTGCACTCATGGCCTGATAAGGTTCTATCAGAAATCCCCAGGATTCTGCCTGAATACTTAACCTCAGAGAACTTGCTGAACCTCTCTGAGCTGAGCTTCCTTGGCTACCCCATGCAGGGAGTCATATGTATGGAGATATATGAATGGATAGATGGACAGATGATAGAGAGATGATGGGTGGATAGATGGACAGATGATAGATGAACGATAGATAGGTGGATGGACAGATGATAAATGGTGGATGATGGATGACAGATAAATGATAGATAGATGGATAGGTGATAGATAGGAGATAAGGAGGGAATGAGAGAAAGGTGGGGGAGGAAGAGAGAGGGAGGGAGACCAAAGATGAGGTGAGGAGAGGGAGGGAGAGGGAAAGAGAGAGGGAGAGAGAGGAGTGAGGAAGCCTCAACAAAAATGTCAGGTCGGCTATCAGGGCCTGAGCAGAAAGGACTCACTATGGCTCATCCAGGATTCTGTCTGTTCTTTTTGCAGAGTAAGGAATAACTGGAACAAAACAGAAACAAGCCCTCAAGTCCTGAGAAGATGGATTAGAACTGAATGTGGTCAGTCATAGAAGGCTTTCTGGAGATGCGGAGCCCTGCTCCCTCTTGGGGTCCATAAGGAGGTTAGCTGATGTGAACAAGAGGGCAGCTTTGGCACTGAAAACCCCAGGAGATGCCCAAGGACTGGTGCCACCTTGCTAAGCTGCTGGATTATCTTCCAGCCAGGGAACTATTCCACTTGCTGTGTCCCTGGACTGCTGAGCCGCCTCGGGTTTTAGTGTATCTTTCACAGCCTCTCTGGTGCTTTGGAGTCATTTAAGAAGTGCCAAAGACCTGCAGCCCATGATCACCATCAGCATAGAGCACCACAAAGCACCAGAAAGGGAAAATGCTTTAATCTAAGCTCCCCGCCACTGATGTGAAATCTGTGAGCGTGGGCAATAACCAGACCCTGAGTCAGGCAGCACTGGACCTGTGGGATCCATCAATCACAAAAGGGAACTAGCAGAAGCTCCCCACAAAGGGAGGTGCCACACCCCTGCAATCCCAGGAGTTCCAGGCCAGCCTGGCAGAAAAGAGACCCAGTCTTAAAACAAAACAAAACAAACAAACAACAATAACAACAATTTAGCAACTAGGCAGCCCTTGCTCAGGAAGCCCCTGCAAATGCCACCTCCTGCCCCTACAAGGACCCCCACTTCCAACAGGGGGCGCAGAGATGGTGTTTGCTGTGTGCTAGGAAGCTACTCCTAAACTAGTTTATGTGCTAAGTCCTAAGAAGGGTGAGATGGGGCCATAGATACTGCTTAGTAGTAAAAAGCGATGACTGCTTTTGCAAAGAACCTTTGTTCTGTTCCCAGCACACAACACCTACAACCCCCACTTCGGGGATCCTACACTCTCTTTTGGTCTCATGGATACACATGTCACCTACGTCCCCACCGACCTTACATGTAATTAAAATGTTTTTAAAATATTTAAAAGCAGGAGACTTGTGAAGGAGTCCAGAGGCGTGAGGGTGGGGCTAACAGGGTAGTGACTCTGGTCATAACACAGACAAGCCCCTGCTCTGGGCCTGTTGTTGGTCTTAAGTTTGAACCTTCCCAGTGTCTCCATGGAGATGAAACTGTCATTTCCCCCACTTTACAGATGAGGAGCAAGTTTTAAGTAACTCCCTGAAGGTTCCACTGTCAGTATTCAATAAACCCTAGAAACACCCTGATTATGCCCAGGGTAGAAGGATACTCCTGGAATCCCACCATTGGGGTGATTTTAGCAGGAAAATTCAAGTTCAAGGCTAGCCTAGGCTCCATAGGGAAAGCCTTTCTCCACAAACAGTAACAGCAACAAGCAGGGTCAGGAGATGTAGGTCAGTGGGCCAGCTTGCCAAGTAGGCACAAGGTTCAGTCCCCACAGCTACGGCCCACCCTTGCTTCACTTCATGAACACATATGGGTCATCCTTAATACAGTAGCTGACAAGTCTCACAAAGAGTTTAGCTGTGGATAAAGAAGGAATCTTCTGGAGAAGCCCATTGCTCCCTTGGAGAACACGTGACAGGATATCTGTTGGGGATGCTGCCTGCCATGCGGCCCCAGAGGACTGTGGTCCTACTTTTAGAGGTCGTCTTAGCTGCTCCTTCCAACTCCCATGCCATGCCCTGACCTTATGGCTCCTCTTTGCCCCAAGCTCTGGCTCTGATCCATCTCACCTTCATGTTCAGTCAGCCCTGGAAGCAGGTGAGTGGAGGTGGGGTGATGTGGGGGTGGGTAGAAGAACATCACTACTGAGACAGGACTGCTCCCTCCCTGCACCCTGCCAGCCCAGGTCCCACCCAGGCTCGGAGCCCAGTATGTCTGATGGATGTAGGTCTTCCTATTGGGGTGTTGTAGGAACCATGGGTCTCTTGGGACCACTTAGCACCTCAGGTCCAGTACTTTCCATATTCCACGATAACAGCATTTATGACAACCTTGTGAAGGGGCCGGTTCCCCTCTGCTAAGCTTCCACCATTACCAGCGGTGAGATGAGACCAGAGGTTACCTTCCAACTCTCAGAGAGCCCGTCAGCAAAGGTGCAGGTCTGATCAGTGTGTCTGTTGAAATAGGCAGGAGGAAGGGTGCTTATGCTTGATTCCCCGGCAGCTCCTTGAGCTATCCTGAGATTTCTGAGCCTGATCACCATGAGGTCAAGCCATATCTGGGCACATCCACTGCCACCTCTGTGGGTGACTAAGGTCTCAGGAAAGGCAACCTCTGACCCACCATCAGGCATCAAGCCACACAGGAGCACAGAGAAAGATGTTCTGCATCAGTAAGTAGTGTTAGAGGAAGCGAGTTAGAGCCACAGGGAGGTGCAGTCGTTAGAACAGAAGAAATTACAAATGCTGTGATGGGATGGGAGAGAAGCACGTGCCACAGAGGAAAGGGGGAAGGGCAGAGAAGAGGACGAACGCTGGAGGTGCCTGAGGATGCAGACCCTGGATTTCTGGTAAAATGGTTCAGCCACTTTGGGAGCTAGCCTGTGGTAATTGAGTTAAAGAACAACTAACAGATACGTGTCATGTGTGTGTGTGTGTGTGTGTGTGTGTGTGTGTGTGTGTGTGTGTGTGTGATTCATGCATGTTCAACATGTGTTGCATCAGAGGCCAGAAGAAGGTATTTGATGTCCTGGAACTGGAGTTGCAGACTGTTGTGAGCCGCCATGTGGGTGATGGGAATTGAACCCAGGTCCTCTGGAAGAGCAGCCGGTGCCCTTAACTGATGAGCCCCCTCTCCAGGACCTGTTTCTTTTCTAGATGGGATCTCATGATTCTAGGTTGTCCACAAGCTCTATGTAGCTGGGGATGATCTTGAACTCCTGATCTTCCTGTTGGAATTCCAAGTGTAGCCTACCCCACCATGCCTGGTTTGTTTGGTGCTCTGAACTAAGCCCAGGGCTCCATGCATGATAGACAGGTACTCTAGCAACTGAGCTACACCTCAGGCCCCAATATTTTTTTATTGGCCTCCAAAAGGAAATAAGATGTTTTCCAGCAGGTGGCTGGTTGGAGAAAGTATACTAAAACCATCCAATGAGACACTGCTTAGCAGTGAAGGATCACTGTTGATAAGGTTGGTGTGCACAGTGAAGAAGCCAGACCTGGAAACAGTCATCGCTCAGTGGTTAAGGGCACTGGTTGTTCTTCCAGAAGACCTGGGTTCTAATCTCAGCACACTCATTTGTGACTCTAGTTCCAGGGGATCTGATGCCCTCTTCTGGCCTTCCCAGGCACTACATGCATGTGGTGCACAGCTGTACCTGCAGGCCAAACACTTAATATACATGCAAAATAAAACAAATAGAAGCCAGTCCCCAGGTGTTATGTACACATGCTTCTGATTATATAACATCAAAATGGCAAAATTAGGAAGGCGGAGGGCAGAGCAGTGACTGCCAGGGATTTGACAAAGGGAGCATAACAAAGCCCTTTGTAGGCCAGGAGTGCTGGTGTGTGTGTGACTTTAATTCTAGCAGAAGTGGGTGGATCTCTGTGAGTTCAAGGACAGCCTGGAACACATAGGTGCAATTTCAGGGCAGAGATGGCTCAGCAGTTAAAAACACTTGCAGCTTTTGGAAAGGACTTGGGTTTGGTTCCCAGCAGCCAGGTCAGAACTACGACCGCCTGTAACTCTACCTGCAAGAGACCTTCCTCTGGCCTCTGAGGGCATCTATACTTTTGTGCCCATACCACACAGAGACATACATAGAATTAAAAATAAAGTCTTTAAAATTTTTTTAACAAAGAAAAGAAAAGGCCCTTTGTGGTATTTCGGCCATTTTATGAACATATGAGTGTGACGAGGAATCACAGGGCTGTCAGACACAGCAGTGAGGGACAGCACAAACAGATGGAGCTCAGGAGGCCTAGGGCCATTTCTCAGACTATCTCCCTCACAATTTTCTATGTGATTTTCTGGTTTGCTTTTTGTTTTGCTTTATGTTTTTTGAGGCAAAAACTCCTGAAATCCAGATTAGCCTGGAACTCTCTCTATACCCCGAGCTGGTCTTGAACTTTCGACTTTCATTGCTCCTGGCTGCTGAGTGCTGGGATTACATGTGTGCAGCGCCGGGCCTGACTCTGTCCTCTGGCTTTGGTAATGTGCTGGGACTGCTTCAGATGGGGGAAGCCAGGCTGGGTGGTGGATTCTCGAGGTCTTTCTGCACTGGCTGTATAACTTCTTGTGGCTCTATAAGGATTTCAAAATATGGAGTTAACCACAACAGAAACAAACAACAAGGCCAGGGTACTGCATTGTCACCAAATACACAAATTGATCCATGGAGAGAGAGGACAGTAATGGTCCCCTGTGTCTCTGGTTACCCTGCGGCTGTAAGATGATTCAAAACAGCACATGAGAAATGCCTGCCATTTCAAAACTTGTTTTAATGTTTACTAGGAACATTTTAACCCATGTGTAGGTTAAATTTGAATGAAAATGTCCCCCATGGGCTCAGATGGTTTAAACACTTAGTCCCCAGTAGGTGGCGATGTTTGGTTCTAGGAAGTATGGTCTTGCTGGAGGAGGTATGTCAACGGAGTGGCTTTGAGGTTTCAAAAGCCACTGAGAGTTCCCAGTACACACTTTCTGCTTAGTGATTTCAGTTCAAGATGTGAGATCTCAGTTTGCTAATCGAGCTGTGTGCCTGCCTGTTACTATAGTTCCCTGCCGGGATGGTGTTGAATTCTGATTCTTCTGGAACCATAAGCCCAAATAAACTCTTTCTTTTATAAGTTACCTCCGTCCTGGTGTTTTATCACAGCAACAGAAAAGTAACTAAAACACAACGATTTTACGTGGCTCAGGTAAGGCTAAAGCAAATATTCAATTTTAGAGCCGTAGAGATGGCTCAGCATGTAAAGGGACTTGCTGCCAAGGCTGATGACCCGAGTTCAATTCCTGGAACATACACACAGGGTGGAAGAGAACCAATTCCTGAAAATCATCTTCTGACCGCACATATACCTCCCCCAGTTAATAAATAAATGTGCAAAAGTGCACTGTACTAAAACACTAAATAAATAAGTGGACTATGGTTATGTCAGAAGTGGAATGTGCTCAAGCAGTAATGCCAGAAAGCAATAGGATGGAGGGTACACTCACCATCAGACATGTGTGCACAGAGATGGGGCTATGGGTAGAGACATTCTAGAACCATCCACCACCACCACCCTGCCCCGAATGTGTATCCCACAGAGGCCAAAAGAGGCTGTCAGATCCCCTGGAGCTGGAGTTAGAAGCAATTGGTCGTGAGCCATGCAAAATGGGTGCTATGAATCCTATTCAGGTCCTACAGGAGTGGCAAGTGATCTTAACTACGGAGCCATTCCTACATCCTGTAAGGGACATTCCAAATGAGGGCCTGTTGTGGTGATGTGAAAACTTAAATATACTGGTGACTACAAATTATTTATTTGGAATAAGATTAAGTGAAAATTTCCTCATGCCATTCTGTTTCACGTGAGCAAATTATCAATTACAAAATGGTGAATTAAGGGCTGGAGAGATAGCTTAGTAGTTAAGAGCACTGACTACTCTTCCAGAGGTCCTGAGTCCCAGCAACCACATGGTGGCTCGCAACCATCTGTAATGGGATCCAATGCCCTCTTCTGGTGTGTCTGAAGATAGCTACAGTGAACTCATATGCATAAAATAAATAAATACATCTTTTTAAAAAGTTGGTGAATTAAAAATGGTAAAAATTAAAACGGTATCTCTGCAGTGGTGGCACATGCCTTTAATCACAGCACTTGGGAGACAGAGGCTACACAAAGAGACCCTGCAACAATAACAATAAAAATTTCTTCAAGGCATCCTCAATGTTACCCACAGGAAAATGGCTGAACACACCGTGACCCATACTATAAAATACCTTATAGCAGTGAAAAGGAATAAGGTGATGACCATGTGCGTTGACACCAAGTACAAGTTAGTAACATATAAGACAACACATTTAGGGAGCTGGAGAGATGGCTCAGCAGTTAAGACACTTGCTGCTCTTGCAGAGGACCTGAGTTCAGTTCCCGGCACTCACACAGTGGCTCACCACCATCTGCAATGGGATCTGATGCCCTCTTCTGGTGTGTCTGAAGACAGTGACAGTGTACTCACATAAAATAAATGCATCTAAAAAATCACAATACTTTTGAAATATAATGAAAAAACACTACTGTTGAAAATAGTACAATACTATCCCATTTATGTCAATAAGGACAATCTTATATATTCAACCACTCAATTCATATTTATCAATGCATCAGTTGTAGAGTGTGAGGACACAGGAATCAGCAGAGTAGACAAGGTTCTGTTTCTAAAGGTCCTGTGTTAGGAAGGGGGAGAAATAATACATTTAAATTATTTTTAAATGTTTTAATTTTAAATGTCTAAATTTAAAAATAAAAGCATTTATTTTTAAATATACCTAATTATTTTCAATAAAAAAATTAGTTTTAGATCAGACAAGGAACAATGGAGGCAGAGAAGATAATTAAACAAACCAGGAAGCTACAAACCCAATCTCCAGGCCAAACAGCCTTCCTCTGGCCCCTCTCACACAGGACCCTTCCTGCCCGAAGCTGTTTGCGAGTGCTTTTGTTGTTGTTCATCTTTGTTTTGTTTTCATGAGACAAGGTCATGCTCTGTAGCCCAAGCTGTCCTTGAATTCAGCAATCTCCCTGCTTCGGCCTCTGGGATTACAGGTGTACACCACAGGACTTTGCTTTAATGTGTTGACTTCTAATTGAGATAAAATTCTTTCTGCCTTCATCCAGAAATGTTATGTTGCCACTATAAAAATTCCTTGTGAAAAATTCACTCAAGTTTACTGGGGAATTTTAAATAGTTAAGACGAAGTCTTTCAAAAGGAAGAGGCAAAATTCAATATGTTAGGGGACACCTGTCCACCCAGTTCTATTGCGGCACTATTGATCTCAGCTGTCCATCAACAGCTGAATGGACAGAGAAAATGTGGTGCATAGACACAATGGTGTTTGTGCGGCCATAGAGAAGAATCAGCGAATGAAATCTGCAATAAAATGGATGTAAACAGAAACAATTGTATTCATTGAAATAAGCCAAATTCAGAATACAAACACTACATATAGTATATAGATGTATGGAAATGCGTGTGTGTGTGTGTGTGTGTGTGTGTGTGTGTGTGTGTGTGTGTGTGTATTAAAAGTAGAAGCAAGACTGGGGGAACAAATGAGAATAATTAAAGGGGGAGAAGTGGGAGGGAGGGAGAAACCGGCCAGATTACTTGACCCATATGCATGGAAGTGCCCTGTGTGCGTGTGGGTGTTCAGGCGTGTGAAGGGCAGAGGTCAATGCCAGCTATCTTCCTGTATTCTTTTCTACCTTGTTTTCAGATAGGATCTCACAGTGAACTTGGAGCTCATGGATTGGTTAGACTGTTGGCCAGTAAACTCCAAGGATCCTCCTGTCTCAGCTTCCTAGAACAGGGATACCAGACCCACACGGTTTCTGCTCCCCTCCACCCTGGGTGCTTTACTGAGAATCAACATCCTAGACTCTAAAAATGGCTCTGTGTACCCATCACCATGTAATGACTCTATGACTGTACCAATCATCAAACTAGAGCTGGGCGTGGTGGTGGTGCAGACTCAGGAAGATGTCTGTGAACTTGAGGCCAGCCTGGTCTACATAAGGAATTCCAGGACAGCTGGGACATGGAGAGACTCCATGTCAAACACACACACACACACACACACACACACACACACAAAGGAGACAATTCTTATATCACCACACAGCAAAATCTATGACAAATCAAGAATCACTCAAGTGGTGTGAGTCTAGAAGGAGAGCCTCTAAGCAGAGCCACAGGCTCTCGGGGACCTTGAGTGTCTACAAAGATAGCATTTCAAATTAGTTGGAGGAAAGAAAGTACATGGGTCTTGGACAGTTAGCTCATTGTTTGGAGTAAACCGATCCATTTGACATTGCATGCATACCAAATTAAAACTTAAATATGAAAAATAGAGCTTCAAAAATCAAAGAAACACACACACACACACAACATGCAAAGGAAAACAAGGACCAATTTGACTAATTATGAGCAAGTGCTTCTGCAGGAAGTAAGAGAATTAAATGCAAAACCCAAGAAGAGACTCATAATGAGCAGAACAGGGGTCAGAACATACCCAGACGCTCAAAACCAGGGCCAAAGCTGGGCAGTCCGGCAGAAAACTGAACAAGTTATACACACAAGTGGCTAATAAAGACAAAAAGTGTAGGTGGGAAGACGGCTCAGTGGTTAAGAGTGCTGCCTGCTCCTCTAGATGACCTGGGTTTGATTGTCACATGATTGCCAGCACCCACGTGGCAACTCACAGTTGTCCAGAACTCTAGTTCCAGATTATCTGATACCCTCTCCTGATCGCCACAGGCACCAGACACACATGTGGTGCACAGACATTCATGCAGGGAAAAGTCCTACTCATAAAATAGTATATAATAAATTATTTATAGTTTATATTATAGAATTATCATGTTTTATTGGGTATTTTATTATTGTATTTATTATAAATATATTTTGATATATTGATTATACATTTGTTATATATAATATAAAATACAAAATTATAATATAGATATAGTGTATTTAAAAATATTATAATAATATATTATTATATAATAATAAACTTGTATATATTAAATAAATAACTAAACAAACAAGCCTTTAACAAAAGATAACATGGGAAAGTGCTCAGGCTCACAAGGAGTCAGGAAGGGATGAGAGGCTTTCAGATTTTTCAAACATCATTACTTTATTTCTCATTCTAGGAAACTGCTGGCTAGAGTCAGGGTCATTGCGTTCTCCTAGGCTGTTAATAGAAACACAACTCCATACAATATGAAAAGTGCTGGGGGTTGGGGGGCAATTGCAGCTCTATTCATAATAGCCAAGATATGTGATCTGTCTAGGTGTCCATCAGCAGATGAGCAGATAATAGAACACATGGAGTTTTATTCAGCCATAAAGAAGAATTAAACTGGGGACCAGCGAGAGCTCAGTGGGTTAAGGCATTTGCCGCAGAGTCTGGTGACCTGGTTTCCATCTCCCGGATCCCTGCGGTGGAAGGAGAGAACAGATTCACAGGAAGTCGTCCTTTGACCTCCATACAAGTGCTGTGGCATGCCGCGCATGCACACACATGCACACACACAGGCACACACATGCACACACACACACACACACAGATAAACAAATGGAATTTTTAATTAAAGAAGTATGCTTTAAACTAAAGAAGTCAATTACTAGAAAAAAATGCAACTGGAGTGTTGTATTCATGGAAGTTAAATGACATAAAACAGAATCAGAAAGGCAAAGAACACGTGTTCTCTCTCACTTTCAGGTCCTAGAATTGTTCATATTCACTGAAAACCATGAAGAAGAAGAGAAACAGAAAGTGGGGTGGGGAGGGGAGGGAGGAAAGGGAGGGAACTAACAGGAGGGATTGGGGGTGGTGCTAGGATCAAAGTGTGCATTGGAGAGCCATTTTCTGGGTGAAAACCAGTACCACATAAATCAGCACAACAATAAACAAGCAAACCAACGGCAATAAATAAATAAATAAACACACAGTCCTCCCTCGAACCTTTAAAGAGCTTTCCGTCCTAAAGCAACACTGGAAGTTTGATGAAGTCAAATTCATCCTAACGTGGTTTCATTAATACAAGCAAACAAACAAGAAAAAAATATGTGTCAAAGGCTTGGTAACAGGAGAATGGCTGGTGAGCCCAGAGACCTTTGGCTTCTCTGGAGCCGTTAGTAGGAATGAGTGCTGTCCTCATCTGCTAACCTGGATGGACATTCACAGAACCTGCCCAGTGCAACAGCAAGGGTCATGTGCGTGTGTGGGTGTGCATGCATGTGCGTGCGTGCGTGCCTGCGTGTGTGTGTGCGCGCGTGCGCGTGCGCGTATGTACCCACAGGGGAGCACTCTGGCAGGACAAATGCTTCCCCTTTCTGTTCCCTCTGAAGACAAGAAGCTGATCAGAGTAGGAAAATTTCTCTCACCATCCCTTGTAAAATTTTTTAAAGTATTTAGTTTGCTTCAAAGCAGAACACCCCCCCCCCCCCCCGCCGCCGAGGAAGACCCCAGTTCCTTGAGTGCTCTCTTGCTGTTCTCCCAACCTTCACTCCAAACTCTCAGACTCTGTGTGTTTGTGTGCACATTCAAGGATTCAATCGAATGCAAATCAAAATGTTTGGTTAACAATTTCCCAAACAATGCAGCTTAATGACTATTAACATAGCATTTGCAGGGCATTGGGTGTCCCTGGTGAGGACAAAAGCCAGCAGGGTGTGTGTGGGGGCCATGGGTGTGTGTGGGGGCCATGGGGGTGGGGGGGTCATGAGCGGGCCTAGCACCCCTGTCTTTTCATTTCTTCCTTTCTTCCTTTTTTTTTTTTTAAATATGAAATGCTTTACAAATGTTTATGCCACCCTTGCACAGGGGCCATGCTAATTAATCCCTGTGCTTTCCAATTTTAGTATGTGTGTGTTGATGCCACACCCAGCCCCATTTTCATAAGTGACGAGTGTTTGCATGTGGTCGTGTGGAATTGACTCATCCCTCCACAAGTTCTGCATTCCCTCCCTCCCTCCCTCCCTCCCTCCCTCCCATCCTCCCATCCTTCCTCTATCCCTCCCTCCCTGTCTAATCAGGGACTAAAATCTAGAATCCCCAAATGAGGCAGTCATTAGATGTGATGACAGTTTCAACTCTGATTCACACACAAAATACGTCTCAGAAAGATTTTAAAAGCAAAGGACCTGAGGGCTGTCTGCACCACAGGCCACAGAGGGCAGGACTGTTCCCTCGGTGTATAAATAGCCCTTCTGGGCTGGAGAGGCTCAGAGATCTTCTGTCCTAGCAAGGGCCCCAGGTCCCACCACCAGTACCCACATGGTGACTCGAATGCATTCATAGGCACTCATACATACAGGCAGGCAAAACACTCATATACACAAAATAAGCAATCTTAAATAAACCAAAAATGCTCTTCCAAACTTGAAATAACAGAAGCCAATTCAACATGTAACTAATTAAATGCACAGTGGAGAAAATTAAAATGCAGAATACTGAGTAAGATAGGTCTAACCTCACTAGCAGCTGAAAACGGTGGTTTTGTTTGTTTGTTCACATGAAAGGATTTTATTCTAAAAGCCAAAGGATGACCTCAGTTGGAAGGAAGCAGTGAACGACTTATGTATTCTTGCTGGCTGGGAACATGAGCTAGCATGTTTTGGCATAAAATATATAAATACCCATAATGGCTTTGTTGTGTTTTTAATTTTGCTTCCAAGAATTTATCTTGTAATCATAACCATCTGTGAAATGATTTCAATTATTGTAGATATTTTGTTATGATGATTTCAAACATATACAGAATTAAAGAGAATAGCGCAGGGGATGACACTGTCCCCAGTGTTCACTGTCATGGCAGAGGCAGTCCTATTTCTTTGGTATGGCCACATTTTTTTAAATAACACATCACGTCACTTCACCCATAAAAAGACTCCTCTAAGCTGGGCAATGGTGGTGCATGCCTTTAATCCCAGCCCTTGGGAGGCAGAGGCAGGCGGATTTCTGAGTTCAAGGCCAGCCTGGCCTACAGAGTGAGTTCCAGGACAGCCAGGGCTATACAGAGAAACCCTGTTTCGAGAAAAAAAAAAAAAAAGACTCCTCTAAGAAATGTAACCAGAGTACTGTTATTGGAACAAATATTAATGATTCCATGTCAGCTATGGTAGGGCCACCTGCAACTCCAGCACCCAGGAGGCTGAGGCAGGAGAATTACTGCAAGTTCAGGGATAGGCACTATTTTAAAACAAAGCAAAACAAAAATAACAACAAAACCCAGGCAACAATTCTTTAATATAATGAAAGATCTTACCAGCTATTTATATTCTCCAAAATAAGATTTTTAAAAAAAAAAAAAACACAGCTTGTTAAAATTAAGGTGCAGCCTTGGGGCTGGGGAGATGGCTTGCTGGCAAGAGAACTTGTTCTGAAAGCTCAGGGACCTAAGTGCGAGTCCCCAGCACCCACAAAGAAGATGGCTTGGTTCTGAAACCCTAGCACTTGAGGGCAAAGGCAAGTGGATCTGAACTCATCAACCAGTCAGCCTGACAGAAATGGCAAAATGCTGAGCTTCCAGTTCAGTGAGAGACCCTGTCTCAAGGCAATTAGACAGGAAGGGATAGAGGACAGCATGCCTTGTCCCGCTCTGACCTCTGCATGTACTTGCACTGGGTGCTCAGGACACATGCACCCACATTCCCACATATTTTACACACACACACACACACACACGCACGCACGCACACACACACACACACACACACGCACACATGCACGTGCACACACAGAGAGAAAGGTGTAAAAAAGAAAAAGAACCAACCTGAATACCCATCAAAAGGAAATTAGTTTAAAAAATAACATGCTAGCTACACACAACGGCACAATGTGTAACTTATTCAAAAAGGAATGAAGGAATTCTAGATATATTTCCACACAATATTTGCTAAATGAGAAAAGGAGTTTGTGAAAACATTGCCTGATTTTGCAAACATAGCTCATATGCTTATGCTTCTCAGTTACTAGAGGCATCCTTGGAGTAGACACAGATCATGCAGGATAGCAAGGGATCTTCTCTCCACATAAGGCAAGACAAACCAGCCTGCCAGACTTTATGATTGAAAAGACATCATACGTCTCAGAAAACAATCACAACTGAGAAACAAGCTATAAACTAGAATGACCACAACAACATGGAAAGTAATGGGGGACTATAATACAGAAACCCACAAGCCATTATGGAAAGGAGCTTTGACAACACTGTCAAAAGGAAGAGTCAGGCAATCGGCAGCAGAGGAGACACTGCTGGGCTTACAGGTGTGGGAAGACAGGCATCTTCATTAACAAAGAAGTGAAGTTAAATGCCAGTTACTCAGAGTCTCAATGATCCACAATGTTTAGGGAAGGACAAAGGTAGAACAGTGAATTACTAGATTTTTTTTTTCAGAATAATTTGACAATATCTATCTACATGCAAACAGGCCAGGTGTGGTGGCTCTCACATACAATGGGGAAGTGGAGACAGAGAATCCAGAATTCAACCTTAGCTACATAATGAATTTTAGGCCAGCCTGGGGTACAGATACAGACTGTTTTAAACTGCCAAAACCAGGGGCCAGCAGATGACTCAGCTGTGCTGTGCTGCCAAGCCTGAGGACCTTCCCTGGGTTCCACCCCTGGTTCCACAAGGCAGAGAGAGCTGACTCTGATCTCCCAGCACTCACATCACAATGCGATAAATAAATAAATAAATAAATAAATAAATAAATAAATAAATAAATAAATAAATAAATAAATAAAGTAAAAACCAAACCAGAAGCTGGAGAGATGGCTTAACAGTTAAGAATGCATATTACGCTCTTGTAGAAAGAGCATTCTGTTCTTGCAAAGCTCTAAATGGTGGTTCCCAGTTCACAACTGTCTGTAGTCTGTAGCTCCAGCTCTAGAGGACCCAGTAACCTCTTTTGGCTTCATGTATGTACACACACACACACACACACACACACATGTTCACATGCACACTGAAGAATAAAATTGTAAAATATTTAGCAAGAACAAACTCACTCTAAAGCAACAAACTTAACAAAATAAATTGAGTCGAGAGAAAGGGCTAGGAAAACAGCTCAGAACCTAGAGGGCTCGCCCAGCAGCAGGATGAAGAGGGGATATGGACAAGAACCTAGGGGGCTCGCCCAGCAGCCGGGTGAAGAGGGAATATGGACAAAGTAACTGTACTGCATTCTTGATAGGAGTGTAAATTGCCATCACCAAGAGCAGTTTGGAATCATCTTTCAAATTATAAGCATAGACACCCTTTGACCCAGTAACCCACTTTGATGAACTCCCTCCAAGAATATACCCATCAAGTGGAAATAACAAAACAAACGAAACAACCAAGTTTATTTACTGCAGTGTGATGCAATAGCAACAGAAAGTAGCCCAATGTCCATCAATAGCACACTAGCTATGTGACAGATATCCACACAAAGAAACACCATACATTTGTTAAATACAGGCAAGGATTCTTCACATCTAAAATTCAGTGGAATGAAGATAAACGCATAGTCGTGCTGGTGTGCAAAATGACCTAACAGAGTAGATCACAAGGCAATAAAAATGGCAAAATGGCTGCTGCCCAACCCCGGGCACTGCTAGAAAAGGGTTTTTCCTTAGAGTTTAAATGGTGTGTGGGGATTGGGGGTGCTGCCTAGGCTCAGCAGATTCTAGGCAGAGATCTGGGGAAAGACAACCTGAGTTCCCTCCCCAGGACTCAGACTTTAGGCTCTTGACATTTGTCCTCTGACCTCACAAGAATGAACACACACACACACACACACACACACACACACACACACACCTGCACACACGCACAAAAATATAGCAAAACAAACAAATGAACAAACAAGGATATATGAAGTTTTGGTGAATTCCCCACTTGACAATTAAATGAAATATTTTAAATATGTAGGTCTTTCAAATCAGCACTTTTGCTGCTAGAAACTTATTTCACTGAAACATTAAAAAAACCTACACAAAGCCAGGAGCCTTAGGAATTCATTTCACTGTATTTATACTAAATTAAACCAGTCCTTCCCAGGCTATGTGATTAGCTTACTGCACGGTCAAAGGACACAGAGCTGGTGGAACTGCAAATGCCTACGCAGGTTAAAAAATTTTAAAGGTGGGTTTCAAAAGCATAGGGAAAGTGCATGGAGGGGTCGGAGGTGGCTTCTAGCTGTCTTTGCCACCTCTGGTTCTTTATTCTGTGAGGTATGTATTCTGAAATGAAAGCCTGCTAGTCCAAGAAGTTGAGTGTGGGCTGCCTAAACTGGACCTTGAGGATGGGATCCTCCCTGCAACTGCAGAGTCGGTGAGGTCAAGCCTCCAGTGAAAGAGGGGGCAACTCCATTTTTCTAAGACACTGCATCTTATGGGTTGGTGGGGTGCAGATTTATCTAGTGGTTTTAGCTAGTTTGTTCTTAGATTTGTGTTGCTGTTTTGGTTTGTTTTAATTTTTGTTTTACGTTTGTCTTTTGGTAGACTTGGAGACTGACCTTGAAGCTGAGGCAATCTTCCTATCTCTGCCTCCTATAGCGTCCTGGCGTTGCCAACCTGGCCACCACTGTGGTCAATCTGTTTTGGCTATTTTTGCTGGCTGAACCTCACAGAAGAATCCACTGCGGCTCTGCACTTTCTAAGACCTTGTAATAGACTCTTCTATGCTTTCCAGCCCTATGATCAGAATTCTCTCTCTCTCTCTCTCTCTCTCTCTCTCTCTCTCTCTCTCTCTCTCTCACACACACACACACACACACACACACACACACGGACACGCACACGCACACAGGTGCATACGAAAAGAAATTAAGATTGTTCAGTCTTCGTTTTTAACGATTCTCCAAGTTAGAAAATTTAAAAATAAGATGCTGTCGATCTCATACTTAACAGTTAAGTTGCGTGCTGTCCACACGAATGTATAACGCCAAAAAAAAAAAAAAATGAATTTCAGAGCATTCGTTTGGGAGTGATCACTAACCGTCTCATGCCTAGAAAATAGGTAATAGTAACAAATGGTCTTTTTTTCATTTATTTGACAAATGTTGAGTGCCTGTGTCCACCTCTCCTACTCGGGCACTCCCCAGCCGCACTCCTTTCCATGGGCACTCAAGAAATCCAGCAGTCTGGCCTTCTGCTCTCCTGACGCTCCCTCCCTCTCCGCACGGTCCAGGAGTCCAGTGCGGGGACAGTTTTGCAGCCACT
Source organism: Uromys caudimaculatus (assembly GCA_028551405.1). Lineage (NCBI taxonomy): Eukaryota > Metazoa > Chordata > Mammalia > Rodentia > Muridae > Uromys > Uromys caudimaculatus. The sequence goes on from CM052700.1 coordinate 58,777,472, forward strand.
ATTCTTAGGAGACAGCAAATCTCCAGGCTAAGATACACCGTAGGCTCAATCATTCAGGTACACAGAGGTGCACTATGGTGTCTGTGGATGGAGTCAAGAAGAAAGGAGTGCAGACGGGTTGGAAAGGGCATTGCCTCTTCAGGCTGACACCTGGCTTCAGCTCACAGCCTCAAGGCCTGGACTTGATTGCATTCATCCTTGACCAGGAAGGCCAGATCGCAGAGGATCGCTGCCCCCTCTATGCAGTATCCAGGCCGCTGGAAATCTCAGGCGTCTGCAGGAGGTGGAAGAGGCCTAACTGTCATTCTGGATTCAGGGAAGGAAGAGTCCGGCTTCTAGGCTACCCTGGGACTCTGGCGGAGGGCTTGCTGGCCTCCGTGCCTTTCTTCGTCAGACCTACGGTACAGAACAGGAGCCTTCACACTCTCCGGATCTCAGGAGAACCAGGTTCTCTCAATTTCTCATATTAAACAGAAAAAAGAGGGGGGTGGGGGAAACCCTCATAGGCTCCCCCTGTCGTCCCCGATTAAAATGGAATGGGAGAAATGTATCCAATCAGGAGAGAAATGAGAGGCAGAGGCCGCTGAGCAATGGCGTCTAGGCCTAAAGGATGCATAGATAACTTTTTTCATGGATGATGCCTAACCATGAAGATGAGTTTGGAGGCGAGCCTGCCTACATTTCGATCTCCCCAGCCGCACCGATCCACACTCCCAGTTCCAGCATTCCAAAGATGTGTCCTCAGCGCCCAGTCGTTGGGTCCCATGGATGTGGGGATCCACTGTGACTATGTAGGAGAAGAAACCGAGAGAGAGAGAGAGAGAGAGAGAGAGAGAGAGAGAGAGAGAGAGAGAGAGAGAGAGAGAGAGCGCAGAGCCATTTAACTCGTCCCCACAGTTCTCTGAAAATGAGGCTTGGGCGGAAGAGCCGAAACAAAGCCTCGTTCTGCCACCTGCTTCAGTTTCCTGTGGGGTGGGAGGGTGGTTAGAACATAGAGGAGAAAATACAGACCCCAATCAAGGGCTGCATAGACCAGCGGTGACAATGTCTTCGGCAGTCATCCACAAACGAAATAATGGTGAAAATATAAAACGATGCAATTACTGAAAAAATTTAAAAGGACTCCTCGCAAACACTAAAAATTTTTAAAAGATAAAATAAACTTCTAAAGTTCCCAAAGCGCGATTTTCTGAACGGTTCTTCCACAGCCCTCAACATGTTTCGGGCGTGTGCCGGACTAGGTTTCCAAATGTATCTGCAGACGGGAGACCTCCTCAGAGGCCCAGAATTGGTTGGGGCTTTGCCCAGCTCTCTGCAGTCCAACGCGGCCTGGGGTTTGCTGCACAGCGCCTACTCATCAAGACCAGGCTTGAAGCCTGGAGGTCTCCCAGGCTCAGGGGCCAGATCCAAGAGACTATTCTGCTGGGTGCTCCGTCAAGGCTGGCTGAAGGTTTTGAACGGTTAAATCGTGCTCAGGTCACGGTTTAAGCTATTTCAAGTCGAAGGCTCGGTCTTCTCAGGGACCCCATGGACCTCTGAGTACCGGGCGCGTGTGTCCAGCTTCTGCTCCAGAGCATTTTAGCAGAGTGAATGACTACCCGGGTGGATGACCGATGCTCCTAGGAAGGATCTGCCATTCGGAAGCCCAACTAGCAAAGGCTCTGGGAGGCGGGAAAGGGGCGTTTTGACTCGTGTTTGAGACCTGCGGAGGAGGCAGTAGGCTCCAAGTAGCATCCCTGACAGAGCAGATTATTGGTGTCTCTTGGCATTGACCATAAAACTGTGGAGCCTTTGCAGATCTATCAAAATCAGTTGAATTCTCTTCCGGATTGCTACGGAAAGCATCAGGGTCTGAGGCAAAGGTGGCAGCAGGCTTGGATTATCAATTGCGGGAATCTGTGAACTATATTTCCCCCTCTTCCTCTGCCTGTCCCAATCCAACTCCACTAAAAGAGTCAGCATAGGGTTGGCCAACTGCAGGGTGAGATAGAGTTGGAGGCCCCATTCCTTCCAGTGGCTTCCTGACCGCATTGGTGAGTCCCTTCCAAGACAAAACAAAAGTTCTTTCCACACTACTCCTCCTTGACCAAGGGACCGGCACAAGGGATGCCTTAGAGACTGTGGAGCCTTGGAGGAAGCCTCACTGTGGAAGTCATCTTGGCGGTACAGTATTTATGTCAGCGGAGGGAGACAACGCCTCCATTTTGAAGACAGGGTGAGCAGAACAGGGGGCCTTCCCAGGCTCCCAGCTTTGTATTCTCAGAGGAAATCTGAGACATTGACCAAGCAGGGTTACTCAGAGGACTGAGAAGAGCCTCGATGCTTTTTTTGCAAGATAGTCTGAATTTCCTTTATTAGCTGATTCTTTACCTCTAAACTGCTGGCTTTCCACAGTAACTCATTCCCTGGGGCCATGGGTGTGTGTGTGTGTGTGTGTGTGTGTGTGTGTGTGTGTGTGTGTGTGTGTTTGTGCACGCCCGTGCATGTGTGTGTTGGGGGGTAGTTAAGAGAGGTTTCTCACTAACAAGCCACACCACTCCATCCATCAGACAGAATCTGTAGGTCACCCCAGTGCTACCCCACTCCTTCCTGTGCTCCCGACAGCACCTTGGACCCTCAGCAAGCTTCCTGGAGATGAGGAAATCCTGGAGGTAGGAGGTGAGACATCAATTCTGCTACCTCTGCCACCAGCTGTCCTTGGCCTTTCCAGTGCTAAAAGCCTCTCTCAACCAATCCCACACCCAGGGGTGGGAGGGAGGGTGAAAAGAAGTGGAGAGGGTGGGGTCATTTCTCAGGAGAGCTTATGCCCACAGCAACCTCTTCCTTGCACCTTTTAATGGCTTCCTTAGAAGATATGAGGGGCTTATGAATCGGAGGACCAGAGGACAAGGATAAAATGTGCTAAGGACTTACGGAAGGAAGGGCTGTTCATTTTGGACAATGTAGGCTTGCCTTCCCCAGTGTTGAGTTGGCTTTACTTATGGAAATCTCCACCCTTAGTGGTGGGGCTTCAGGTAACTGTGCGACTGACACGGGTGACCCCGCCTAGGAGGGATTAGCGGTAAATGACGTCCTGGACATTTCAGGCCTGCAATAACAGCCTTGTCATTAAATGGGGGAGGGGCAGAGGGATTTGTGAGTTCCGAATTTGCTTTTGATTTCAGTCCAGTGGATAACTGTATTCATATTTAATATTTCCATTATATTTTACAAATGTAAGGGAATTACCTTGTGTGGGTACATTATAAAAGTATACCCCTGAAGATGTACCTGGAAAACCCAACATGTGTAGCTGCTTGACCTAAATGACCCTACCCCAGAGGATGGAGGGCCACTTTTTACTCCCACCTCTGCAAGTCTGCACCAGAGGCAATCCCACTGAGGCCCATGAACAAGATTTATTTGTTCTACATAAAGGTTGGTAGAATGGAGGAGGTGGTGTTTGGGCTCAGAACTCAGTCATCCTGACCAGGGGAACCGCCTGTTCTTAACGCACAGCACTGGCAAGTCCTTCGCCTAAGAGCCATACAGGTTGTGTCATTTCTGGAAGCCTTGCGAATTTCCTCAATGAAACTCAACTGGTGGTCACTCCTTGCCCTTAGAACCCCTCAGTTGACAAAATGGGATTCATATTAAACCCAGGTAACAGACAAGTCCTCACACTTGCCGGGATTCCTGGTGGTGTAACTGCCTTACACCACCAAGCGGGTCTCTAGAATGGCAGTAGCCATCCAGCCTTCTAATGACCACACCTATTCCTAAGAGGGTTTCTTTATTCAGGGTCCCTCAACAAACTCTCAATTCAAGAGAGTTTCCTGTACCTCATGCTCTGCTCTAGCTGATCCCCAGGGCCACTCACACGGTTGTGGTAGTGGAGTTCAGGAAAGTTGTACTCCACTTGCTCTAAAATATTCGAGACTTGGATGAGAGAAACCTAGGTTCTCCTAGGTAAAAGAAAGTTGGTTACGGTCGTTGGCCTCCTGAGGCCTGCGGGAGGCAGCTAGGGGAAGCCAAGTAAGTGAATCCGAAACCCCAGGATAGCGGAAAACAACAGGCCTCAGGCCTGGGATCCAGTTGACTGCAGGACCCGAGACTTCTTTCTCCAAGTATCTATCTGGGAGAGGCCCAGACCCAGGATACTGGCACTGGGGGGCTGGATCTGGATGAGCGGGGGACGGAGAGTGCTGTGAATGCAAGTTCGCCGCGGGCTGGGGGTGTTGGGGGGGAAGGGGCTCGTACTCCGGGTGAGGACGGGTGGAGCCGAGGAAGAAAGCGTCTGCCAGGCCAGGCGGAGGAGCGTCGGAGTCGGCGGCGTCCAAGCGAGTGGGAACTGAGAGCAGCGGAGCCCCGGTAGGGCAGCCTACCCTACCGCCCACCCAGCCATCTCTGAGCATCAATCCGTGCAAGGCCAGGTGCTGGGAAATAAGGCTGGGCTGAGGCGGGGAAGCAGTCCGACCGCCTGCATGGCCCAGCCTTCTTCAGCAGCTGCCCACTCGGGTCCCTCCCAATCCTGTCCCTACAGCGCCCGTGACTTTTCTCCGCCTTTGCTCTGAGAATCCAGGCGCCGAGGCCCTGGCTCTCGGTGTCGGGCTTCTCCAACTGATTCTACCCCAACCATCCCGGATGGGCCTAGAGAGAGGGGACCAGGCCAGCAGGACGAACTGCAGGGCGGAGAAACAAGGACTCCTTCCAGTCCCCTGCTTTGTCCCCCGCGTTCAGCTCAGTGTCCCGCACACAATAGGCACTCGGAGTATTTACAGGACGAACTGCCGAATGAATGAACCAGTATATGAACTGAGAGATGGACACTGTAGGGAGGTCGAAGGCCCCAGGAAAGGCAGCTTGATGGCTCAGGAAATCAAAGCTGCGGCTGTTCCCTTACCTCGTACGAGGATGCGGCGGCAGTGGTCCGTCTCACCGAGCGCCTGCTGTCCGTCGCTGTCTCCGCCGCTCTCCCTGGAGCCCGCAGGGCTGGAGACGGAGGTCCCAGCAATCTCCCTCGGACTCGCGCTACCCGTGTCAGCACGCAAATTTTCCGCTCCGCGGTGCTCTCCGTGACGCCCGCTGCAGCCACCAGGCTCCTCCCGGCGCTTGGGGCCGTGGTCCCGCTCCGCGCCTCCATCGCCCATGCCCGCCGCCACTGCTGCCCGGGCCACAGCAGCCGCCAGACCTAGCTCGCAGTAGCAGGTCCTTCCCTGCCCATCCCCATCCCTTCCTCCATCGGCCCCGCCCCCTCAACAGGCCCCGCCCCCGTCTGCGATTGGGCGCGAGCTGGGGTTCTAGGACTCTGGGTGGATCCCGTAGGCGCAGCGAAAAGGGAGATTGTTCAGGGGGAGGAAAAAAGGAGGGGGTAAGGGGTAGAGGGAAGAGGGGAGGGAAAGAGGAGAAGGAGGAGGGATAGGAGGAAGAGAAAAATGTGGAGAAGGGGGAGGAGGCGGTGTCTTCGCGCCTCCTCACGTGGGGCGGTGTTTAGAGCCTGGCAATGGGAGACTGGACGGCCCCTTCCTACAGAAGACCGCCCCACACCCTCTCATAAACTTTATTACTCTCCATCCATTGGTCCCTCTAGCCCCTCTTCTCTCTGTTCCCTGTATTCCCAGAGAAATACACCTAGTTTTCAGGCTGGCTCCTCTTGACGGATGATAACCCAGAGCTCGAAGAAGGCGACCGCGTCTCGATCAGGCAGAAAACAGGAGGTTTGCTGGGCTCCAGAACTTGGTGCGGTGGGGGCGGGGTGCAGAGTGGGGTGTAGGCCTGGGGTTCATGGCACCGGTACCCCAGCCAAGCGCACACTCACACTCAGGCACATAGAACCAGCCACCTATTGTGGGAATCCCACGAGTTTCGCCAGACAAGCCCGGGAGGCCGATGCACTGTCCCCAGCCGGGGTGAGGTGCTGAGCTGCACAGGCAGACCTCCAGGTTGTACTGCCAGGAGCAATCGCTGGGCTCTTCCGCAATTCTGAGGTTGTTACTCCCGGGACTGACATTTAGAGAATGAGACTGAGCTCAGTCTCATTTTTCTCGCGCTTTCTGTCTTGGTGCAGTCCCTTGTTCAATGTCTGCCCTGGGGGCCTGGAGCTTTGAGGTGTTCTCTTGGCTACACGTTCTGCAGAGTCTGACTTCTGTTCAGACAATGTCAGGAGGTGTGGGGACCAGTCTTATTGTATTTGGCTCAGCTTTAAGAGAACTTTGGGGAAAAGATTGAGAGGGAAGGTGTGTGTGTAACCAAGGGTCCATGGCTCCTTCTCTAAGGGTATCTCGATCCCTCAGACTCTTCCCTTCTTCCACTCGCAGATCTGGAATAAATCAGGTACTAGGGGTGAGCCAAATGCTTGGTGTGAGTCCAAGTCAAGGTACTTCTGGAGGTCCCAAGATGTGGTTGAGGGTGTCTGTGACCACCAGGGGTAGGCTTGTGGGTGAACCGGTGTATGGTGTGGGGAGTCAGTCAGTGTCTTGGCCTGTGTTGAGAGAGAGAGAGAGAGAGAGAGAGAGAGAGAGAGAGAGAGAGAGAGAGTGTACGGTTTGGGTATTGTCCAATCCCAGATATCCTTAGCCAAAGCGGAGGTTGGTAGACGTGCACCCGTGACTGGGTGACTCTCACTGATTCTTGTAGTGTTGGAAAAGGCAAGAAACAAGGTACAGAGAGGATGCTTGCTGGCCCTACTTGGAAAGAAAGGAAGGGAGGAAGAAGAGGGAAGGGTGGGAGAAGGAAGGAGATGCAGCCAGAATGCTTTGAGCCAGAGACATAGAGGAGGGCTGACTTCCATGGTGTATAATAGGGCCTGCAGAGGGGGCAGTGTGGACTAACTGTAGGTGCCTGAAGTTCACATGCTGGTTTTGTGGGAGAAAAGGAGGGAAGGAAGGAGGGAAGGAGAGAGAGAGAGAGAGAGAGAGAGAGAGAGAGAGAGAGAGAGAGAGAGAGAGAGAACTGAGAGCACCAGGGCTTTGCATAGTTAAGGCAACTAGAGAACTGTGACCCAGACCCGGGCAAAGTGGCCACCCTTGCGCTGCTCCCCTCCTAGCCTCTGCTCTGGAGGGCAGTAGGACTTCTCAGCAGCCCCACAGGGGCCAGAGCCCCCCACGTTGGCCACCTTACCTAGGCCATCTGCATTTATCTCATCTCTGGCTTTCTCAAATTTTAAAAGTGTGCCTTACATCTAATATAGAAAAACAGAAGCAGAAGAGGAAGCTTTCGGCAGCTAGACCTCAAGCTGTTTTTGTGCCAAAACAAAAACAAAACAAAAGCAGAGTTATTTCATTTCACAATGTTTTGTTTGTTTGCGGTTTTCCAATCAGTGTTTCTCTGTGTAGCCCTAGCTGTCCTGGAGCTCACTCTGTAGACCAGACTGTCCTCGAACTCAGAGATCAGTCTCTGCCTCCTAAATGCTGGGACTGAAGGTGTGTGCCACCACCAGCTTTTTTTCATGATTTTAAATCTTCATTTCATTGATAGAGGAGGTCAAGTCTTGTTCCAGGAGCCTGTTCTGGGCTCAGTCCCCAGTGAGCTGGACCATCCTTCCTGGAGAGGCTGATGGTTTTGGAGAGTGCTTTGGAACTATAGTCTCTGGGTGACCTGCAAGCTCTCAGGTGATTGGTTCTTTGGTGCCACTGGTCTCTGGCCAGTCTTTGCACGCAGGGAGACTGTGTTCTTTAGTGCTGTCCTGGCAAAAGAAGTCTGGGTGCTACTGTATTGTTATTTCTGAATGTCTGAATATACCCGAGGAAGGGAGGCACTGTAGACTGGGCAGGGTCTGGCTCTGAGGATCCCTTCTACTTCCAGAGCCAGCAGCAGAATGAGTCTAGTCTATGAATTCTGCCTGGTGTGAATTCAGGAGGCCGAAGGTCTTTCTCATCTAAGTTAGGGAGCCAGGAGGCCTGGGTTTTATTCTTCAGTCATCAGTGCCTGCCTGCTGTCTCACAACCTTCCTCTTCAGGGTCTCAAGTAGCACAATCTGGCCTCAAACTCACAGCTATGATCAATTTTTGGTTCTTGTGTCTCCACCTCTAGGATGCTGGAATTATAGGTGTGTCATCACCTTTTAAAATGCAGGGTTTATGCAGGACTGGAGCTCAAACTCACAGTTTCTTACATGCTAGGCAGGAACTCTGCTGAGTTACATCTGCAGCCTCTCCTTTGAAGTGTATTTATTGAAGAACCAGAGTGAGCAGCTGAAATTACAAAACAAAGATGGTGGAGCAGAAGGACAGGAGGACATGATTGACCGCAGATCTGGACCCAGCTCAGCCTAGTTTTTGCTTGCTGCTTCCCTCTTGTTAGGGTGTGTGTGGGGGCTCTCTGCTTCATCCTCCAGTACTGTGTGTTGAGCTTAGCCTCTTGCTCACTGCCAGGCTCTTTCTGGCTTGGGAGTCCTCCCAAATATCTCTAGGGAGGTCCTGAGGAGCATTTTTGTGTTGTCCCCAGAGAATCCAGCACTTATTTGTCACCACTTGGACTTCTCCCATTGCTAAAGGAAGCTTGGAGTTTGGGGTGAGCAGGACAAACTGCTTATAGACCTAGTCCTGGCTCAGAGATGAAGCAGACCTCACAGAAAGGGTCTACCCCTCACTATCTTTTCCAGCCTCCCATCTGAGAGCCAGACCTCTGCACTCACACGTTACAGGAGGACACACTCTCCTGCCTATCCCATTCCCATAAGGAGCAGAGTAACCATGCTGAAGGAGACGGGGTGTGGTGGGAGGGGTGGAGGTGGGGATTGAGTTCTCTGAAAGGTCCCTGTGGGTGCAGATATGTGCTGGGTATCTCATGCTCTGCTACCTAGCCTCTTCCTGGGTTAACCTCTTCAGATTCACAGAGATATTTTTTTAAAAAGTTAACATTCCAGTGTTTGTCATGCATAGTGACATACACCTTTCTTTAAAAGATTTAATTTTATGTATGAGTGTCTTGCGTGCACTTATGTCTGTGCACCACATGTGAGCCTGGTGCTGGCAGAGGTCAGGAGAAGGCTTTGATTTATTAGAGCTGGGGTTTCTAGCATTGCTATAGATGATCGGAACCACTAGGTAAGGGATGGGAATTGAACTCAGGTCCTCTAAAAGAGCAGAAAGCGATCTTAACCACCGAGCTATCCCCTCCAGCCCCAAGGACACATTTTAAGCAACATGAGATGATGATGATATGTCTGTGACCTGGGGTTCTGGAAGGAGCTGGACCCTTACGCTGTAGGGCAATGGAGCAGTTGCAGAACTAGTCTCTGTTGAGGCTGGAGCAGGAACTGAAGCCAACTAGGGATAACTGATCCCAGCTGGGGGTACCAACTCCTCCAGACACTGTTCTGCTGACCTTGGTCCACAAGGGTCCTCAGTTGGCAGAAGTGCTCTGGGCCACAGTAACTATCAGTCAGCTGATGCTGGATCTCTACTCCCCAACACTCTGGGTTCCATTGGTATGGCGCTGACCTGTAAGATGACTCTTGTGGGTATCCAGGCTGTTCCTTCAGCTCATGAAGGAAACCTAGCTAGAGTTCTGTCAGAGTTCTAGAGTGAGCCAATACCTGCTGCCCATGTGCCAGTCCTCTAGCAAGAAGCTGACAACTTGACAGAGCTGCTGAGTTTCTGCCTCTAGCCAGAAGGCTACCCAGGGCTGGCTGTGGCGTGACAGTGGCGCTTACATTGGCATATAATTCAAATATCACACAGGTCACCTGTTTATAGTGTATAGTTTTGTAGATTTCAGAGTATCACAGATAAGTGCAGCCATCACCACCACAAATATTAAAGCATTTTTATAGGCTAAGAATGCTGTCTGGATAGTGTTTGTGTGGCAAATAGAAAGCCCTGGGTTCAATCCCCAGACCACAGAGACCAGCTGTGCTGGGCATGCATGTGATCCCAGTCCCTGGGAGACGGAGGTGACAAGGTCAGGAACTCAAAGCCATCTTTGGCTTCATAGCAAGTGTAAGGTCAGCCTGAGCTAAAAGAGACCTTGAAGGGAAACTCATCCCTCAAGCCCCCATTCCCTCTCAGCCCTGAACCACTATTGTCTTCCTGTGACTATAAATTTGCCGTTTGGGGTGTCTCATGTGAGCGGAATCTTACAGTGTGTGTACTGGTGGTTGGCCTCTTTTTCTCTCAGTGTGTTTCAAGGTTCACTTGTGTGTAGTGTATACCAGCATTCTACTCCTTCCTGCGCCAACTAGTATCCACTGTGTGGCAGTGGCACGTCTGCGCGTTTACACTGTATTCACATTTCTTCTATGTCCTAGGTCCTAGGTGAGAACATTTGGACTCCACTGACTTTGGGTGTCCAGTCAGCAGCTCAGCTCAGGAGAGGAGCTTTTCAAGTTGTCAGACGGGAGGCTCAGCGAAGCATCGCTGGTTACCTGGTAGCTGTTTGTATGCCTTCAGTCACCTTCTGGAATCATCTTTTCCAATTCTGTCCAATAAGACGGGATTGTGGAGCTGCTGAGCTTGTGGGGATGATGGTGCTGGAGAAGTGGCTCAGAGCTGTGGGTCTTGGTTAATCTTTTATGTCACCAACTTGTCACTAATGGGTTGCTTAGCTTCTGTGTCACAGTGTCTCCACCTATCTAATTGGGTGTCTTTTTTTTTTTTTTAAGATTTTATTTATTTTATGTATATGAGTACACTGTTGCTCTCTTCAGACACACCAGAAGAGGGCATCAGATCGCATTACAGATGGTTGTGAGCCACCATGTGGTTGCTGGGAATTGAACTCAGGACCTCTGGAAGAGCAGTCACTGCTCTTAACCACTGAGCCATCTCTCCAGCTCCTAATCGGGTGTCTTTCACGTCCGTCTGTGCCTTTAAATTTGTGGACTGTCACTGCTGAATGACTCCAGTAAACCAGCATTTTAAAGGTGGTTGATTGCAGAGGGACAGACGCACTGCAGAGACATTTTGGTTCTAATGTTTATCAAGAGTAACAGATCAAATTTCCTCTCTGGCCACCCTGTTTCCTCGTGAAGGAATACTACCACACAAGGCCACCAACCACCCACTTCCATGTCCCCAGCACTAAGGATATGGAAGTCCTGTTGCTTCAAGGAGAACCTGAGGCCTCTTTGCTCCCTGGCGGGTGGCTGGGAACATTTTGGAGAATCCTAGCCTTGAGTGAGGCGCTCCCCTCTGCATCCTGTCTCATTGGGGACTGAACACGGGGATCTTTTGTGGAAAGTGACTTCCAATGTGTGGAGTTGAAGAACAGTGTGGTTACCTTTGCAGGTGCTTGCTGAGCCTCCTGGAAATGGCTGAAGACCCCAGCCATTGGCTGAGCCCCTCATTGTAGCTTAAGGAGCCTATTCTATGATGCCCCTAAGGACTTTCCCAGATCTCTGAAAATAGCTGCATGCTCCAGAAAAACTTTCAACTGTCAGGTGGACATGTATCTCTAGAGATCTACTGACAGCTTTGCCCTGACAGCCAAATGTATTGTGTGATGCAGAGCCAAGGCTGAGACCTCAGAGGTTCTGGTTGGGCGAGGCCACCAGGTGGTTCTCAGATGTGGACCAGGCAAGCCTAGGCTCTAAGCTCCAGTATCTAGTTTAGCAGCTTGGGAAGACAGGACACATTACACAGCCGGATGCTCCTTGCCTAAGCTTTGTCCAGCTACAAAACAAATCTAACAACTTCCAGTAAACCTGCAGACCCACACTTTGGTCCAGGTGTGCAGGTGTGACCTAATTTCACCAACTTTAAAAATAATAACCAGTTTTTATTTTTACAGAGTAAAATATACATCTATGAAAATACTAGGTACGAAGAATTATATAAGGACGAATTAGGAGTCCCTCCAGACTCAGGCTCCATCACTAGGATCCCCGTGTTCTCGTGCTATTTCAGACAGAAAACTCCCTCCTTAAAATCTCCAATGAACTCCTTGTGTCTGCGCTTCTTCCAGCCTTTCTGGCTTTGGCAGGGCACCAGATTCTGGCTTACCCTTCCCAGGCCCTCGTCGCTGGCCAGTCACGGTGACCACTGCTTTACCAGACCACCAGTTTGCTAGATTCGTTTCCGTTATGGAAGATTGGTATTTGCATGGTTATTATTTTGGAAAAAAAAAAACGAATTAAATTAAGGGGAGCCAAGGAGAGGGCTGTTTGTAGCTCAGGCCATTTGCTTCAGTATGGAGTCTTGGCGGTGCCCTTCAGAACCTTGGGCGGAGAGGAGCTGACTGTGGGGCCAGCAGGAATTAGCGCGTGGGAGTGAACGTTGGGCAAGAGTTGGGGTGGATTAGCGGGTTCAAAAGCAGGTCAGGGGGAGCTAAGCGTGGCGACCAAGTCCATGCGAGGTCAAGGTCCTTGACAAAGGCTGGCTCGGGCGATCTGCAGGGAGCTGCACAGGTTTGCAGCTGCCCAGCCAGGGACCAGAGACCTGCGACAGGAACCCGTGTGCGACTGCAATATTTTACAGAATCCTGTTCGAGCTCCCTGGTTGAGCGTGTGCCCACCTGAAAGACAGAATTTCTTTTACATTTTAACCTTTTCTTTCTTTCCTTCTTTATGTTTGAGACAGGACCTTACTCTGTAGCCCAGGTTGGCCTCCAGCTCGCGGCCATCCTCCTGCCCCAGCTTGTGGAATCCCTGAGATCACAGGCATGTCTCACCAGGTCCCATATCTTTGTTTTTATGCTCTTTCCTTTCTGACCAGATAAATACATCGACCCACGCAGGTAGAATTTTCTTCTCAAGAGTCTCTTCTTCCTCCTGGCATGGGGGGGGGATGTGGGTCAATGGGGGGGGGACTTCGGAGACACTCTAAAAAGAATCCCACCCTTCTCTCCCAGCGCGAGTACCTACGGTACCGAGGGAGAGCTGGGAGCAGCTGAGCCGCCGACGTCTTCCCTTTCGGAAGGGAGAGAAGTGACTCTGAGCCCCGAAAGTTTGTAGGACCCTGTATATTCCTCCTTTTTCTCCAAAAGGCTCGTGAGTTTTCACAGGGAACAAACGTGGAGAAGCCATGGAATTCCAGTTCTTGCTGGTGACCTAAGAACAATTCACAAAGCAGCCGGGATGAATCGTCGACGTCTAAGGATGGTGGTGGCCCCCTCCCGAGTCGCCACCTTCAGCGTCCCTACGCTGCTCGCTTGCGACCTGGCACCGGGCTTCTTTTCTTCTTTCCCTTCCGCGCTGTGCAGGCTCAGGGAATGGGGTGTGCGGGCGGACTTGGTTATTTTGAAAGCCGGCGGGTCTGGATCCGGGTCGGGCTGGCTTCACGGAGAAAGTCCGACTGGATCCTTGCAGGGGAGAAGTTTCACCTTTCCAGCTCTCTGGGGACTGTGAAAAGCTCAGAATCCGAGGTGGCAGGGAGCGGTGTAAAGAGAGGTGGCTTGGGAGAGGCCTGGGCAGTAAGTCCCCGGGCGGCTCCCGCGTCCTCTCTGGAATGCTTCCGCACTGCAGGCCCTGGATGCTGGCGTGGATATGCAGGGTGCAGACTGAAAATCCATGCAGAGCGGCGACCAGGATGAATCGGCTGGTGCAAAATGCTTCTCAGTTCCCAGTCCCACGGAGTCTGACATCTTTTCACTGGAAAAACGCCCAGAGCTCAAGATACTGTCTTTTTGTTCATTAGGTGGCGGGCGTTCTCTCATCGCGGCTTGCAACCAACCGGCCTACACAGTTCCGGCTGCAGCAGCAGAAATAATGGAACTGATGACAAGAAAAAATCCCACCCCTTTCCCGCTTTTCCCTGCTCTTCTGGAGCTTCCTCCACCCCTGCTCCCAGCATCCTTGTTTTTGAATAAATTTACTGTGAAAGTATGTAGCCCTTTCTTTTTTTCTTTCTTCTTTCTTTCTTTCTTTTCTCACAAGCAAACTAGTATTCTAATAATTTTTTAAAGGATTCGTTTCGTTAGAGTGTATAGTTAGTGTGTGTGTGTATGCGCGCACGTGCGTGCACGCGCGCGGAGATTCTGGTGGGTGACAGAAGCGGGCGTCGGGTCCCCTATAGCTGGAGCCAGAGTAGGTCTCCTTACCTCTAAGCCATCCCTCTAGAGCCTTTAACTAGTATTTTAAAAATTACATCTGTTTATTACGTGTGTACATTTATGCACATCCGCAAGCCTGGGATCATAGGACAACTTTTGGGAAGGGCTCTGTCTAACCATTTAGGTTCTGGGGATGGATCAAATCATTAGCTTGGGGACAGGAGCCTTTACCCGCTGAGCCATTTCTCGATCTCTTCTTTATTTTTTCAACTGATTTTACAGTTGAAGTAGCTCCTAACTAAAGCCATCCTGTCTGCAGCCTTCTCCATCCAGAGCGGAGCCTTTGTATATTTATTTTACAGGCTCAACAGTATAGAGACATCTCCACTGTGGAGAACCCATCACCGACCTGCTTTCTAAAGGGGAGGCATTTACTTTGTAATTTGTTTGGCAAGAGTCGGGATCTCAGATACCAACACTGTGTCCTCATTCTAAGACATCCCCTGAACTCGAACCTAAGGAACCTATGCCGAGGTGTCCCTGAACAGAGCACAGGTGGGGAGCCTTCTAGGGAGAAGGAAGAGAGGTCAACCGAAGCTTGAGATGAGCTCCCTCCCCCATTTCCGAGGTGAACATAGTTGCTCCGATAAAGCTCTGAGGTGTTTGAAATGGAGAACCCCTAGAGCAGACCTAGGGATCTTGGCTGGCACAGACTCTTGGCTCTGGGGCTTGCAAAGGGACACTTTAAAATAGTAGGTTTATTTCAGAGCACCTTGTGGGAAAGCCATGGAAGGTCACGCCCTGGCCATCCTGGTCAAGGAACTAGGAAATAGATCTTATCTGTGGCATTTGTAGGACTTGAGGTTAGAGTATCGTTAGACTATGTAATTGTTGTGGCTTGGGTCTTGTTAAAAGTGATCTTTCTTTTTTTCTTGAGAGCTGGAGTTCAGCCTGGTCTGGGATCCTTAATCCTCTAGCCTCTCGCATCCAATGCTGGGGTGACGGGTGTGCACCCCTCTACAGAGCACAGTGTAAACAATTTAACAAATTTGACTTTTGGCATAAAGAGAATATGTATGTGTTTTAAGACTTATTTATTTATTTATTTTGGTGTTTTCGAGACAGGGTTTCTCTGTGTAAACCTGGCTGTCCTGGAACTCACTTTGTAGACCAGGCTGAAGACTAATTTTTAAAAATTTTTAACTAAAATTAAATTTAAAATTTTAAGATTGATTTAAAAGAATCAGGACTCAACTCAGCAGAATCTCATAGTACTGCTAAACAGAAGTGTGTAGGAGTCTCCCTCATACTGTATGACTACAGTAACAGTGTATGTCTAAACTATTCTGTTTTTACAACAAGGTTCCCTACTACCCCAGCTCTCTGGGATGTCTCAGCTCTCTGGGGCTAGGTGGTACTCATCTGTTCTCCAGCTTTGAACAGGATGGGCAGCAGGAGGGTCAGAAGTTCATGGGCACCGTTGGTCATAGTTTGAATTTGAGGCCACTCTGGTTAAAAGAAAATAAAAATTTCAAAATTATGGAAAAGTTACCAGAATAGTAGAAAGGCCCCAGCTTCCACAAGTGTGGAGTTAGCGCTGTGGAAGTTAGAGAGGAAACTGCAGACATAATGTCCTTCCTCTTCAGTCCCACAGTGTGGCCTCCCATGTGGGAAGATTTCCCTTACCTCCCTGTCCAGAGCAGACTCACATTTCATCAGCTAGCCCAATGATATCCTCTCTAGTCTTATTTTTTTTTCCTGGCTCATATTTTAATCCAGTATTATCCCTTGCATTCTGTTTTAAAATCCTTGTTAGTCTTTCTTAGCTAGAAACAATTCGTTTACTTCTTTGTCTTTGCAACATAATTTTGAAGCACACATCCGGTATTTACATACATTTTAGTTTTCTAATTAATTGATTGATTTTTGAGACACGGTCTCACTACATAGCTCAGAACAGCCTGAGAATTCATGGTTTTCCTGCCTCAGCTACCTCCTGTTTTAGTTTAGGTAACCTGACACAGACAAGAGCTGTACAAAGAACCCTTGTCCTGACCTATTTGTGCATAAGTTGCGATCACAATGCTTTCCTTTACATCCTAACAAACAAAGACATACTCTTGGGGTCACAATGCACTCTCTAAAATAAAAAATCCTGCACTGTCCCAGAGTCCTCAGCCCTGCGAAGCATCACTGTCACCGGTGTCCCGGAAGTGTTTCTCATGTGTGGATCCAGGTTCTTAGATTTGTATTTGGTTGCAGGTTCTCTCTAGTTGATTTGGAGAAGTTTAAGGACAGTGTTTGCTAGACCTTCATGGCCAGTTGTCCCGAGGAATGAACCCTCAGTGTGGATTTGCCTCATGAGTCCTTGTGCATCTGTGGTGGGAACATCTGTGAAACCACCTGTTCTCACCACATCCTCTCCGTTGGGATGTGATTTGCCCGTTATTGGAGAAGCTACCTGGCCATTGGAGAGGGAGATGGGATTTTGCTGAAGGCCATGGTGGTTAGTTTTAATTGTCAATTTGACGCAGCCGAGAATCACCTGAGAGGAGATTAGAGCTGTAGATCGGTTGAGCAGGCAGCTTGTTAGTAGGGGATTGTCTTGATTACGTTAATTGATGTGGGAAGACCCAGCCTAAATCTGGGTGGTGCCCTTCCCTGAGCTTAGGTCTAGAATTGTACAAGAGCAGAGAAAGTGAGCTGAGCTGAGCAAGCTGCATGTGTTTCTCTCTGCTCTTCACATTGGATGTGGTGTGGCCGGCTCCTCCCAGTTCCATTGTGACTTCTCCACAGTGATAACCTGGCAGTGTGAGCTGAATACTCCCCTCTCCCCTAAGCTGCTTTTTGTTAGGGTGTGTCATCACAGTAATAGAGAGAAGGTGGGAGAAAGCAGGCTTTCTCCTAAGATGCTGATTGCTTTGTAATTAGCTTGTGTCTTATGGGGAAGAGTTTTGCGATTTTGATCAGACGGATTCCTGTTCGTTAAATGGGTAACTTGTTACTATCACTATGACTTTAATTCTCCCCAGTGTTGGAGTCCCATAAGGTCGTTTCTTTGTCCTTCTTTTGGTGACAGTTTTATTGAGGTCTGAGTTACTTGTCATAGCGTTGCTTGGGTAAAGTGCACCGTTCAGTGGATTTCAGCAAACTCAGAATCACAAAGCCATCCTTTTAGAATATTTCCATCACTAAGAAAAGAAACCCCAGAGGCCAGGCTGTGGTGCCCTGGCAAACCTAGCCTAGCATGTGTGAAGCACCAAAAGAAAAAGAAAGAAAACAAATCCTGTTCCCTTCTGCCCCATCTGTAGCATGCCTTACTTTTTAGCAGATCCACACTTCCTGGGAGGTTTTCTGTGCTACCTATGCAGCCATGGTTTTGATGCAGCCATGTGCTTCCCCCAAGGAATCTAGGCCTTCTAATGCCATGATTTACAAGGCAGAGACTCGATCTGGTTTTGGCCATACCACTGGGGTACAGGTGCAAGTCCTCCCAGAGGGTGGAGCCTGACCACACTCTGTTTCATTTATTGAGATCCATAAGTTCCTGCCTAACCAAAGGGTCTGTTATAGTTCCCCCGCTCTTCTTTCTTTTCCTCTTCCTCCCCTCCCCCGCCCCCAACTCCTTCTCACTGTGTATCTCTGACTGGCCTGGAACTCACTATGTATATCCACCTGCTTCTGGTTGAGTGCCGAGATTAAAGTCATTTGACATCCTCTTTTCTTTCTTTCTTTCTTTCTTTTCTTTTTTTTGAGACAGGTTTTCATGTAGCTCAGGCTGGCCCCACATTATATAGCCTTAAAATAATGACCCTCCAGCTTCCACCTCCCAAGTGCTGGGATTACAGGCATGAGTCACCACACCCAGTTTATACAGTGTTGAGGATCGCGGGCTTTCTGCAGGATAGGCAAGCTCTCTACCCACTGCGCCCCGCCCCGCCCCCTCTTACCGTGCCCTGCCCCCTTTTACTGTTTTCCCCCTTTCTGTTTAGCCACTGTCTTATCTGGTGCTGAGAAAGCTGGCTCCTTGCAAGGTTCTTGTTACTGCCCCATTCCTCACCTAGAAACCCTTGGGAATAGGGTTTAGACACCCACTTCAGACCCTGTGCCAATGACCCTGCAATAGGTTGCTGTGGCACACGCCCTTTCTGTTGGGGAACCGACCTGGTTTGTCTCCACCCACCGGCTTTTGAAGGGATTTTCAAAAGGGATATGTTTTGAAGATCACACTCTCTCCCCCTGACTGCAGCATAACTCTCTTGTGTGTGACCGCTCCCTTTTATTGTTCTCCTCCAGGAAAAAAAGGCTCCACCCTTGCCACCTCAAAAATCACCACCACAAGCCTCCTTTTGCACACTTCCCTAATCACCTGCAGAAGAGGATCTGAGATGTCAGCTCAGGAGCAGAGCCCCTGGGTCCAACACATGGAGGTGTTTGACTCAGCAGTCCACGCGGGCTGTCCGCCGACCTCACCAGCTTCCTTCCCACCTTCAAATATATATCTGAAGTCCTGGCTATTGCGGAACTCACTATGTAGACCAGGCTGGCCTCCAACTCAAAGACCCGGGGTCTCCACAGTGCTGGGATTAAAGGTGTGAGCCACAACACCCTCCCCTGTATTTTCCTGTTCTTAGATTTTAAAGCTATGTACTTTTCTTCAAGCATGTAGACAATGTATTTTGGTTCTGTTCACCCTCTCTCCTCTAACTTCTTCTGAAGTCCCCATCCATCTCCAGTTCCCCTTGAGACTTCCTGATCCCACCTCCCTCTCTTCTTCCTCCTCCTTTTTCTCCCAGCCTATAGAGTCCAATTAGACATTTTACATCCTCCTGAGTGTGGAGCCATCTGGTGGAGCACGGCCAGTTTACAAGATTTTACAACATTCTTAAAGAAAACTGACTCTTCTCCACTAGCAGCCAGCAACTATGAATGAATCCTCAGATAGCGGTGAGGGCTGTGAGCCTTGCCCTGGTCCATGCTGGAATGTTGGCCGGCTTGGTCTTGTGCTGACTGCTGTGAGTTTGAGGTCCTGGTCCGTTCAGAAGACACTGGTCCACTCTGCTCCTTCACAAATGCTTGTAGTCTTTCTGTCTCTTTCCAAAATGTCCCCGAGCCTTGGTAATGGCACATTTGTGGCTGCCAGTCTTCTATTGTCAATAAATCAAAACTGAAGAGGCGTTCGTTGTTGCTTGGATTTCCCTGCTTCTATTTCTGGTAGTCTTGGGTGTTTTCCCAACATGTCTAGTAGTCCTTGGCTTTCCCTGGTCTGAACTTGTAGTCAGAAAGGGCCTAGAGTTGTTAAAACCTACAGAGAATCAGACTGTTCACTTTGTTCTTCAGATCCTTGCCCCACTTAGGAGGCTTGAAAAGCTTTTTGTCAGCTGTATAGAAATCCGCAGCTTGTGTGGCCCATAAAGCATTAAACTATTTTTCCATGGATGTGCATCTTGAACGATTTCCACTAGCACACATGTATATATACACAGCACACAGGCAAACATATGATGCTCCCATAATGCCCTTAGTTTTATATCTTTGTACCCATGCCAGGATTTCTTTAGATTGGTTCCCATAGGTGGTGTCTATAGTCTGACCATGACTGTGCATGTACACTTACAGCTACACAGCAGGTGCTCCCTCAGGGATGGAGGCTGGGGAAGAAAGATGGTAACATTGGGAGGAACTCTTTACTTTAGAAATGGGAGGAGTCCTTGAAGCTGGACGTAGGTGGTCATGTGCAGGCCAGGGTGGAAGAGGCCTCAAGCTTCTGGAATCTGTTGAGTGCACTTCCTCAGATCTGCTGAAGAGAGCCCCAGGGAGGTATACCTCCACTGACAGGAATAAGTTCCTGTGGAGTGTGGGAGTGGACATTCACCTGAGGAGAAGGAGATTCTTGGTCCATGAGACTGGAAGACTCCATATGTATAGCTTGCAAGTTATGCACAGGGAGGTTAAGCACAGTCAGAAAGTGGACAAAGCCGAGCTGCTCCTTCGGATGCTTGTGTGGGGTGTGGTTCTGACTCTGAGCCACAGAGGGAAGACAGTGCTCCAGGCTTCCTGGCCCCTGGACAGCCATATCAGCCACCTACTAGATACTCCCAAGACCTCTCTCTCCTGAACTACCTCCTCAAAAGGAAGTGTCTATTCCCAGCAATTCCCAGTGAGGCAGCCCTGCCTCCTAGATCAGGTTCTACCTCACACCTCTCTGGGCTGTGCTGAATCCTCTATGTTGTTTTCAACTAAATGTTTTAGATTCCATCTAAAAATGGCAGATATTTATTGTATAGGATTTCTTTCAACTGATTTACTGCTTCCAGCACTTATTACCTTAGCATGCGCACGCGCGCGCACACACACACACACACACACACACACACACACACACACACACACACACACACTACTGATCCATTATGATTAGAGCTATGCATTAACTTATGTTGTAAAAACCGATTACATGGGGAATTCCAGGCAAATCAGGTTGATTGTTAAATTGTTCTCTCTCTCTCCCCCCCTCTCTCTCAAGATTTATTGATTGATTGATTGATTTTATATGAGTTCACTATAGCTGTCTTCAGACACTCCAGAAGAGGGCATCAGATCCCATTACAGATGGTTGTGATCCCACCACATATGGTTGCTGGGAATTGAACTCAGGGCCCCTGGAAGAGCAGTCAGTGCTCTTAACCTCTGAGCCATCTCTTCAGTCCCTACATTGCTCTCTTAAAGGCAAGTAAAGCAAAAAGGCTACACAGTAGGATAGCAGTTTACATTATTAACTAGGCTGTGAGGTCTGGCAAAGATTCCAGTATTTTACAACATACAAGATATTTCCATAACAATGCATTGTTACAGTGGCGGCCCCTGTCTCAGGTTGAACCCCAGCTGCAGGTGGATGGAGACCCAGGCAGATGCTACTCTTGGGTACTAGGGACTCTGAGGAGGTGGGCTGCCAGGTAACTACATGTGGGCTTTGAGAGCAGCTCTTCCTTTCTCTGAGCTAAGGTCTGGCTCCAGGATGCCCCAGGGAGCCGGAGGCTGAGGGGATGGGACAGGGCTCAGGAAGCTAACTCTGCCTGTGATCTGAGACAGGCTGGGAGGGCCAGTGAGGACCTGCATCCTTGTCTTGGTTACTTTTCTGTTACTATGACAAGACACTACAATGGAGACAACTTATGAATGGGTTTATTTTGTCCTCCAGTTCCAGAGGCTAACCGTCTATTGTGAAGCTGAAATAGCAGACACAGCAGCAGGAACTGGACACTGAGAATGTTCATCCTTTACCATAAGCATGGCAGAAAGTACCAGCTGGAAGTAGGTAAGGGCTTTTTACTTTCAAAGCCCACCCCCAATGGCACACTTTCTCCAGCAAGGCTATACCACCTTAAACCTCCCCAGATGGTGCCACCAACTGGGGAGGGACCAAGTCCTCAAGGGCCACGGACTATGGGGACATTTCTCATTCAAATCACCACAACTCTGCTTAGCTCTTTGACTATATACCAGCTCCCAGGGCAGCCAGCTCCAGCTGGGACAATGCTGGGTCTGGGCAGGGCCAAGATGACTGACAAGTCTTCTACTCAGGGAGTGTCTCCTTTTGGATAGAGAGCCCAAGGAAGTTTTTCCAAGTTTCCCAACTGCGAAAGGAGAGACTCTAGCTCCCTCTAGTGGAAGCATTCTCCTGTAGGCAGGGAGATGTAGCGGACTCGAGGGGAATTCACAAGGCTGCTTCCCCAGGGTTATAAAAACAGTAACGTTTGCAGGGTAGAGGAGATTCTTTTGTGAGGCCGGCTGTAAACTGAGTGTTTGGTTTCAGACTCCAGGACAAGGGACTGAGGAGTATATTTTACATACCAAAGCAGATCTGGCCTCTAGGTTCTCCCAACATCCCTCAGTCCCTACCTGGCATACTCTGCCCCCAATCCTGAACTTTCCAGCCCAGGGACTGGGCTGCCCTTCCCCCAGAGGTTCTTCTCTATATAATCCAGACATTTTGGTCTCTCTCTCCTCTCCTATTCTCTCTCTGCATGCGTCCCCTTCTCTCTCTCTCTCTCTCTCTCTCTCTCTCTCTCTCTCTCTCTCTCCCCCTCCCCCCATTTCCCCCTGGCGATTTCCCTGGCCTTGGTACTTGGGGCCAGTGAGCTCGCCCACCTGAGAGCAGCTTCCCAATAAACCTGCCTTTAATATAATCTAATCTGGTTTAAGCTGGATCATTTCACCGGCAGCAGAGAAATAACCTATCAGATGATGCTGAAACCTGGGAGAAGTTAAGTCCCCAGCCCGTTGGCTTTGGTCTTTCCTGGCCACGTGGGGACCACTTCTGTCCCTCTCTCTTCTCTGCTGGATACATCATTTCTTCGAACTCAGTGAGTACCCAGCCCCAGCTATTCTGCCTATCCAGGTCCAGGACCCTCGAGCTCTCTGCTGAGTTGCGGCCCCGCCAGAGTTAGCCCCATCCGAACAAAGACCGCCTCCACATAAACTGTTCGTTTGATCTCAGACTATAAATTGGGATGCCAATTCAATAGTATTGGGATCTCCGGCAAACGCTGGGAAAGTGGGTGTCACGGGATCTAAAACAAAAATTTATTCAAATTGGCCTGAACTTCCTATGTCCAGTTTTTTTTGGAAGCTGCGCACTCCCAACCTCCCATCACTGCACAGAGCACAGGGCGTCAGGCGCCGCCTAAGCCCCTCCCACTCACACCTCTCATCCCCATCTCCTTCCTGTCCTCCTGTGGCTCCTGTACACAGTGGCAGCAACACCAGCGGTTGTGATAGCAAACAGCAGCGCCAGCAGTTGTGATGGCAAACGGCTAGGCACCCGTGTTCCCAGAAGTAATCCCAAATAAACCCCTTGGTTCACTAAGGTAGATTTAGGTGGACTGGTCGTTTTGCTTGTGGTTGGTGCCCACTCTGGAGTCAATGGACCTTCATGTCTTCCCAGAAAGAGTCATAAAACAGATATACAGTCAGGAAACTGTGGAGTTTTAGTAGAAGTGCTGAGGGGCTGGAGAGATTACTTTGTGCTTAAGAGCACTGGCTGCTCTACAGAAAGCCTGGTTGAAGTCCCAGGACCCACATGGTAGCTCATAACCATCTGCAACTCCAGTTTCAGGGGCTCCCATACGCTCTTCTGGCCTCTGAAAGTACTGGGCATGCATGTGGTGCAGACATTTATGCAGGTCAACACCCATACATATTAAAAGAAAGAAAGAAGGAAGGAAGGAAGGAAGAAGAAAAGGAAAGAATGAGCCAGGCAGTGGTGGTGCATGCCTTTAATCCCAGCACTTGGGAGGCAGAGGCAGGTGGATTTCTGAGTTCGAGGCCAGCCTGGTCTACAGAATGAGTTCCAGGACAGCCAGGGCTACACAGAGAAACCCTACCTCGAAAAACCAAAAAAATAAAAAATAAAAAAAAGAATGAACGAAAGAGGGAAATGCAAAGGGCTCCCCCTTGTGGAGCCTCACATCTTGCATACTTGAGTTCCTTAACCACCCAGTGAGCCCCATTGGCTCTCTTAGCAGATGGAGAAGTCAAGGCTCAATTAGTGTAGGAAACTTGTCCACAGCCACACACCATGGCAAGCCTGTTTCTTCCATTACCACTCCAAGGCATAGATGTGCTAATTGTATTGGTAGAGACTGGAGTTGGTAACTTCTCTCTCCAGGTGTGTACTCCAGCCCTAGACACAGGTGTGTGTGTGTGTGTGTGTGTGTGTGTGTGTGTGTGTGTGTGTGTGTGTGTGTTTGTGTGTGTGTGTAAGGCACAGCAACTGACTGACTAGTTGGTTCCTTCCCAGCCTTCGGTCTTTCATCTTTGTAGATTGCTGAAGAATAGGCCCTTTTATACCACCAGCAATGGGCCGTTTTTGTAACTTTTTGTTTTAGTTACCTTTTTGTGTGTGTGCATGTGCATATGTGCATGTCAGAGAACAACCTGGGTTGGTTTTCTCTCACATTTGGACCCTAGGGCTAAATTTCACCGCAGCTTCAATATTTGCTAAAATATTCTGGGCCCTGGCCTAGGGAGTGAAGGAGGTCACGTGACTACTGCTCCCACTAGTTCTCTCTGTCTCCTATTTCTCTCTCTCTCTCTCTCTCTCTCTCTCTCTCTCTCTCTCTCTCTCCCTTTGCACTGGATGTCCTGAAATTTACTCTGTAGACCAGGGTGGTCTTGAACTCAGAGACCTGCCTGCCTCTGCCTTCCTAGTGCTGGGATTAAAAGAGCATGCCACCATGACCCACTTCTTTTTACTTTTTTTCCCCCTGAGAGATTCTCTTGTAGCCCACACTGATATTCGCTTCACTGTGTGGCTGAGGACGACCTTAAATTCCTGATCCTTTTGCCTCTGCCTCCCAAGTGCTGGGATTACAGGAGTGCATTGGCACAGGGCTGAGGGGATTCATATGTGATAGGCAAGCACTCTACCAACTGAGCCCCAGCCCAGCCCCAGCCCCAGCCCCAGCCCCAGCCCCAGCCCCAGCCCCAGCCCACTAGTCGCTTTCATTAATTCCAGGATCCAGTTACAATTGTACTCTACTACAGAGACTCCTGACCCTGGTGAAAACAATCAAAGCCTCTGGGTCCGGTGTCCATGCAAGGGGTGATGGCACCATCTGTGGGTCATGGAGGAAAGTGCACAGCATGAGTTTAGTAACAGTCTTGTTCCTGTCAAACAATACAGATTGCACGAAGGAGTTGAGGCCCAGACTCCTATTGGTTTATGAGAAGTGAATTCCACAGTGACATGATCTTTGTTTAAAGACAAGATGTTTCAGAGCAATGTGAGAAATGGGTGGAGTCTTGTGTGAATCTCACTTGTTTCCAGCTGTGCAGACCAGCACATGGGTATCCTTTGTAGGTGTCTTGTAGTTCTTAAGCAGACAGTAGCCTGGGATAAATGCTCTCACAGGCTTCCCTTCTTCCCACCTTCATGGAAGTCATGCTGGCACTGTGGTCTCCTGGCTGCCAGCCTCCTTCAGACCTGTGCTGACCACGTCCCACACATTTAATGCCTGTTTAATACTGCCCTGACATCTGCTTCCTGGAGGACCTGTCCTGACATAATCTCCCGGCTCAAGACAGACTCCTTCTTCTTTACTTATTTATTTGTTGGTTGGTTTTAAGATAGGGTTTCACTTTGTAGCCCATGCTGGAATCAAACTTGTAACCTCCTGTTTCAGCATCCTGAGTGTTGGGATTATATACCTATACCGCTGTGTCAGACAGAGATCTGCAGGAGGGCTCCCTGTGATGAGGAACTCCTGATTGGAGCAGGCAAGCCTGCACAGGAGTGGACCTCTTGAGGCTGGAAGGATGGGAAAGATGGTGGCTGGACCTCATCAGCTACACCATGGAATTCGTAATTCACAGGCTTTTGGTAAAGTTCCTAGAAAGGTTTTGCCTCTGTTACTGAGGATACTTACCCTCAGACTCTGTAGTCCCAAGCCAGAGTCACAGATCAAGACAGCTAGACCTGAAAGGTTCTGGGAAGAATGCATGAAGGTGTCAGAACCAAAATGGAATCACTAGTGTCAACCCTAACAACCGTGCAGTCAGGAAAGCCAGGGCCACAGGAAGGAAGGGTTTTTACACAAGATTGCCTGCTAGTCACAGAGACACTTCCAAAAATGTCAGCTTCCACAGATGCTACAACCTCATATAGGATATCCCTGCCTCCACAGAGCGCTCTGCCCAGCCATCCTGTGTTCAACCTCTGCTGGGTCCTGTTGTACATTTGTTACATATCCCACTGCCTTCACAGATCCAAGAAACGTCTTCCTATGATTAGAGTTTTGTCCCACCCATGGAAAAGAATGTTGTTTCTTGTAGACACATAGTCACTCTCCCACTATGTCTCTGGTGGCCAAGCATAAGACTTTGTGGTCTCGGTAGATCTTGCTCCAAGGAAGTATCTGGTTCCCAGGGGTTTCCCCTAGCAAGTCACCTGCTTTGAGAATGTGGCCATGGGCCACATTCAGGGTGGGGAACCATGCTGACATAGTGAATTGTGGTTGTGGAGCAGGCAGGCTCTGTGGCCAGCAAAGAGGAACAGTCTGTTCTGGCAGAACCTCCAGCCAGAAAATATCTGTTATTGGTGGAACTGATGAAAATGGACAGTGCATTCTGAAGCTAGAGAATGCCCAGGAGATCAGGGCTCAGGCTCAACCTCATGCTGGGCTCTTTGCATCTCCCAGATGGCATTTGACAGTGTCTCAATCCTTTGACCTTAAGTCTCTAGCTAGAGGCTCTTCTCTGCTTCCTGAAGACTACATCTGGAGAAGGCCTCATTATTGGACAGTCTGCGGCCTGAGGAGAAAACGTTCCTTGTCCTGTGGGGGTGTGCAGGAACTGGCTTTGCAGGCTCTTGATGTGTGTTGAGACACTGCATCAACTTGAACTTTGCTCCTGTGGGAATACTTACACTGTGAGAATATTTGCTACTGTGGGAATATGGCAAGTGCCAGATACTCTGCACTGGGGTTCCCTCTGGAGAGAGAACTCGGTTATGGGTATCTGAGTGCACCCTCATTTCCATTTGTTTAAAATTCTCTTCTTTATTTTTATTTTCTCAGGACTTTTCTCCTAGACCAATGAACTTAATTTTGAGAATAGACTTGATGTTCATAATGTTCATACAAAACAAAACAAAACAAAACTTAGAAACACAGGGAGAAACATTCTCTCCCCAAAGTAGATCCTGTGCATTGAGCACTGAGGAGGGCAGAGACAGAACCTTGCCTTAGCCTCCCGTCCAGGACAGCTTGTAGGGAGTCTAACAGTGCGGTTTTTTTGGTTTGTTTTTGTTTAGTTTTTTTTTTTTTTGAATGAACAATCATGATCAGGTACTGTAAACGGGAAATATTTGTTTTTAAATGAAAATCATTTTATTGTAAGAAACTTGCAAATAGCCGAAGAAGAGTCCACAGAGTTGGGTTAAAGTAACTGTCAAACAAGCTCCCGCCCAGCCCTGCGTCTGTATGGTTCATGAACAGTGGCCACTCTTAAGCGGAGGGGCTCTCCTGTGGAGCGCCACTGTCATCATCTGTTACATTGTTATGCATTTATCTACCACAAAAAGCCAAAAAAAAAAAATCCAGGACAGAGTTAAAACTAGAAAAACAATTAGATTTCTCTCCTCTTTCAGGTCTCAAGTGTCCCTTTCCTCCCCCATCCCTCCTGATCGCCTCACCCTGCCCTTCCGGGTTCTCCTACCTGGTGTGCTGCACCCACACGGACATTGTTTCTAGGATCACACATGAGGGCGAACATGTGGTTTCTGTTTCTGAGATTCTGTGGTCTTACTTAATTTTCTAACTCCACCTGCTTTCCTGAAAATGTTGTGATTTAGTTTTTCATTAGAGCTGAATTTGTATGTGTACCAGATTTATCTGCTGATGGACATCTATGTTTGTTCCACTTCCTTGCTATAGCGAATGAAGTATTAATAGACGTGGCCATGCAAGTATCTCTGTGGTAGGGTGTGGAACTCTCTGGCTGTACACCCAGGAGTAAAACAGCTGGATTATATTTTTATCCATATTTATCTTTTACTTTATGCATATGGATATTTTGTCTGAATGTAGACATGTCTACCATATGTAGACATGGTATCCTTAGAGGCCAAAAGAGTGTGTGTCAGATATCTTGGAACTGGACTCATAGATGACTGTGAGCTGCCACGTGGATGATAGAAACCGAACCTCGGTCCTCCGTGAGAGCAGCCGGAGCTCTTAACCATGGAGCCGTCTCTTCAGGCTCTGTTTCTATTTTTAGAATAAACTTTGGCTTTCAAAATCCATAATTCTGCATAGTTATTGCTCAATAATTTGATGCCTTGGTAACAATATTTACATTGACATATGTATTTTTTCCTGGGGTTAAATCTTAAGTTGCTAAGTTGTTCTAAAAGAGTAGTTTTGGGTCCCCTCTGACCAGAGGGGCCAGGGCTTTGGTGGGTACTGTGAATGACAGGGCCATGGTAATCATGTAGTCTCAGCTATGACTGGCTATCCTTGTCTTTGGTGCCTCTATTCTTCACTCTTACTGGTTTGTCTCTGCAACCTTGGCAGATGCTCTTTGCTCATACTTTATCAAAACTATCAGGAAAAAGCTAATGGAAATATCTTCAGATAATCCCACAGATTTCTGGAAGTGGTGGGGACGAGGGGAGGAGCCAATTCTCACTTCCACCCAGTTAAAGGGGAGCCGAGAGAGTGAGAGCAGCATGTCAGAGGCAGAGGCTGTGAACAGCTGGAAGTGTCACCCTAGAACTGGAACGTGCTTGATCCACCCAGAGCTGCTTCTGCTGAGAGGTAGTGGCTGAGGGGAAGCCAGGCAGGCCTTGATCTTGTTATGTCCTTGAGCCTCAGCTCAGCCTGCCTACGCCAAAGCAGGGCTTCATCTTGTTAATTTTTTTTCCTGATGCTGTGTGAATCTCCTTGATTTATCTTTATATTCGTATTTTATTTTTTAAAGAATTACATTTATTTGTGTGTGGGCTCATTTGAAGGTTAGAGGACATTTTTGGGGAGTCCGTTCTCTGCATCCACCTCCACCAGGCTGTGAGGCTTAGAAGCAAGCACCTATCCACTGAGTCATCTGTCTGGCTCCATACCCATTCTTTCTAGGGAATTATTTGTGAAATATCGGCCTGTAACCCTAGCACTTGAGAGGCTAAAGAAGAATAATTGTGAGTTATAGGTCAATCTGGTTACATAGCAAGTACTAGACCATCCTCAACTGTAGAATAAGACCCCATCTCAAATAGAACAAAATAGAACACCCAAATAAATAAGTAGAAAAGCTACTTATGTGAGTTATATTTTACTGTCTGAATATTGAACTCTAATTTAAATATTTTTCACGATGCTTCATATAGATTCCATAGGTTATAAAGCAGCTTTAGCTGGGCATGATGATGGCACATGCATTTAATCCCTGCACTTAAAAGGCAGAGCTCTGTGAGTTTGAGGCTAGCCTGGTCTACATAGCGAGTTGTAGGCCAGCCAGGTATACACAGTGAGACCCTGTCTCAGAAAAGTAATTAAAGATTGTATTAGCTACAAATAACAATAGTTTTATTTTATCCCCTTAAAAGTTGTTGGGACAGGGGGCTGGAGAGATGCTCGCGATGAAGAGCACTTGTGATTGCAGGGACCTGGGTTCAGTTCTCAGAACACACATGGTGTCTCACAACTATTGGTAACTCCAATTGCAGGGAATCCAGTGCCCTCTTCTACTTCTGAGGGTACCAGGCTTGCATGGTGGACATACATACGTGCAAGCAAAACATTCCAACACCTAAAATAAAATAAATCTAAATTAAAAACAAAATTTAGGATTATAAGACAAAACTGAAAATATATACTCATTACAGATACAAAAGAGACTTCCGAGCTCCTGCAAATAGCACCTGTCTTTAATGAGTTATTTTATAGCTTTATAAAAATTATAAAAACTCAATTAGAATCTCACTAGGATTTGCTACATACTGGTTAGTGTTCATTGTTGACAGAATCTAGAATCCTTTGAGAGATGGGCCTCTGGGCATACTTATGGGGAATGATCTTGACTATGTTAATTGATATGGGGAGAGCCTTCTTAACTATGGGCCTGACATTACCTGAACGGGTAAGGGGGTCCTCAACTATATAAGAAGGAGGAAGAAGACTACGTACCAGCAAACACATATTTCTCTCTCTCTCTCTCTCTCTCTCTCTCTCTCTCTCTCTCTCTCTCTGCTTCCTGATGTCTGAAGCAATGTGACAAGCTCCCTCAAGCTCTTGCTGCTGTGACTACCCTGCCATAATGATTACCCAACCATGATAACAACTCCACCATGATAACTACCCCACCATGATAACTACCCTACCACAATAACTTCCCCACTATGATAACTACTCCACCATGATAACTACCCTACCACAATAACTTCCCCACTATGATAACTACTCCACCATGATAACTACCCTACCATGATAACTTCCCCACTATGATAACTACTCCACCATGATAACTACCCCATCATGACGGACTACAGCCTGGACCTGTGGGCTAAATGGACACTTTCTCCCTTAATTTGCTCTTGTCAGAGTATTTTATCACAGCAGCAATAAAAGAAAACAATATATGCTAAAAAGATAGCGTATTTTTAAAAAGATTTATTTATTTTATTTGGATGAGTACACTGTAGCTGTCTTCAGACACACACCAGAAAAGTGCATTGAACCCCATTACAGATGGTTATGAGCCACCATGTGGTTGCTGGGAATTGAACTCAGGACCTCTGGAAGGGCAGTCAGTGCTCTTAACCGCTGAACCATCTTTCCAGCCCAATTTTAAAAAAGGATAACATATTTATTATTATTATTATTATTATTATTATTATTATTATTATTATTATTATTTTGTGACAAGGTATCATTATATAGCCCAGGCTAGCCTCAAAGTTGTGATAGTCTTCTTGTGTCTGCTTCCCATTGCCTGTTGCATATCTATGTGGAACCTGGCACACAGAAGTCATGAGATAAACTTGAAAGGCTCTGATAAGTTTTATTTCCCTGGAAATGTGTTTTGTGGTCCGTGAGTGATAGGTGGGTGGTGGGCTCCTCCTTTCAAGGCTTGGTATACACTCTTGAGGCTCTAGAGCAGCTAAGGGATGGATTGAGTCAGAACATCTAATTTTGTGACTACAAGATGGTTCATGTCTCTTCCCCCTTTTTGGTTCAAGATCCTTAACTCTGAGCTAGAGCAGCAGAGATTTTTCGATACCTGTGTCATCCATATGACCTGGGGGAGCCCATCATGCTCGGCGTTACTGAGTTAGGCTTTTCCACGTAATGCGTTCCACGTAGTTTTCATTTTTAAATGAAACAAACAGTATGACTGTTTTGCCTACATGTATATCTGTGCACCATGAACTTACTTAGTGCCTGCAGAAGCCAGAAGAACTGGAGTTCAGATGGTTGTGAGCTGCCACATGGGTACTGGGAATCAAACCCAGGTCCTCTGGGAGAGCAGCCAGTGCTCTTAACTACTGAGCCATCTCTCCAGCCTCTCCAACGTCATCTTATCTCACTTTGCTTGACTGTTGAGATGACACAGATAGCCCTAAGTCACCATCCAATTGTGGCAATTTTGGGGATATAGAATTTATTGGCCGGGGCATAGAAACCTCCTGGATCCCAACAGCGGGCGGCTGAGGCAGGAGACGTCTGCCTGGGCCTCCAGGAGTCCATAGCCAATGAGCACCGGAAAAAGCTACCCTCCCAAGAGCTCGGGAAAGCAGTGAGTGGGGTTAAGGGAAGCAATACCTTTCACCCGGACCCGCCCGGATCCACCGGGACCCAGGTCCTGAGAAGCGGGGGACACAAAATCTCTGAACCTTCAGGTTTCCACCTGTGGGCGGAGACCTCTGCCTGGGCCACCAGGGGCCTGTGCCTGGGGACCCTAGCCTGGACCACAAGGCTCCAGGAGAGAGTGGGTATCCCAGGAGTGCTGACACACCTTTGAGCACAGGCAAAACCACCACTTCTGCTCAAACCCATTGGACCAAAAGGGACCCTTGCAGAGCCATCAGGGCACAGAAACCAAGGGACAGCTGGGGACAAGATCTTTCCGATTTCCTTCTGCACCCCAGAGCAGACCCGGTGCCACAGCTCTCCAAACCCAAACACCTCTCAGAGAGAGCTGGTCTTCAAGGAGTACTGACACAGAGGCCTGCAGGAGGGGCAAGCCACAACCAGACAGAGTAAGATCAGCTAATATCAGAGTCAACAAGATGGCAAAAGGCAAGGGCAAGAACATAAGGAACAGAAACCAAGGCTACTTGGCATCATCAGAACCCAGCTCTCCCACCACAGCAAGCCCTGGATACCCCAACACACCAGAAAAGCAAG
>CM052700.1:58818683-58836219 GCA_028551405.1 Uromys caudimaculatus
CTGGGGGATGAATAAGGAAGTAAGGGTCGAGGCTTATTGGTGATGTGTTTGTGTGTCAAGTTGACAAGGGGTCAATTGTAGTGGCTGGTTTTGTGTCAACTTGACACAAGCTGAAGTTATCACAGAGAAAGTTCAGTTGAGAAAATACCTCCATGAGATTCAGCGGTAAGGCATTTTCTCAATTAGTGATCAAGGAGGGAGGGCCCCTTGTGGGTGGTACCATCTGTGGGCTGGTAGTCTTGGGTTCTATAAGAAAGCCAGCTGAGCAAGCCAGGAGAAGCAAGCCAGTAAGCAGCATCCCTCCATGGCCTCTGCATCAGCTCCTGCTTCCTGACCTGCTTGAGTTCCAGTCCTGACTTCCTTTGGTGGTGAACAGCAGCATGGAAGTGTAAGCCGAATAAACCCTTTCCTCCCCAACTTGCATCTTGGTCATGATGTTTGTGCAGGAATAGAAACCCTGACTAAGACAAGGATCTTCACCTTGCTCCCAGGAGGACGCTAGACAGGACTATGCTGAGCAGGAAGGCAGGGTGCTCCCAATCAGGGAATTCCCTGCAGCAGTAGGCAGCTATCTCCTTGACCCTGTGGATTAGCCTGCCAGCCTGGGTCCTGATATCACCTGTTATCCAGGCTCAACACCCAGGGCCGCTGGGCCAGCTATCCAGCCCTGCAGCCAGAGCTCTTATTAGTTGTTACGTAAGGTATAAGCCACACCTCTTTATGCCTTTCCATGATAATGAAGACTGGATTCAGTGAAAACTTCTAGAAAACAGATTGCTGGCTATAGATTGGGTAGAGTTCTGACCAGTCTTCAAATTGCCCATTTATTTATTATCTACCCATTCATCTACTGATCTTCTCTCTACCTAATCTTCATTGCTCCTCTGACCATATCATTCATCCATTCATCTTCTATCCATCTATTCATCAATTGTTCCATCATTCATTCACCTATTGGTCTTTCATTAATCTTTTCACCCATTGTTTCTCTGTCCATTCACTGATCTTTTGTCCAACCATTGATAAATTAACACATTTCTACTCATTATCCCATCCTCTTCTCTTCTACTCATGCACCCAGCTGTTTATCTTCCATCCATCCGTCCATCCGTCCATCCGTCCATCCGTCCATCTGTCCATCCATCCATCTAACCATCTAATTATTTGTGCCAGTTCCTTCATATTCTCCCTGTTCTTTTTCTTCTCTCCTCTTCACCCTTCTATCTTTCCTACCTTCTGAGGAATATTTGTCTAGAGTCTGCTTTCTACCAACGTTCTTAGATATAGCAGGCTTCTTCAAAGCCAAAACCTTCTCAGGAGAAAACTTACTTGCTCACTGAGTCTCCGATCAGCTCCTCTGGACCCTGAGCATTCTCTACAGAAGGAACTCTGTTCGTGATACCAGGGGAGGAAAGAGGAGTAAAGAGTAGAGAAGAGGAAAGATAAATGTCTGCTGCTGAGCCACCCTACCTTATGTGAGACGCCCAAGCTGCAGGAAGCATGGAGGAGAACCCAGGCCTCAGACATAACATCTCTGCGTTGCATTTTATAAGTATATGAAAACATTCTATTGCAGTGGTCTCCCTGCTTCTAGACTCTTGGATCCCAGTTGATGTTCCTCACCATGCCCAGAGGGATTTTTCTTTTCTGTACATGTTCACATATGTATGTACACATGTGTGTGCATGCTTTAGAGGCTAGAGGTCAATGTCCAGTGACTTCCTCAATCACTTTCCACCTTATCTTTAGAAATAGGGTCCCTCACTGAACCTAGAGATCACTCTTTGCCAGTCTGGTTAGCCAGTGATTTCCTTAGATGCTCCTGTCTTTGCCTCCCTAGCCTGGGAGTATAGGTGTCATCTGGGGTACTGGTTTTTACATGGGTGCTGGAGATCTGAACAGCTTGCGCTTATATGGCAAGCACTTGACTGACTGAACTATCTCCCTATGCCCTCAGAGTGCTCTTTCCTCAAGTCTTCTGCCTGAACTCACAAGAAGGAAGTAAAACTCCTTAAGATGCATCAAAAGGGCCATCATCACCTGATACCAGATGGTTCTTTAGACCCTTGCCCACCTCCTGTCACATCACACATGCATACAGGACCAGAGCTTGCTACAGGTCCCCAAGCATCCTATTAGTCTTATTTCCCACACCCTGAATGTGCCCATCCTTCAGTTGAGCACTCCCTCCGCTCTGCTCCCTGTATGTACTTTGACAGCGCACATTCATTCACTGCCATGGTCTCCATCTTGTACTGTAATTGACTTGCTCGGGCTGCTTTTTCCTGTCAGGTTGCAAGCTGCTGAGTGAGAAGACTGAGAAGTTCATCTCTGGGGTCCTAGGCTGAGCTCTTAGAAGGCACTCAATGTGTTTTGGAGGGTGGGTGGAGAGATGATGGATGAAGGGCTCTTTACAAGAATAGAAGAGCCTTCGGATAAGATGATTAAAATGTCTGTGTACCAGGGAAGAAGTCAGGTGGCTTCCTTGTTAAATCCCAACTCTTTGTTGAAAAGATGAAGCTGTGGCCTCTGCCAGGCAAATCATCTAAGCCAAGAACAGGGAACTTGGGCATGACAAAGTGACCTGCTCTTGACTCATTTCCTGTTTCTTTCTGGATAAAAAGGCCTTTGGGGAGACAGACATTGAGAAGTTCCAATGCCAGAGGTGGAGATGAAGGAGAGGGAGGCTCCCGAAGCACACTTCACAGTGGACAAACAGAACATCTCTCTCTGGCCTCGAGGCAAGTGCCAGCTCCTGCTCCATGCCCACCTGGTGCTTATGCCCACCACTGCTCTTCACGGACCCGTAACAGACCTCTTTGTTCCCTTCCAGAGCCTCCTCCCAAACAAGATCTGTGTCCAGTCCTAAGGAAACCTCTCTGTATCTGCGCGGCCTTCATCTTTCTGGCAGGGGTGCTGGTCACCTCTATTGTGCTTCATGCTGTTTTCTGTAAGTCAACTGGTCCCTGGGGATCCAAATCTTTTTGCTTCAGTCCCTGGTTTCTCAGGTCAATGACATTTCAGGAACTTCCCTGATGTTTTTAGAAGCTGGCCTGCTATCCTGTCCATCCCAGGTTCTAGGAGGATCTTATAACTGGCATTAGAAAATGTCTGTCTTCAGGATACACGTCTGTCTTCAATCACTAAGCCTTTTATTTCTGCCTTTGACTCCCTTAGACTCCTGTCACTCACAGCTCCCAGATCGTTGGATTCAAAGCTTTGTGACGAGCTCCCAACAGGGAGCTTGACGTCTCCTGATCTTACTAGGTCCTTACTAGGTACTAGTTCTGCACTGAGCCAAGCCAGTCTCCGTACTCCCTTGTCCAGGCAAAGAATATGTTCATACTTGGAGCCTTCTTATTCTTCTTCTAGATGCTTCTTGGCCCCTGCTGTGGTCATACTTTCTTCCTTTTGCAAACTTCTAGAGAACAGAGGGAAAAATGTCTTCTCTTTTCATGACCTACATGCCTGGTCTCAGACTCTCAGTCCTATCCTTCCCGGTTATCACTAACCTTGATCTTATCCTAGACCACTAGTCTTGTCTCTTCCCTCATTTTCCACCTCTTTTTGTTTGAGACAGGGTCTCACTATGTATCCCTGTCTGGCTTGGAACTCAGTGGATCAGGCCTGACTGGAACTCACTGAGATCCACTCACCTCTGCCTCCTGAGTGCTGGGAGTAAAGGTGTGTGCCACCAGGCCCTACTGTTCCTGACTTCTAGTACTTCCTTTCTCATAGGACTCTTTTTAAAAAAATTATTTTATTTTATATATGTATGTGAGTGTTTTGCTTGCCTGCTTGTGCACCACATGCCCTGGTGCCCTAAGACAGAAGAGCACATTGGACTTCCCTAGAACTGAAGTTATAGTCAGGAGCTGTCATATGTGCTGGGAAGTAAACCCAGGTATTCTGCAAGGATAGGTGTTCTTCCTGCTGAGTCATCATCCGTCCCATAGGACTCCTTTGACAGTTATTGGTTAGTTTTGGTTTCTGTGCCTATGATCTTAGTAAAGTATGAAGGATAGGGCCACGGAAGGGCAGAAAGAGCTTCATGCCCCTCCCATGTGCTCTGGAGTCTGCATGTATATGGCCCCACTCATGGCCATAAAGCAGGCTGTGGGCAGACAAGGGAGGGGTGTGCTTCCCTAGCTGGTGGTGGAGTCTTTGACAGGAGATGTCTGGGAACTAACTCATAGACTAAGAGAGGACCCAGAGATGGAGTGATAAGGGAACCCCCTTTACCAAGTTCACCCAGACCACACTAAGGAATTTCAGGACTGGGATCTCCTCCTGCTTCTTCATGAGGACTCTTGGTCTCCTCGATGCCTGTGCCAGCCAGCGTTCCTGATGCATGGTAGCACCTGATGTACCCATTAAGGAATGGATGGAGAGTCGGTGGCAGCCCCTTGGGCTGTCTTGGTCCTTTATGAAGTGTGATCCTGCAGCTTCTCCTTCCTGTAGACAACACCCCACCTCCATAGCTTAGGAACCCCTCAGCTGACCCCTTGACTGTCTCAAATCCAGATCCCAGGTTGATGGGCAAAATATTGGATGTGAAGAGTGATGCTCAGATGTTGAACGGTCGTGTGGACAACATCAGCACCCTGGGTTCTGATCTTAAGAATGAAAGAGACCGCGTGGATGATGCTGAGGCTCAGATGCGGGCAGTGAACGCCAGCCTCAACACGGTGCATTCTCAGATCCTGTCTTTGGAAATCAGCATGAAGCTAGCCCATGAACAGCTCCAGGTATTAACAGTGAGCTGGGAAAATGTTGAGAGCCTCAATGCCAAAATCCCAGAACTGCAAAGAGATCTGGATAAAGCCAGTGCCTTGAACACAAAGATCCAAGGACTACAGAATAGCTTGGAGAATGTCAACAAGCTGCTCAAAGAACAGAGTGAGTAAAAGATCACCCTGCAGGCTGAGCAGTGGCCACAAGCCCCTGCCTGTCTTGAGCAGTAGTTTGAGTCTCCACACTAAGGTGCAGAACGTAGAAGCATTGGGAGTACAGTCTGTCCTGTATGGCCTGGAAAATAGCCACATATTTGGTTTTGAGTGAGTTTATTAAATATATGGTGAGCTAAAAATAAAAGAATGAACAACAAATGATGGATGGATAAATAAATAGACACAGAGAGACAGATAGATAGGTGTTAGATTGATATAGCAAAACATCAAATTGGGCATTAAAAACCTCCAGCAGAAACCGACCGGGGAAGGCCCACTGAGGCCCTCTGATGGATTTTCTGATAGAGTCCCTGAGGAGCAGAGGGTCCCTTAGAGTAAGGCTTTCAAGTAAAAGAGCAAACAGCAGCTGGAAGGTGATGTCCTCAAATCAGGAACTTACAAACACCCAGCAGAGCGGGGAAGATAAGTCAGGCAGCTGGGGTTCACAGAGCCAGGGGCCAACCTGTCTCCAGACAGAGTGGGCAGCGTCTCACTGAGCTCACATAGAGACATTTTACCAGTGTAACGTAGGTTACACCTGTCCTGTACCTTGCTGTTTCCCGTGATGTTCATTACTGTGAGCCAGGGCCTGGGGTGATGGCCCCGAGTTCCTGTCATATCTCCCTTCCCTGCCCTTGTCCCTGTCTAGCCTCAGAGCCTCTATTCACAAGTCTCAGATTTTTAGGGTCCCAATGAAAGGGCCCCAATCCCTGACACTGGGAACTCAAGGTCCCTAGAGCCTGGACTCATTCACTGCTGTCCCCAGGGTCCCACTGAACACTTCACCCCATCAGGACAAGGCAGAACCTGGAGCACGGCACCTGGAGCACTGCAGTTACCTCAGCCCTTGTTTTCCAGGTGACATTCTGGAGATGGTGTCTAGAGGCTGGAAGTACTTTGGGGGGAACTTCTATTATTTTTCACGCACCCTGAAGACCTGGTATAGTGCGGAGCAGTTCTGTACTTCCAGGAAAGCTCACCTGACCTCAGTGTCCTCAGAATCAGAACAAGTGAGTACAAGCATCTGGCTCGTGAAGGGGTATATCAGCGAGGCTGGCAGGAGTTTGCTGCGCTAACAAAACTTTAACTGTGCATGACCTAATGTGGGTGTGGCGGGGGTGCGTGAGTGTGTGTGTGGAATTCCAGTGCATATGTGGAGGTCCCAGGAGGATATCAATGTCCTGTTCTATCACTGTTACATCCCACATCCCCCAAGTACTGACTAATGGGCTAGCAAGTTCCAGCCATCTTCTGTCTCTGCTGGGGTTATGTGGTTGCTGGGATTTGAAGTCAGATCCTCATACTGCGCAGCAAGTGTCCCTACCCACACGGTCATCTTCTTATCATCCCCTCCCCCTCAGAGTTTATTTCTCATGTATACTATATATCTTGCAAGAGATATCAGAGGTCTGCTCGGTGTGAGCATTAAGGAGATAAGCCAAGGAGGTTTTACTTCAACACACATCCAACGTTGCTGAAGCAAAGGGACACAATGAGCTTCACTGGCTCTTTTCCCCTTAATATCTCTTTAAAAATTTTTTTGATACTTTATTTACATTTCGAATGTTTTCCCCTTTCCAGGTCTCCCCTTTGGAAACCCCCTATCCCCTCCGCCTCCCCCTGCCTCTATGAGAGTATTCCCCTACCCACCCACCCCTGTCTTCCCTCCCTGGCATTCCCCTATACTGGGGCCTCCAACATCCTCAGGCCCAAGGTCCTCTCCTCCCCCTGATGGCCAACAAGGCCCTCCTCTGCCACATATGTGGCCCGAACCATGGCTCCTGTTTTAATGTAATTTCTGCACACATGTTCCTAGGGAGAGCCAATTATATAATCGGCTAGCTTCAAAGAGGGCCGGGAGGGGGCGCTCGTTCCACATGGCAGAAAATAGAAATACTTGTAAGATGCTCCAGGAGGTAGTTAAGCCTCCTTCCTGGTGATGCAAACTGTAGACCAGGCTTATTGATCCAAGAGACAGAGAAGTGAAGCAGATGAAGGCCCAGGGTCTGTTCTAGCTGAGTGTCACGGTCTGCCATCAAACTTATCCTGGAGCCTTAGGGATATTTCCCAGGCCTCATTTTAAGTGAATTGATGAAATAGTGCCTGCCCAGAAGGATAATGGAGGTCTTCTAGTGTCTAGTACAATTAAGGGCCCATGCAATGTAGGCATTACATTCAGGCAATTCCCTTGATGTCCCTTGTCTGCAGTTCAGTTGAATCTTCTGCTTTTTTTTTTTTTTTTTTTTTTTCAACACAGAGTCTCAGTATATAACTCAGGGTGGCCTTGAACTTTCAATCCTGGGCCTCAGACACCAAAGTGTAGGGATTGCAGGCATCTGCTGCTGTGCCTGGCCAGCTGACTCTCTCATGTCCTTCAGACCCTCACTAAAAAGCACAAGTTCCAAGTTTGTTAGTTGATGATCTAAGAGCAACCAGGAATTAGAAGTGGGCTCTAGGTCCAGGAAGGGCCGGAGAGAAGATGCTGCACCTGTGAATCTGCGACTCTCATGGGGCATCATTCGGTTCAGGGCTCCTGCTGTGCATAAATAAAGAGTACCCAACAGGTAGATACCCAGAGGTGTGGTGGAGGCTGGGCCTCTGCTCACTTACTCTGTGTTCCCCACAGGAGTTTCTCTACAAGGCAGCAGATGGAATTCCACACTGGATTGGACTTACCAGGGCAGGGAGTGAAGGGGACTGGTACTGGGTGGACCAGACATCATTCAACAAGGAGCAAAGTAGGAGGTGAGTGAGTCTGCGGTGCCCTCCTTCCCAGCCTGGCTTGCTCCATGGTGAGTTCCCATGAACACAGGGCTCTGCTTTGTCCTTTTCCTAGCACAGTGGTGCCACTGGAGTGGAGTGGAGCTGTTTCTGCTCATTGGGTACCTCCGTGTCTTATGGGGCTTGACAGCAAGCTTTTCTGCCTAGCTGGGGTGAGGATCTGACCCAAGTCCAGGCCTGTGCAGTATGAACTCATGAGAACCTTGAGAGATGCGAGCCAGGGGCACAGCAGGGGGCTACTTCAACTCTTTCTTAGGTCTACTTAGGTTTGGGAGCAGAACCTTGCAATGTTGTCACCCAGGAGGAAAACCGGGGTTAATGTAACTCATCAAAATTTTTTAAAATTTATTTTATTGTGTATTTACATGATGGATGTGTCCCATGTGTGTAAAGGTCAGAGGGTAACTTGTCCAGGTCTGCTCTTTCCCACCGTGTGGATCCTGGGGATCAGACGCAGGTTATCAGCTTTGCTTGCAGGCACTCTAACCCGCCATGCCATCTTGCTGGCCTCTAACATAACTGATTTTAAAGACAGCGTCTCATGTGACTCAGGCTGGCTTAGAAAGTTGCTTTGTAGCCCAGGTTGACCTTGAACTTCTGATACTCCTGCTTCTACCTCCTGAGTGCTTGGATAAAGGCAGATGCCATCATGCCCAGTCTATTTGGCACTGTGGATAGGATTCAGGGCTTCCTTCGTCCTACACAAGCGTTCTGCCAGGTGCACAGAGTGTCTTTCTTTGT
Organism: Uromys caudimaculatus; assembly: GCA_028551405.1. Taxonomy (NCBI): domain Eukaryota; kingdom Metazoa; phylum Chordata; class Mammalia; order Rodentia; family Muridae; genus Uromys; species Uromys caudimaculatus. Next base: position 58,827,155 of record CM052700.1, read on the forward strand.
TTTCTCACTTGATAGGTTCTGGATTCCAGGTGAACCCAACAACGTAGGAAACAATGAGCACTGTGCCAATATCAGGGTGTCTGCTCTGAAGTGCTGGAACGATGCTTCCTGTGACAATACACTTCTTTTCATCTGTAAGAGGCCCTACATCCAAACAATTGCATGACAGGCCTGGCTTGAGCTCAGCATTTGTGGGCAGCAGTGATCCAGCTGAAGAGATGTCTCTCTCCCTGGTGCTCCAAGATTGCTCTGCGCCTTATGTTTTTCTTGCTTGAAAATTGTCCCAAACACACTCTGGGGTCCTTCTGTCTTGGCTGGCAATTCTCTGCTCCCGGGGGCCTTGGAGGAGCTTGGGATAAATGGGCGGGGACCTGGAGAGGTCATAGAAGTCCTCGATGCCCAGGCGAGGCACATCAGTACCCCAAACATTTTGTTTAGATTTTTCTGATCCTTCTAAGAAGCCTTGGTTGACCATATGAAAGCTACATTCAAATATGACCAGTATTTGAGGAGACAGGCTTGCCCAATTTAACCATGATACAATTTATACATGTATTAGAACACCAAGTGGTACTCTCAAAATATGTAAATATGTTGTTTTTATGTGTCTATTGCAAATAAATGTAAAGATTTACTATTTCTTGGGGTGTGTGTGTGTGTGTGTGTGTGTGTGTGTGTGTGTGTGTGTGTGTGTGTGTGTATCTGTGTCCATGTCCGCAGGGTCCAGAAGAGGGTGTCCAATCCCCTAGAGTCGGAGTTACATATGTTTATGAACAACCAGATATGGCTGCTGACATCCAAACTCTGGTCTTCTGATAGAGTAGTAAGTGCTCTTAACTGCTGAGCCACCTCTTCAGTCCTGTAGATTTAAATTATAAGACAAAAAAAAAAAACCAGAAATAAAAAAGTACATAGAAAGGCTGGAGGTGTGGCTCACTGGGTGAAGTGCTTACCTGGCATTGGCCCTGAGGCTAATCTGCAGGACCACAAGACTAGGTATGCCAAGTATGTTAGTGCATAGCTGTGATCCCAGCACTGAGGAGGTGGAGGCAGGAGAATCACCAGTTCCATAGTGAGTTTGAGGCCATCCTGGTATAGAAGATTCTGTCTTGAGAGAAGAAGCAGTTTGCTTCAGGATAACCAAGCAATTCTTTCCATGTTGCTATGAGGATCTCTCTAGTTGAGATCACAATTCCCATATGTGTGTTTAGGAGGGCACTCTGGCTGAATCCATGGGATCAGCAGCTCTTGGTCACCCTGTCCTTGCCATGTTCCATCACCTCTTTATCCACTTTCTCTGAAGCCTGAATCCCCTTTTCCTTGAGTGAGCTAATCCAGTGCAGTTCAGGACTGACAGGTCCTCTGTTTTGTTTGAGCTGCTTGGCTCAGCTCCCCTCCCTCCTGCCACCAGGCCATCACGTGCCCAGGACACCACAGTCATCTGAGGCTCCTCCGGCTCTTCTCCATTGTGTTCCCCTCTTGCTATGGCATCCTTGTCTGCTTTAAACACCTCTTGGCTCAAAGCTTTCCTTGGAGTGCTTGTTTTCATTCCCAGTGACCACTGTGAACTGAAAAGAACATACAATCTCTGGGTACACCCAGATTGGGGGGGGGGGTGGCGAAGAAGAAGGCAGCAAGTCTGTCTCTGGAAAAACCAACAGCCACAGGCAGGGCAGCTTATATTCAGTTTTTATGTGAGTAAAATAAGGTAAGGTTTGATAACTTTCTTCAGGAGGCTCCTAGGTAGCAAGACTTCTGTCCTCTAGCGCTCTTCCCAGGGGGATCCTTTCTGAGGTCCCCATTCTTCACAAAGGCTGGGTGTCTGGATATAAACCAGAATCTAAGCCAGAGACAAAGGCCTGAAAACAGAGGCTACCAACTCTGGGGCATCAGAGAGAATGCAGGAAGCATGAGCTGACCTCCACTGAGGATCCTCAGCAGAGAGAGTCCCTTTGAGAGCCATCCCCAGGGTACTGCTGAGGGGGAAGACGGAGCACAGAGGGCACAAGCTTTTTTTTTTTTTTTTTTTTTTTTTTTTAAATATGGTCTTTCTATTTGATCCTGGAACTAACTATGTAGATCAGGCTGGCCTTGAACCTACAGAGATCAGCCTGTCTCTGCTTCTGCCTCTCAAATGCTGGAACTAAAAGGATGTGTCACCACACCAGGCTATAAGTTTGTGTTTAGGGCCAGGGCATCTTTGATCCTCCCAGAACTCCAAAGACTGAGGTCCCTTGCTCTTACCAGTGGACCTGCCTGCTGAAAGACTCCCCATCTGGCCAGGCACCCCACCATGGGGCCAGCTGTCTTCCATTCAGTGGCTAAAGAAACTCCATTTTGTGCTGGGCATCCGTCTTGTTGCCTGTTTGTCTCTGACCTAAATTTCTGGAGGATAAGATCCCTGCAACCCTGACTCCTTGACCCCTATCCAGCTGTGACATGACCACCTGCTTATTAGCTGATGACATGTCTAGCTATTACATTTTAGGTTCTGTAACCTGCTTAAGCAGATATCCAAGGACTATTTTAAGGCCACCTTGACCACTTAGTCTTGGTCAAGCAGAACAGCATTTTGGCTTGTGCAACTTGCTTGAGCAGACACTCAGCGACTTCTTGAGGTTTTTGCCTTTAAACGTCCTTCTTTTACCTACCTGTATGTGGCATGTCTCTGATTTGGGTTAAGGATTGCAGCCCATTTGCAGTTGTCTTTATACATTCAATTGTTGATTGGCGTACTGGCTTAGAGCTGAGTACTGGCCAGATTTTGGTATTGTTAATTCTTATGGCTCATCACCTGACTCAGCATTTCGTAAGCACTCTTCCTCCCTCCCTTCTAACAGATTGGTTTAGTAAAGAGCTGATGGCCAATAGAAAGCAGGAAAGGAGAGGAGGGACTTTTAAGCTGAGAGAGGGTCTCTAAGAGAAGAATGAGAGGTGAGGGGATTCACCACCTGGACAGGGAGGTGGTTAGATATACCAGGACTGAGAAACATAAAGAACTAGCCATGTGGTGGGTCATGGGCTACAATAATACAATCAAGTTAGATAAGCCAGCTAGGTGGTAGCCCAAGCTAAATGCCTAAGCTTTTTATAAATATTTAATAAGTCTCTGTGTCATTGTTTAACTCCTGGCAGGTCTAGAATGCCCTTCTATATACTGTAGCTAGCAGTTTTAATAAATTTGGCTAATTATAATCTGAATTTAGCCTGATAGTTTTTCCCAGTGTTCTCAAGCTCCATAATATCTGGAGGCCCCAGCAAGATGCAGGAAAAAATCCAGATTCAGGACTTGGGGTTCAGGATAGGTCGTAGCAGGGGCAAGTATCACACTCTGGGGCCCTGGAGGTGAACAGCCCTAGTCAGGGGCAAACATATTTATAGATTTGGGAGCTTGGAGGGAAACCCCAGCCTGTGATCACCACCTACTTACAAAATGGAAATACAACTAAAGTAAGAATTTCTGGCTGACATGCTCCTGAAACAGGACCAATCAGTGAGTTGTTCTGGATGTCTGGACATTTGGAGAGATACAGGGGAAATCTGAAGCAATTGTAGACCCAGTCTCCAGAGACAGAGTAGGAGACCTGTTTTGGTGTGCTTATAATTTTTGTTGCAGAAATGGGGGCCATGCTGACACAGCTAAGTCATCTAGAATTACTTTGCAGCACTTCAAAGACTTCTTCAAGGGGTCTAGGGAGCTAAAATGTCATCTATGAAGCTCTTCACTCTCTGTGAACTAGAATGGGCAACTTTTGATATAGGGTGGCCAGATGTAGTGTCACTTGACCCTAATATGGCAAAGAGAGTCTGGCCAGTGGTCACAGGGACCTTGAATACCCTGCCTTACACTGACTGCTGATGGCCCCTCCCTGGCTGAAATGTGCCCTTAAACAAGGCTCCTCTGCTTTAGTTGCCAAGTCAATGAGTCAGAGGCTGGGTAAAAGCCTAAGCAAAATGCCTGAACTTTCTGTTCTTGTCCTGCGGGAGCAAGAAGAGGAAGAGGAGGAGGAAGAGGGGGAGATGAGGTAGCAGAGAATCCTGTATCTTACAGACTACAGATCCAGGCAGCCCAGGACCCAGCTGTCTGAAGAGGACCATGCACTTGCAACCCCAAGAATTTTTCTGGACCTGACATCACTTTCATATAGCAGGAGAGAGTTGGATTGTACTACACCCCAGCTGAGCTAGACCCCTGCTTTTCTCCCTCCTAGAGTAGCACCCCCTAATAAGCCTTCACCCCTGCTAGACAAAAGGGCTGGTGGGTAGCAGAGGCCCAAACTTTTTCTTCTAGTTTATGTTCTTTTTCAACCAGTGATCTGTATACCTGGAGACACAGAACCCTTCCTCCTTTGAGAAGCCTCAGCCCCTCATCAGCCTGTTGGAAAGTGTTTTCTTTACAGAGGCATTGAATCATGACTGAAGCCAGGAAGGCTATAAAGGGTCCCAGGATAACAGGGGAAAATGCAGAAAGAACTGAGTGACTATTATTCTCAGCAATACCAAACTGGGATACGGCTAATCAATGTAAGGGGGTACTAGACACCTATCACTGGGACCTCCTGACTGAAAAGAGAGCAGCAGCTACAAAGACAACTAATTCTTAAAGGTATCTGAGGTAACTCAGAGAAATCAGGAATCTTCTGCTGGGTTCCTGGAGCACCTCTAGGAGGCTTACCAGATGTTTACTTCATTGATCTGGATGTCCCAGACAACCAGCAGGCTGTTAATAATGCTTTTGTCTCCCAGTTGTCCCAGATATACACAGGAAGTTACAGAAATTAGAAGAGTTTGAGAAGCTGAATTGGTTACAGTCATTAGAAAAAGGGGAATTTTAATAATAGAGATCCAGATGAGAAGAGAGACAAGAGGCTAGCCAGAATAATGGTGGCCGTGTTCAGAGAAGTGACCAAATCAGCGTAGAGCCAGGTTGGAGAGGGACCAATGTGAATATTGTAAAGAAAACAGTCATTGGAATAATGAGTGTCCGCAACTCAGACAGGAGAAAGGAGTACAAATCCTCAGTCTGACAGGATTAGATTGATGTGGCCAGAGCTTCATACCAGTGAGCTCTCACGAGCCCAGGGTCACAGGAAAGGTAGGGGGCAAAACTCTCTGGTTTCTGGTGGATACAAGTGCAGTCTATTCTGTACTATTACAACCCCTCAGTCCCCTCAATAAAAAAAAGACTACCATCCAAGGGGCCATAGGGATCAGAAACTGCACTTGGACCACCAACAGAGAATTGGATATTGGACAAGGTATTGTGACTCATTCTTTTCTTGTTATGCCTGATTGTCCATAATCTCTGATTTGGAGAGACTTGTAGAGAAAACTTAGTGCCAACATCAAATTCAGTGAGAATAAAGCCACCCCAGACCTAGGAAGTTCTTAGTTAGGCATCCTGGTCAGAAGAATATTATCAGAAGAATATAAAATGACAAAAAGTAATACTGAAAAACAGGAAGCGGACAACCCCCTCCTAACATAATTAATGCTAATGTTTTCTGGAGTATGGGCAGAGACCAGTTTCCCTAGACTGGCCTCACATTGGCCGGCAATTGTTGGTCAGCTCTGGAGCTCAGCTTTACCTGTAAGAGTAAAGCAGTACCCCATCTCCAGAGAAGCTGAGGTAGGCACTAGAAAGCACATCGGCCTCTGAAGAGATGCAGGTATTTTACTGTTGGAATACTCCACTGTTCCCTGTCATCAAATCTGTTCAGGAGTTAGAAGAAGAATCTGAGAGTAGAAACTACAACTGTTTCAAACAACTGCACTTAAATCTGCCTATTGGATACAGGAAAAACTGTACACACTGTCCTGTACCTGAAACATGTTTTCTACCCCAGGGCTCTGTGAGCCAACCTATATTCTTGTTTGAATGGACAGACTCTGCACCAGGGTTCAGTGGCCAACTGATCTTGACTTGAGTATCATAGATGCCTAAGAACTACTCTATTCTGTTTTATGAAGCCCTTAGACCAAACTTCCTTAAATACTGACAAGGGCACCCAAATGCCACCCTCTTTCAGTATGCGGATAATCTCCTCATCACTGAATGCACCCTGAAAGAATGCTAACAAGATTCCGAGGAACTGCTTAATATGCTTCAGCAGCTGGTCTACCACATGTCTGACATGGCCCAATTATGCTCCAATGAGGTAACTTATCTGGGGTATTGCTTAAAAAGAAGCAGAAGGACTCTATCCTCAAGCAGGATCCAAGCTATCTTGAATATTTCTGAGTCATGGGATCAAAGGTAGGTGAGAGAACTCTCGGGTATAGTTGGATACTGCAGGTTTGAATACCCAACTTTTCAGAAATAACAAAGCCATTATACCGGAGTCTAGGAGAAAATGGCCTCCTGGGCTGGGAAAACAAAGAAAATGAGACATTCCAAAAACACAAGGGGGCTGTGATATCAGCACCAGCACTAAGGCTATCTGGCATTTCTAAGCCTTTCATCTGTATGTGGATGAATGACACAGGGTGGCCAAAGGTGTGTAAGTGTTCCTTTTTCTTTTTTGGATGGAGGGCCTCCTGAGACATGGGTGCTCAGGAATCTTACAGCTCTGGGGTGGGACAGTGTCCCCATGGAAGGATATCCTGAGACATGGAGCCCAGGAACCACACAGCTCTGAGAGGAAGCCTCCTCTGTAGAGGTGTTGCAGCTCTCAAGGGAGGGTATCCCCAGGTGAGCTCAGGAGCTCAGGGGCCTCAGCCCTGTTCCTTCTTCCCTGCTTGTTTTCATTGCTCCTTGGTTTCTTCCAATGAGAGAGTCACATCCGACAGCAAATTTCATAAAAGAGATTGGAGGGCCCAGGGTATGGAAGAACAAATCTAGAGGGGGCCTGCCTCTACTCCTGGTAGTGGACAGAAGGAAATTGAACAAAGGGGCCGTGCTTATATAGGATTTCTTGGGAGTGGGGCGGAACTTTTCAGGGCAGATATTTCCAGAATGAGAATTGGTGGGCTTTCAAATCCTGTGCTGGAGGAGCTAAGGTATTGGTTGGTTTGCCTGGTCATGGATTGGTGAGTTTTTGTGGGAAGGCCAGAGATTGGTGGGGTTTTGTGGGAAGGCCAGGGATTGGTGGGTTTTTTCACCCCTTTTCCTGCATTGGGCCCATGGGTTGGGATGGGAAGGTCTTAGCTGCAGGCAGCTTTGGCTGAAGTGTTAACACTGCTGAGCTACTTAGGGAAACTGGAGAGGGGGTGCTACCACTGCGGATTGCTCCTGTGGTGGTACCTCATGATGGCTGAGGCATGAAAGAAGTTGCCACCATTGTGGACAGCTCCTGGCTGGAGGCTGAGGCAGGAAATGGGACTGTTTTGACAGGCACCATTTTGACAATTCCTGCAGCATGCCTCTCAGGGACTACAAGGTATATCGACTCAAACTTTGGGACCCTGAAAAGGCCTGTGGCCTGTTTATCTAATGAGGGCCATGCTTCAGCAGATGTTCATCTGTATTCCAACAATTGCTGTCACAACACTATTGTTAAAGGAAACTGATAAACTGACCATGGGACAGGAGTTGATTGTCACCACTCCTCACTCTATGAAAATGCTCCTTCAGAGAGCATCTGAGCTGGACATGAAACACATGACTTACTCTTTGTCAAACACTGAGGATCAGATTCTCACCTTCTGCAATGTTGAACCCAGCCTCCTTCCTTCCTGACCCTGAAGAACTGTCAGCCCATGATTGTGCCCAGATCATTGATCACCTGCAATATATATGACTGGACCTCTGAGACCAATCTCTCAGGAAGGAAGATCTGACCCTATTCACCAAGAGAGGGAACTGTGTACAAGATAGGATCAGGTATGTAAGAGTGGGTGTGGTGACTCTCCCTGAGGTAAGCTGGGCCTGTTCTCTGCCCCAAGAAACATCAGCCTAAAAGGCAGAGCTGATAGCCTTGACCCAGGCACTCAGATGAGGAAATAACCACGCTGTCAATGTCTATAGTGATAACCAGTATGCCTTAGCCACTGCACATATCCATGGTGCTTTGTACCAGGAGTGGGTCTTGTTGCTCTCTTTGGAAAGAAGATGAAAGACAAAGAGAAAGTCTCTGCTCTCCTAACATGTATTTGGCTGCAGGACACCTAAAAGGAGACTGATGGTTTGAGTAAGAATGGCTCTCAGAGGCTCACGTATATGCTTAGGGAGTAGCATTAGAAGGTGTAGCCTTGTTGAAGTAGATGAAGCTTAGTTGGGGTGGGTGTGGCCTCATTGGAAGAAGTATGTCACTGGGGTGTGGTTTTGAGGTTTCAAATGCTCAAGCCAGACCTAGCATCTGTCTTCCTACTGCCTGAGGATCCAGATGTAGAACTCTCAGCTCCTTTTCCAGAACCGTATCTACTTGGGCGCTATCACGGTCCCCACCATGAGGATAATGTACTAAACTGTAAGCAAGCCCCAAGTAAGTGCTTTTTCTTATAAGAATTGCCTCTTCACAGCAATAGAACACTGACTAAGACATACTCAGTTGAAGCCTGAGGCAATAGACTTGCTGATACCATGGCAAAAAGAGCAGCCATAGAGCCAGTGAGGCCACTGCAAACATTATGCTTTTCCTTGTTTCTCACTCTTCTGCCTGAGTCAGACTTGCTAGAGCATCCTATATAGACCAAGGTGAAAGAAAACTGGGCTCCACTAAGATGGAGGACTGGCGGGTCCTACCAGACAGCTACCCCATCACACCCGAAGCCCTGAGACCATCCCTTCTCTTACACATCTGCTAAAGTACATATCTTAGGTCAATCAAGCTGAATAAATTAATCAGGAAAAAGTATTTTCTAGGCCATCTATATGAGAGGTCTGAACAAATTACCTATTGCCATGTCATCTGAACCCGAGAGGAGGAAACCCAGAACCTACAGGTGTTTGGGGAAGGGGACTTAGTCCTGGTGAACACTAAGTATTGGATCTTACTGAAGTTAACTCTGACAAGTAACTTCAGTTTCCTAATATTTAGTAGATTTTGTAGATACTTTTCAGGATGGGTAGAAACATTCCTCAGTAGGCCAGAAACAACTAATGCAGTCACTAAGGAGTTACTAAG
>CM052700.1:58843180-58897555 GCA_028551405.1 Uromys caudimaculatus
CACACACACACACACACACACACACACACACACACACACACACACACTCCTGAAGGGTTGAATGAAGGCCACCTATTCCCTCTCTACCCAGCAAACCCACCTCCACAGGATGATCTTCTACTGAGGGGACAGCAGTGCCATTACACAGACTCCTCCTTGCCCAGCAGGACCCCTGCTGGCCCCTGCCAGAGTGGACTTGCATGGTTCTCAGTCAGTACCCCTGGGCTTGTGGGAGGGTGGTGCCAAGATTTGGGAAAAAGAAATGAGAATGAGATATAGGAACTAAGTATGAAAACAAGAAGCACCACATGGTCTGCATGGGACGAGGCACCTGCGAGTTTGTAACTGACAACTGAGAGTGGCTGTCATGGCGGCGGTCACTATCAGTTGAACTGTAAGCTCTCTCAGACAGGCGCAGGGGAGTGGGATCAGAATATTCCAGGCTCCTCTGACTTTGGAAGGGTGTCTTGGCTAGCAAGTGACAATGTTAGCTCCACTCCTGGTTCATCCCAGGGATGGGGACCCACCCTGCAGAATGCATATACTGTCCCCTGGGAAGCTTCACTTCCCTTCTCATTCTATGTCCAGTCAGCAACTAGAAGACCCCAGTATTTGTTTTCATTTCCTTGCTTTGGGTTTTTGAGACAAGGTTTCACTCTGTAGCCCAGATTAGCCTCAAGCTCACTATGTAGTCCAGGTTGGTCTCAAGCTTGGTGATCTTCCTGCCTCAGTCTCCTTAGTGCTGGAATTACATATGTTACAGTGTGTCTTAGTTACTGTTCTGTGCCTGTGATAAGACACCATGGCCGAGGCAACTTGCAAAAGAGAACATTTTAACTGGGGCTGGCAGTTGCAGATGGCACCATGGCCATCATGGTGAGATGCATAGCACCAGGCAGACAGGCGTGTGCCAGAGCAGTACCTGAGAGCGTATATCTTGATCCACAAGCATAAGGCCAGGGGAGAGAGCTAACTAGGAATGGCATGGGCTCTTGGGACCTTGAAGTCCACTGCCAGCGACACACATCTTCCAATAAGGCCGTACCTACTTCCTTCCCAAACAGTTTTAGCAACTGGAAACCCATCACTCAGGAGTCAGGCTTGCAGGAACTCTGGGCCTCAGACCCGGCCAACGATCGTATATAAAGCATGTCAGGTCCTTTCCTGTGATGAGTCTGTAAAGTTCTGAGGTTCGGGGTGGGTAGACTCCCGGTCTTTGCCTCCCCCTACAGATCCTCCCCACCTCATGCACTTGTTTTGGTTGGTTGGTTTTTGAGACAGAGTCTCACTATGTGGCTCTGGCTGGCCTAGAACTCACTATGTAGACCAGCTTGGCCTCAAACTCACAGAGATCAACTTGCCACTGCCTCCCAAGTGCTGGGATTAAAGGTGTGAGTTGCCTCAAGCCTGTTGGAAGTCAGAGGCCAGTGCTGGGCATCTTCCCTTATCTCTTCCCACCTTCGATGAAAAAGAGTTTCTCTTCAGACCCAGAGCTAATTGATTCATCAAGGAGCACTGCTAGAAGGATCTTCCTGCCTCTACGTGCCGACACCGTGCCTACAGGTACACGCTGCTATGCCCAGTTTTTGATGTGGGCACTGGGGATCCAAACAGACTCCGGTCTCCATGCTCAGGCAGCAAGCCCTTCACTGACTGAGCCATGTCCTCAGCCCCACAAGGATGTTTCCTCTGGAAAGTTGGCGGTTCCCTTCCTAGGTGCAGGTCTCAAACCCTGTTGAAGGGGATTGGGGCATGTGACTCTGAGGCAGAGGTTGGCCTGGGGCCAGGGGCAGAGGGGAAGAAGGCTGCTGGTCTTTTGGCCTCTGGAACTCCAATAGGAGGGGTCAGTGGCAACATTGGGTTTCTGCAGAGTCAGAGGGAGGAGGCAGGGCTGGGACGTGGCCATGACCTCAGGAGAACATAAATTGGTGTCTCTGGCTTCCACTACTGTGGGCTCACAGGACAGACCTTAGAAACCCATGTCAAGATCAGTGCAGGAGGATGAAGGAGGCAGAGCTGAACAGAGATATGGCTAGTTTCTGCACAGACAACCAGTGTGTCTCCCTACAGCCCCAAGGTAAGGATATTTAGGGTTTCTGCCTGTACCCTGCTCTCTGAGCCCATCTTTGCCAGTCCAGAAATTCATATCATCCCTGCCTTGGTTCTGTAGTAAATAGATGGGTCAGAATAAATGGGTCATCAGAGGACCAGAACTCTCAGCACCCCAGGCTCTATATGAAACCTCCAAGAGCCCCTCCACTGGGTACAGTAACCTGATGTCAGGAAAAATGTGCACTCGGAGTTCAGATGGGCCTGGTTTTGAACCCATGCTTTGCATACTGCCTAGCCCCTGTATCCTCTGGGGCTGGTGCTCTCGGGGATCATTAGTGGGTGCACCCCTGGCTATTAACCAAATTTCCAGAAGGCCCAGGACAGCCACAACATTTCAGGCTCTGTGGAAGGTTCCAGGAATGAAATCCTCCACCCCAGGGACACCAATGCTTGATTTGGTCAGGCTTCTTAACAAGATGGGGACCTGGAGGTCTGGGCCCCTGCAGTGCACCTCCTTCCTCTTTGCCTCCCTCCTTCTCTTTCTTCTTTCTTTATGATCACAGCAATGCTCTCTGGGGCGGGTTTCATGTCTAGAACATCACTACAGCCTCTGTGGGTTGTGAGCCCCTGATCTTTGGCTGTTGCCTGTCCAGAGAGAATGCTTCCTTTCTCTGCCTGTAGCTCCCTATGAGAAGCATGGTGGTTGTTCTCATCTCTAATGGACAAGCCAGGGGACTGACCCTCACAGCACTCTTACCCTGAGCCTTGGCTTCTCCTCTGCAGGACTGGGCCCTAAGTCAGCTGTTTCCATGGCTCCCAGGACACGGCGGCACGTCCAGGCCATTATGGCATTAATGGTGGTGACTGTGTTCTTTTCTCTCCTTGCTCTTTTTGTTGTGGGTAAGTTCTCAGGTGACTTTAGCCACAACTTACTCTCCTTCTGTGCAAAGGTCTCAAGGGGCTCAGATGGCAGTCTTCTGGACATTTCTGCTCTCTGAAGTAATATTTTACCACCAGCCTAGGCCCAGACCTGGAGTCAACAGATCCCATTGTGTTATGAGATGGCTCACAAGAATGGAGGCTTTCTGGGGAACCTGGGGGAGGGGGTCCTTGATGCTCCTCTCTTTCTGGAGCCCAGCTTGTGTGGGCAGCCTATCATGTCAGGGCTATGGACTGAGCTGACCCAGGAATTGCTTTCTCAGCTTCACAGCCTTGGAGACGTGAGCGGAATGCAGATCTTTCCTTCAAAGCCTTGCTTCTGAGAGACAACTACACTGGACCCGACAGTGAGTAGTTACAGTGAGGACACACCTCAGGGAGCTGAGTGTGTGGTGTGCGGCACAGACCCTGGTTTCATCTTCTATTCCCACACATAGCTCTAGCTCTCACCTTCCTCCTAAAAAACATTGAAAAACTTATCCTTTGATACAGAGTCTCATGCAGTCCAGACTGGTTTCGAACTAAAAAGCCAAGAATGACCTTAAACGTCTGATCCTCCTGTCTCTGTTTCTATAGTGCTAGAGTTACAAGTGTGTGGCACCATGCCCAAGTTATGTGGTGCTGAGGGTTTAACCCACAACCTCGTGCAAACTAAACACATGTTCTATCAAATGAGCTATATCTCCAAACCCAAAATTGCTTCGTTTTTAAGCATAGCTTTATTAAGGTCCAATAGATGTAAACATTGGGCACATGTTTAAATTGCACAACCTGATAAACCCCTATGGAATATGTTCCTGAAACCATCTCTACAGTCAAGGTGAGAAGCCAATTCGCCATCCCCTCCCTAGGGCTTACTCGCAGCCCTTGGTGATCCCTCACGTTCCCTCCTGATTTCAACCTCACTTATCGTGGTAAAGAGCAGCTTCCTTATAACGTTTCATACGAAGAGGGATTTAAAAAAATGTTCTCTTTCGTCCTTTTTCAGCCATATGACCTGAGAAAAATATTCTTGGTAGTACTGTGAACTGAACCCAGGCCAGAGCTTCAGTTTTCCGTGGTGTGTGTGTGTGTGTGTGTGTGTGTGTGTGTGTGTGTGTGTGTGTGCAGCAGGCAGCTAGCTCTTCATGTACCTTGTTTTTAGGCCTGCATTCTTGGGTGGTCCATCCCCAGAGTCTATGTAGCTTCAGGGACCAGCTAGCTGTCCTAGGATCACTCTAAGCTGTGTGTGGTGGAATCTCTAATGTATCCCACTGCAGCAACAGATAAATTATAGAAGAAACTGAAGAGTTTATCTTGGCTCACAGTTTGAAGGCATCATGGCCGGAATTCACAGAAGCAGGAGCTTAAGGTAGTTGACTGCATTGTGTTAACAGTCGGGGAAGCAGAGAGCTATGACACTAGTGCTGATACACACACACACACACACACACACACACACACACACGAACACACACATTCCACACCCAGGAACATTAAGGAATGTTCTGATTTGCCACCTGAGCTTCCCCACGTAACAGGCCTGTATGGTATCTCTTGTTTTCTCTTTTCAGACCATCCCCAATCTGCCTCTGCAGAAATGCAGAGGCCTAGGGGCTATGAGAACTCTAGCAGCTGTCATAAGGAGATACAGACCCTGAAGTACCGAATGGACAATGTTAGTTCTCAGATGCAGTTGCTCAGGGGCCATCTGGAGAATGCCAGTGCTGACATCCAGCAGACAAAAGATGTACTGAAGGGCTCTGGAACCTTTGCTTTGGAGATCCAGGCACTGAGAAACTCCTTGGAGGTGGCCAGTGCTGATATCCACAGTCTGAGAGGAGATTTGGAAAAGGCAAATGCTATGATTTCCCAGGCCCAAGGTTTCTTAAAGAGCAGCACAGAAAACGCCAGTGCTGAGCTCCAGGTACTGGGCAGAGGCCTGGCAGAAACCCAGTCTGAGATCCAGGAATTGAGGGGAAATCTGCAGAGTTCAAATGACCTCAGCTCCCAGACCCAGAGCTTTCTCCAGCACAGTATGGACAACGTTAGTGCTGAGATCCAGTCTGTGAGAGATGACATGCAAAGGGGTGATGATGAGATGAACTCATTAAAGAAAGAGCTGGAAACACTCACTGCTCAGACTCAAAAGGTAAACAGCCACCTGGAGCAGACAAATGCCCAGGTCCAAGGGCTAAAAGCTGAGTTGAAGAGCACCAGTTCCTTGAAGTCCCAGATTGAGGTGGTCAATGGCCAACTGAAAGATGCCAGCAGAGAGTTACAGACCCTGAGAAGGGACCTGAGTGATGTCTCAGCTTTGAAGTCCAACGTCCAGATGCTACAGGGCAATCTTCAGAAGGCCAAGGCAGAGATGGAGAGTTTGAAAACAGATCTGCAGGCTACCAAAACTTTCACTGCTGAGATTCAGGGGGAACAGAGTCGCCTGGGGGCCCTGCAGGAAACTGTGGCTGCACAGAAGCAGGAGCAGAAGATTCAGAGTAAGTAGAGACGTGCATGTGTGCGTGTGTGCGCGTGTGCACGTGTTTAGGGAGGAACACTTCAGGGATGGGTGATGACCTCTGACCCTTTAGCCTCTTTGCTTACTTAACCATCTGGGGAGGAGGATGGTGCTGGAGATGGGATTACATTCAGATAGATAAGGCAGCCTGAGTAGCCTGGGATGGCTTGTAATCCAGCCATTGTCAAAACAAACATACACAAGAAAGATGTGAGGACCACCAGCTGGGGAGCAGGGCTCTGCTTCTGACCTGCTGCTTCCAGAAGCCATGAGGCTTTGAACAAGCTCGTCCGTGAGCTTTGCTAGTCAGCTGTCTGTAGTCTCAGCATTCAAGAGGCAGAGGCAGGAGGAGCACTATGAGGTCCTGGCCAGCCTCAACTGGGCTACACAGTAAGTTTGAGAGCAGCCTGGACTATCCAGCTAGACTCTGTCTCAAAAACAAACAAACAAGGCTAGAGAGATGGCCCAGCAGTTGGGAACACTGGTTGCACTTCCAATGTTCAGTTCCCACCACTCATATGGTGGCCATCGGCAACTTCAGCTTCAGGAGATCTGAGGGAACTAAGCATTTATTTGGTGGACAGAAAGTCATGCCAACAAAATACCCAAACACATAAAATTGAAACACACACACACACACACACACACACCCCACAAAATCCTGAATGAATTTTTAAAAAAGTGTTTGACAATCATGGTGACATATCTATGTTCCCAGCACCTAGGAGGTGGAGGCAGGAGGATCAGGAGTCCAAGGCCAACCTCAGCTACGCAGTGAGTTTGAGGATGGCCTGGACTATATAAGATCCTACATCCAAATGAGGATAACAGGATTGCTTCACAACTAGATCAAGCAGGTTGACACCTGTGAAGGCTTTAAACTGCACCAGGATCCACACATGGCAGCTGAGGCTTACTGAGGCATTACTGTCAGGGCATAGAGACTGAGAAATCATGTTGCCACCACCATAGCCTGGTGGACTATGAGGGCATGCTTGCAGAAATGACACAAAGACAAGAGAAAGGGATGAGAGGGGAGAATCAGGGACGGGAGCTGGGATGAAGAAAGAGTCAGAGAAAGGGAGAAGGGCCTTCCCTTCTAGTGTGTGCCGCACAGGGAGATCAGATGAGAAGGTCTTGGGCTGACTTCTGAAGATTGTTAGCTGCATGACAGGCACATAGAGCAAGAGAACAAGTTCACCGGCATGGGGACAGGAATCTGGGGTTCTGGAAATTCCCAGTAGATGAGGAACCTGTGGAAAAAGGGGCGACTTTCTCAGGAGTTGGCTCAGTGTGCAGTAGGCAGGCTCAGAACAGTGGCTTTCCAGCCTCTTCATATGTTCCTTCAGTGTCGGCTTCATCTTACGCAGCACCAGGATGAATAAACACACACTCCGCAAAAGTGCTCTGACCTATTCTCCATAAGAAGCTACTTACAACCCAGTAATGTTAGAGAGGGTCCCTTGAGAGCAGTGCGCCAGAGCCCAGGGGCTTCCTGGGAGACACACAGTGAACAGGGAAAGGCTCTGAGCTTGCAACTCCTCCTCCAAAAGCTGAGAACTGCTGGAGGGTGGCAAGGAGACGCCCTAGAAGGCTTGGCTTCCCAGTCTCCATTGGAGATAAGGGATAGAAAAGAACAGATCTCACATGCTAGATCTGGAATGCTTTGTGAAGATTCGAGGCTGTCATTCACAGGCTGTGTGAACTAGGATAGAGGCCTGAGCTGTAGGCTCTTGGCTGTGGACACAGACTTGGTCATGAGATGTTGGGCCTGGTTGTAGCAATGGGGTGGTGGCCTTTGCATGCATGTGGCAAGGTGCACTATGAGGAGAAGGATGTGGGTGGAGAAGGGAAGCCAGGCTTCATGGGGTTAGAAGTGTGCCTGAAGAAGGCAGCATATGAAATATTGATCATGTGGCAAGTACGGAGAGGCAGATATGAAACGTCAGCCACAGAGCTTGCAGCATATTGCTGTGTTCCGTGCAAACTCATTACTAATGATTTGGTGAACTCCCTTGAGATGGGCTTTCTAGATTCTGATAGACCTGGTTTGAGAGTGAGAGAAAGAAGCAGAGAAGCAGCAAACAGAGAGGTAAAGAGAAAAAGAAGAGAGAGGGGGAGGAAGGGATAGAGAGGGAGGGAAGCAGAGGGAGAGAGAGAGAGAGAGAGAGCGAGAGAGCGAGAGAGAGAGAGAGAGAGAGAGAGCCCGCATGGAGGCTGGCCACCTGGAGGAGAAGAGGGGTTGGAACTTGGTGCTGCCGCCTGGGTGGAGTGGGAGGCAGTTCACAGGGTGGAAGAGGCTGTAGGAACTGCAAAACTGGAGGGAAGTGATTTCTGGAGCAGCTCCTGCAGAGATGACACCCGGGACCTGCTCTACTGTCCATGTGCTGGGCGTGGCATGGGCGATTGGAAGCCTTCCCTGCTTCATGCCTCTGCACACTCCGCCCTGTTGTCCTCACATTCTCTTTGGCCTTCTGTTGCAGCATCAGCAACTACTGCTTCCACACTTTGGGGTATACTATGGGAACTCCCCCCCCCCCCCAAAAAAAAAAAACCATAAAAGTTCAGCTCTGGAACTGAGACCTTTTGGCTTGGATGCAGCCTGGCCCCAGAACTTTAGGAAAACCTAGGTGCTTCTAGTAGCAGCCATGCTTTGAGCTTTCTTTCTCCCCCTCTTCTTCAGTGTGTGTAGTGTATACACACATTACACACGAGTGCACATGTGTATAGAGGCTAGCTTGTCTTTCTCAGTCTCTCTCCACTTGATCTGTGTATCATCTATCTATCATCTACCTACCTACCTATCTATCATTATCTATCTATCTATCTATCTATCTATCTATCTATCTATCTATCTGTCTATCTTTGAGATAGACATACCTCAGGCTGTCTTTAAACTTGGTATCTAACCAAGGATGATCTTGCGCTTCTTCTCTTCCTGCTTCCACCTCCTCGAGTTCTGGGACTACAGAAGCGCCCTATTATGTGTGGTTCATGCAGTACTGTGACCAGAACTCGATTGCTTCCTGCACAATAGCCAAGCACTCTACCCACTGAGCTACATCCACCTTATTTTTGGAGACAATGTTTCTCATTCCGTTCCATTAAGCAAACTGGTCAACGGACTTAAGAGATCTGCTATCTCCACTGCCCAACACTGAGATGACAGGCACAGCAGGTGGCACATGGGCTTTTATGTGGGTACTGAGAGCTGAACTAGATAGACCCCCCATGCCTGTGCAGCAGGAGCATCATTAATGGAGTCGTCTCCCGAGCCCTTGAAGCTTTTCTTTAAGAACAAAATAGGCAGTATTTTTAGGCTTCTGTGTTGTAGGGTCTCTGTCCTATAGAACTGCTTCCTGCTGTAGTATTGAGGGAGCACCACAGAAATCACACAGTGATCCAGTAAGACTATCTGAGAGGAGGTTAGGTTGCTGGGGTACACTTTGTCCATTCTTGTTTCAATCTCAGGCAGTGACAGAATCACCCGTGGGCTTGGCAGAACCATAGCATGTGTTAAAGGGTGCTTGAGGGCTGAACAGAGAAGGAATGTTCATCTTAGCCAGCTTCCTGGTGCTGCTGGCATAGCCGGGTCCAGTTTCCTGGTGCTGCTGGCATAGCTGGGTCCAGTTTCCTGGTGATGCTGGCATACCCAGGTGGGGACCACGTGTTGAGAATCCCTGCTTCACACACTCACTCACCATCTTTCTCTGAGACCTCAATTCTTGTGTCGCCATTGATGTTTCTGCCTGATTTAAAAGTGCTTTCTTCCTGGGTGGGCCAGGTGGCTCAGTAGGTAAAATGCTTGTCACCAAGCCTGACAACCTAAATCTGATCCCTAGAACCCGAATAGTTGGGAAGAGAGAGCTGACTCCTGCAAGTTATTCTCTGGCCTCCACGTGCGTGCTGTGGCATACGCATATAATTAAGATTAAGTTAAACATGTCCAGGGTGACTTCATCCTGTTCCATTTTCTCCAGCTTGAGCATTCTTACAGAGGATGTGGGTGTGTGTTGGAGTCTGGGGGTGGAGATGAAGTCAGCAAGTGAAAGAGGTTACAAGTTGCAGGATTAGAGGCAAACGCAAAATGGTTGGCAACAGTCATGAAAAGAGAGTGTTTAGTACATCACAGAGAGTACTGATGAGTGGCAAAGCCAAGACTCCCCAGGAGTGACTGGGACACCTAGGTGCCCTGGAATGCTGCCTCCAGGATGGGGCTGTGTGACTGCAGTGTGGGGCCCCAGCCTGCTCCTGGAACACTGAGCACTGGAAATCACCAGAGATTGTGATTTTCCAAGGTCAGACCTGGTAGAGCAGAGGCTGGCTTTGGGACAATACTCTCTGCTCCTGACTCTTTCTCTCTGACATTTGTTCTAGATCAGGTTCTCCAGCTGATCATGCAGGACTGGAAGTACTTCAGTGGAAACTTTTATTACTTTTCTCGTGACAAGAAGTCGTGGCATGAGGCTGAGAACTTCTGTATGTCCCAGGGAGCGCACCTGGCTTCCGTGACCTCTCAGGAGGAGCAGGTCAGAGCTATGGGCCTGGGGCAAGCTGAGAGTGGTGTATGGTTAGGGACACAAAAACTTAAGCTTTTGTCCTCCTACTGGATAGCAGAGTCCCTATGTCCCCATCAGGCAAGGAACAAATATTTACTGAGTTCCCAAGAGCACTCTGTAGTGAGGTGGAAGTGTAGCCAGCTACTTCCACTTGCTCAGGGAAGGAGAGGGACCTACCTGCTAGATATTGGGTAAGCCATGGAAGGTTCTGGAAGCTCCTGCACTGAGATGGGCTCCCTGATTAGGGGTCAGGGAAGGGATGGTCCAAAGAGTCAGCTTCTCACAGCCCTGCCTCCTTTGCTCAGGCATTCCTGGTTCAGACCACGAGCGCTGTGCACCATTGGATTGGACTTACTGACCGGGGCACAGAGGGCAACTGGCGCTGGGTGGATGGGACACCATTCAACTATGCTCAGAGCAGAGGGTGAGTCTAACCTCTGTCTAGCTCTGTCCAGGTCCTGTCTGCCTTGGGCAGGCTTTACTGTTCTTTGTGTATGGTCCTGTCCTGTGAGTGTTAGTAGTGTGTGTCCCATAGAGTACATACGTGATGTGTGTATATGGTGTATACGTGTGTTTATACATATATGTGATGAGTGTGACGTGCATGGCGTGTGATGTGTAATGTTTGTGGTATGTGAGATGACATGTAGTATGTTGACCTCTGAGGCCAGTAGAACAGCATCTCAAAGCACAGGCCCCGGGGCAGGCAGGCCAGTTGCCGTCCTGCTTTTCTGATTTCATCTATTCATTTGTTTCCTCCAAGTGCTGAATTCTGTGGAGGATTCCCCTTCAGACCCCAGGTCATCAGTAACAGAGGGAGGACAACCTCAGGAGGGCCACTCTGGGGACTCTTCTAGTCCAGTTCTGTCCCCATCCTGAGGTCTCTTTATGCATGGGGAAGGAATGCTGCTTTGTCTAGCAGAGTTAAACCATGTTCTTCCAGGTTTTGGGGGAAAAATCAGCCTGACAACTGGAGACACAGGAACGGGGAGTTTGAAGACTGTGTGCATATACAGCAGGGGTGGAATGACATGGCCTGTGGGTCCACCTACCCCTGGGTGTGCAAGAAGTCCACAGAGTGGTCTGCGGCCAGAACGGGCCAGAGCTGAGTCTGTCCCCCTGAGACTCCTACAACCTTGAACTCGCTCGCTTCAGGGCTTCTTGTGTCCTGTGTTGCCCTGCTGTTTCTCCATTTAAAATGTGCTTGCCTCCTTAAAGATAAGCCCTGCGTGCTGGTGTCCCCTCAGCACCCCAACATGTCTGTCCAGATAAGCCCTCAATAAACACTCATTGAACGGACAGAAACTTGGTTCTTGATAGATAGTTCCTGTGGCTGCCTTCACACGCACATCTCCCTGGACTGGCTCCTCCTTCCCTTGCGTCTTTCTGTTCCTACAGGTACACTTTTCAGTGACAGTGCAGACAGCAGCTGGGGTTTCACAGGAACTGCAGGGCCTTCCTAAGTCACCCCAGGGGTTCCATGTGTTTCTTTATGTTGCACTTGGGGTCCTGTTTCTCTCCCGTGTCCTGTGGGCTGGTTGGGTCTCTGCTCCACCCTGGCGTTCTCTCACTAATCTGCGGGCTCTCCTTTCTGCGCACCTTGGGATGAGAACCCCAGTAGCGCTTTCTTGCTGTCTGTGGAACACTCTATCCATACACAAGGAATCCCATGCAGCTTTCTGGATCTTTCCTTTTTCTCTCTGGCCTCTTCATACTCTTCCCTCAAATTGCGAAGCTCTCTCTTCCCAACCTGGGTGGCATGCCATCCCTTGATAAACACTGCCTTCCCTGTTCTGTGGAAGAACCTCCAGAAAGACAATTCCATCTGATTCCCAGCCCCCCAACTTGGCCAGAGGTTTTAGTCGGCCTACTCTCCAGTATCTGGAAATAGTAGTTTCTTATATGTTAGTGGGATGAGTTTTTCTAGTTGTGATTCTTTGTCTCACATCATGCACCCGAGTCCCACTCATCTCCCTGTCCCCCATATCTGACCATTGCCCTTGCAATCTCCCCCAAAATAAAAAAACAAAAACCAACAACTCCCCCCGAAAGTTTAAAAAACACCTCACTGTGGAAGCTGTAGTGTGTCACGTGTGTCCTGCAGTATTTCCTTCTGTCCACACGTCTTCACTTGCAAGTCTTCACTGCATAGAGTCATTGGCCTGGCTCAAGATCTCTGACTTCTGCGACAGCATCAATACTGGATCCTTATCAGGACTCCTCCCAGTTATCCTGCTGTTACCCTGTGTCATGGAGATTCTGAAGCTTTGGAACAACAGCCCTGGCCCTTTCACACATCCCCACATTATAGATATAGATTTTGGGGGTGGGTCAACTCAGAGGCCTGGACGGTAGCTGAGCTGGTCAGTGCTGCCTTTGGCAGGAGGCAGGGTCAGCTCTCCTGCTCTCACACTCTCAGGTTGATTCACCTGCACCCATGCCTCCAGAGCCAGCTCCACTGTGCAGCTCCGCAGTCAAGGTGCAGGGCCCACTCTCCCAAGTACTGCAGGCTGTGAGGGGCTGGGCCAGCTCTCCTGCTGTTACATCCTCTGGACTGGCTCACCCATGCTTTGTATATCAGGGCCTGCTTTACTGTGTTGCCCAGACGAGATGCAGGGCCCGTTCCCCCAAGTGCTGAGGCTAGTGAGGGACAGGGCCAGCTATCCTGCTCTCATTGCCCCAGGGCCAGCTCTCCTGTCGAAGGTGGTGAGGGGGAAGGGGGAAGGGAAGGACCTCACCCCTGCACCCCTGCCACCTCTCAGCAGACAAGTGGTTGGGCCAGCTTTCCCTTAGTCTCATCCTCAGGGATAGCTCACCCACACCCACCTCAACTACTGTGCTGCCCAGGAGAGGTGCAGGACTCACTCTTTTGTGTGCTGCCAGAGGTGAAAGATGAGACCAACTCTCCAGAGTGCCACATTCAGTGAGGCCGTGCCAGTTTTGTACAGCCCCTGGACATCCGTGTGGTCCCTAGTGGCTGCCCTGATCAGAGATGTTCCCATGTTCTCTTGTGGTAACATGAGCCAGGAATGGCTCACAACAGGCTCCTCCTCTCCACCTTCAAGTCTCCAGCTCCATCTCTCTTCATAATGCTCAAGTTGCTCCACTTCTCTTTCTCACCCATATGACCACTATGTACTCCCACATTGTGGTGGCTCCTGCTGCAGGCTGTCCACACCTCTGGCAGGTCCCTGGGTGACAACCTCCATCCATGCTGCATGGTGTGTTGGCAAGCAGGTGTCTGTGGCCCACCTGTGCAGTGCACTGTGCATGCACCCACGGGTCTGTGGGTGGCATGGAGGGCCACGAGTGTCTGTCTTTCTCCTTATGCGTTATGCAATAGGGCTTTACCATCGGTTTATAAAGTTCAGCTAATAGCTTTGGCAATAGCCTGAGATGTTTGGGTGTTTCCACTGGACTCCTTTGGTTAATGGCTTGAGTAGATGTTATCCATTCCTGGCACGGTAAGTTTTACTTGGAAAGTTGTCTAGTTGGGGCATTATCTCCCTTGTTATTTCGTGACTCTATTAAATGTATATATTTTAAGCAGCTTTTTTAGTAGCTTTCCATATGACCCCTCAAAAGCCCCTTAGTTTTTTGCTTTGTGTAGTAGTTTGAACAGGTATGGTCTCCATAGACTCATGTGTTTGAATGCTTGGCCCATAGGGAGTGGCACTATTAGGAGGTGTGGCCTTGTTGGAGTAGGTGTGGTCTTGTGGGGGGTAAGTGTGTCATTGTGAATGTGGGCATTGAGGTCTCCTATGCTTGAGCTACACCTAGTGTGGCTCATGGTCTTCTTCTGCTGCTTGAGGATCAAGCTGTAGAACTCTTAGCTCCTTCTCTAGCACTATGTCTACCTGCATGCCACCATGGTTCTCACCGTGACAATAATGGGCAAAACCTCTCAAACTGTAAGCTAGGCTCAATTAAATGCTTTTCTTTAAAGGGTTGCCATAGTCATGGTATATCTTCACAGCAACAAAGCCCTAACTAAAGCAGAAGTTGGTACGAAGAGTGGGGTATTATTGTGATAGGCCTGACCATGCTTTTGTTTGGAGGAATTCTGACTTTAGAACTTTGGGTTAGGAAAGTTGAAATGCTTTAACTGCTGATTAATGGATCATCCTAGTAGTAACCTGGAAGACAGAGGTGCTGAGGGGGATTGAACTGTGGGGGTCTGATACCAAGAGGCATCAGAGGAGGAGAATTTTAGTATGTTGCCTAGAGATTGTTCTTGTGATATTTTGGTGAAGGGTGTTCCTGCTTTTTGTCCTTGTTTGAAGAGTCTGCCTGAGGCTAAAGTGAAGAGAATTAGATTAATTCCATTGGCAGAGGAAATCTCAAAACAGCCTAGTATTGACTCTGTCATGTTATTAGCATTCACTCTTATGAAGATCTATAATGAAAAGGACCCTGCACAAGTAAAAATACAAAATGTACAGATTGAGGAGAAAAAGGTCACCAGCAAGTAGAATGTAACTAAGTTCTGTGTTCAAGAAGGCAAACAGATTAAAAAATGGAATAAAGGAGTAGTGATCTCAGGGCAAGGTCTTCAGCAGCTAAGCTTCCAACTTCTGAAAAAGAATTAAAGGTGGTACATGCCTTTAATACCAGTACTCAGAAGGCAGAGGCTAACAGATCTCTACGTTCAAATCCAGACTGGTCTACAGAGTGAGCTCCAGGACAGCCAAGCTTAGGCAGTGAAGGAAACCATCAAAATCAGAAAGTTGGTGAAGTGGTAATTGAATGGGGGGGGGTCATGTTTTAGCCCCAGAAGGCAGCAGAACTTGGCAGCTTCTGGCACATGGTTCTGACTTTAACGTCAAGGATAGAAGAAAGGGGTTATGGAATGGGTTTGAATGCTTGGCCAACAGGGAGTGGCACAACTTCCCACAACTAAGGAAAGATGCTGAGGTCAGGTGTGTGTCAGGTGTACTTGCATGGAGGCCTAGAGAGACCATTGTGTGAAGCTGTGAAGGTGAAGCCTAGATCATCTTGGAACTCCAAAAATGTCAGAGATGCCAGACTTATGGGATATCTTCTGAGGAAAGCTGCTTCCAGGAAGTGGAACCAGTTCACAAGAAAGAACTGTGTCTCAGTCAACCAAGCTGGAAGGAGCTGGAGATCTGAAGAGAACTTTGACATCGGACACGGAGATGAAGAGTTTGGAGTTTGCCCATCTGATTTTTGGTTCAGTATTTGGTCCACCATGCTCCCTTCTCTACCTTTTGGAATAGTAACACA
The DNA here is from genome assembly GCA_028551405.1 of Uromys caudimaculatus. Classification (NCBI taxonomy): domain Eukaryota; kingdom Metazoa; phylum Chordata; class Mammalia; order Rodentia; family Muridae; genus Uromys; species Uromys caudimaculatus. The sequence continues at coordinate 58,858,472 of CM052700.1, forward strand.
TATCATGTAGTGCTGGGATTAGAGGTGTGCCCCACCACTGCCCAGCCTCTGGGGTCCTTTCTATCCCTCTTTCTTCCCTGAAACCAATTCTCTCACTAAACCTGGGACTTAACAATCACTCTCGAATGGGTTGCAGAACCTATCAAAATGATAATAAAGCTTTTTTTTTTTTCCATTTTAAGACATGACAGAAAGAGAAAATTACAGGGACCTTGGTAGGGACTGGAGCCTCTTACTCAGGAGTCTGGTTGGCCTTTTCCAGGCCAGTTGAGAATCAAGAAACGGAGCGTGATTATCATTGGTTAAGACCTTTCATCTCAGCTGCACACCTGCGGGTTTCTAGAAATCTCATCAAAGTCCCTCTATAGTAAAAGGACATGTTTCACCCCTGGTGGAAGCGTAGTGGCTCCTGTTCTTAGTGGTTCTATTTATCAGACTGGAATCCCATCCAAGACAACCTCTAATATCGCTTAATAAAAAGGGAAAAGGAAAGACAACGTTTTAGCCATTCCCTGAGATGTAACTTGACAGCCACCACTTACTCCTGACTCTTTTTTGAAGAGTCCATATCCACACTTGGGTATGTTTTATACACACACACACACACACACACACACACACACACACACACACACACACACACTGTCTATTTCTTTCTTTTACTCCTTGCACTTAGAAACCTGTGTTGAAATGTCTTTTAATAGACACCCATGCAAGTGCATTTATTAGTTTTTTTTATTTTGATACTTTATTTACATTTCCAATGTTTCCCCTTTTCTGGGTCTCCTCTTTGGAAACCCCCTATCCCCTCCCCCTCCCGCATTTATTAGTTTTAATAAAGCCTAATTCTGCTTCCTACTGGCTCCCCCTGTCATGCTTTGTGGTGTGTGTGTGTGTGTGTGTGTGTTTTGAAGTCATAAATCTTGGTTTTACTTGAGTTTTTTCCCCTAAAAGATGAGGGGACCTCCTCAGATTTCTGCAGGTAACCGTGGCATTGCACTTCTGTCCCTCCTGCTGGGACAGTACTTTAACACAGCAGGCAGAATTAGTCATTCTTGAGAGATGAAGTATCCTTTTCGTTTTGAATAGTCATGATTTTTTTCCCATTTTTCTTTAGAAGTAGGTTCATACTATGTAGTTCATAAACTATGTAGTCTCCAACTTTTCTTGGATTCCAGTACTGGGATTATAGACATGAACTACCATACCTGGCTATGATATTCTTTTAATATTTTGCTAGATTTAATTTCTAATAGCTCATTTGTCTGTATTTCACATCTATAGCCATACTAAAATGGCTTGTTTGTTCCTCTCTGTACATCCATCCAAATGTGCACATGATATTTTAATTAAAAATAATTATTTACAATTTCATATATATATATATATATATATATATATATATGATACATTTTGATCATATTCTTCCCTCCCGTTATCTTTTTCTTGTACTCTTTACATTAGATATGTTCTTCCATCGTCCTTATTTTGTGCCTTTTAAATTCTGGTAGCTTGCATGCACATGGGTGTGGGGTTCTTTCCTGGATCATGGGTGACTTACCAGTAGCTACACCCTTGAATAAAAATGACTTCCCATTCTCCAGCAGCCATTAGCTACCAAGAGTTCCTCAGCAACGAGCAAGGCATCATAAGCCATCTCCCATCTACGTTAGAACTCAGAATACCTCGATCCTGCGTAGATCCTGAGAAGACAACCACAGATGCTGTCAGCTCATGAGTACAGTGGCCTCGCAGGTCTAGAAGACAGCATTTCCCCACACTCCTCCCCATGCTCCGACTTTTAGGTTCTCTCTGGCCCCTCTTAGCCCGTAGTTATACAGACGCTTTGCTTAGGCCTGAGCTCTGATTGTCTCTTCTCCCAGTAACTCATGTTTCCCTTGTATGTGCTTCGATCCCTTATTTTTGGGGCTTTCCTAACTCTGGAGCATCAGGAGTCAGTATTAAATAATGCCCTGCTTTGGAAATATTTTCTGAGCATATGAACAACTTTTATAGATGATCCATGAGCACATTATTTAAAGTTTATCATTTTATTATGCAAATACCCTACATCTTTATTTATGCTTTCTCTACTCAAGCTAGTAATTTCTATAAATTAAAAAAAAGAGATTCATTTATTCTTTTCAATACATGTATGTGTGTTTGTGTGTGGTCATGAGTGCAGTGCCTGAAGAGTTCAGAGAAGGGCACTGGATCCCACGGAGGCCAAAGTTACACATGGGTGCTAGGTACCAAACTCAGGTACATGCTCTTAATCATCCCTCTGGCCCCTGTGACTTATTTTAAATGCCTCCTATGAGGAAGTTCACATCGACATGTATTCATTTGAGGAATAGTCACTGTGTGTGCTCTGTAGATCAAGTACTTAAGTGTTAGGGGCTCAAAAATGAACCAATATTATAACCCCACTTCTCACAGTGCCAGTCCTGTGGTAGGGAGGAGAGGAGAGAGAGCTGGGATGTAAACCCATACAAAAGACCCTGTGAGCTAGAGATCTAGGGTATTTTGGAGTACAAGAAACCATGCATCACTCCAGATACTGTCAAAAGACAGTAGGGCTAGCTGGGCGTGGTGATGCACGCCTTTATCCCAGAATGTAAGAGGCAGAGGCAGCCTCCTAAATTGTAAGCCTTAAACTCACAATTGGCAGAAGCTTGGGTTCTACAAATTGATGGGGGAGAAGCTGTGGACCTCACAATTGGCTTTCTGTGGATGAGGGGCAGTTTCTTAGTCAAGAAATTGATCACTTTGAAAGAAAATATCACAAACTCTGTGAGTTTGTGGCCAGTCTCATCTACAAAGTGAGTTCCAGGCCAGCTAGGGCTATATAGATAGCCCTAGCTATCTCAAAAAACAAAACACAAAACAACAACAGCAACAACATCAGCAACCACCACCACCACCACCAATGTGGTGGAGTGAGGACAGGGCGTTGCCAATACCCCAGGATCAGTGCTCAGTTCCAGGCTGGCTACTTCTCCTCTAGAGGTTGACGAGGCAGAGGGATGAAATTCTTCCCAGACTGACTGGTACCATTGAGGAGACAGATCCTTAGTTGGTTGGGAGAAGTGGGCAGCCTGTCACTCTGAAGTGCTTGTCCACCCTGTCTGTCCAGTGAGAACTCCATACAGCTGCTATCTGTGACGTAGATTGCTTGGGGGTCCAAGCAGGCTGTGGCAATGCCCACCACCTGTGTTGTACTGATGGTATTTATTCCAGGGCTCCCAGCCTTAAGCTTGCAATCGACAGAAGCTTGGGTTCTACAAACTGATGGGAGAACATGACTCTAAAAGAAGAAGCTGTGGACCTCACCATTGGTTTTCTGAGGATGGGGGGGGCAGTTTCTTAAGAAATCGAGCACTTTGAAAGGAAATGTCAGAGAATTAAATAAAACATTTACTCTTGGATATGTTGCTGTGCTTGTAGAAGTAAAGGACAGCTCTGTGAGACTGGTTCTCTCTTTCCCGTTCCATGGGTTCAAACTGGGGTCAAGTTCGTACAGCAAGTGCCTTTGCCCACGGAGTCGTCTCGCCGACTGTGACAGAGGATGAGGAAGGTTAGCAAGTAAAAGAACTCAGTTCTCCAGCAAACCCTCTTAACACTTTGGGCTGCAATTTTGTGTACTTAATGTCCAATCCTGAAATTTAGGTCCAGGACAACTCTTGCCTGAGTGTCTGGGTGGGCGACACACCCATTAGGGTAATTCTTCAGTGGGCCACAGGATCCTCTTGATGAAGTTCAATTTCCATTTATCCCTGAATTCCTTAATCCAAGCTACAAACCTCAGTGGCAGTTGGAGAGGAGGGAAGAGCCTGGGCTTCACTTGGGAGATGGTGAGGCCCATGAGCTTTAGAAGAGGGAGGCCTGGTGGCTCTCCTGCCATAGAACTAGGCTGTGATCTGCAGTGCCCATGGCACTGTTCTGTTTCTATTAACACCCCTGTATGCATTTGTGTATGTGTGTGTGCATGTGTGCATGTGTACATGTGTACATGGAGTACATGGAGTGCACGTGTGCACGTGTGCAGATTGGAGGTCATGAGATAACGATGGATGTCAGCCCTCAGGCATCTTCTACCTTCAGTTTGACACAGGGTCCTCCATAGCCTAACTTTGCCATGTGGGCCAGGCAGGCTGAAACAGCAGTACCTCTCTGTATCCGCCTCTCATCCTCACTTCCTTAGGACTGAAGACAAGGAGCCTGGCTTTTCTGTGGATTTCAGAGATCCAGAGTCAGTCTTCAGGCTCCTGTGGTTGAGCACTTTACTGAGCCTTCTCCTCGGCCCCCTATTGCCTTCTGAGCCTCCCCAAAGTCCTGTCTTTCTTGCAGTCCTCCCTCTCAGATCTTCTGCAGATCTCGGATGGCAGTCCAGGTCCTCACTGTCCCTATGCACCTTCCATCAGGATGGCAGTCCAGGTCCTCACTGTCCCTATGCACCTTCCATCACCTTCTGGAAAAGTGACCTGAACAGTCATGCCCCTCAGCCATGGTTCTCCCAGCTCTAAGTCTCCCAGACTAAGATGGAGCTGTCTGCACAGGGGCTCTGGCCTCCTTGTGCCTGGGCCCTGTCCATCTGTCTGGACAACAGCAGAGCTCCTACATTATCTGCTTTAGAAACCATCTTTGCTATCAGAGAATCGATTTACCTCATGCGGCTGTGCCAGGTAAGGGGGATGGGAGCAGCTCCATCTTAGTCTCTGTAGCTGGGAGAGCCAGCTTCTCATGTCTGTTTCCTCCTCTGGGATGGCAGTAGCTAGAGAAGACCCTCGTGGGGCTTCTGGGAATTAGAGCCACTGCATAGAACCCTGCCTGGGGGTACATGAATGTGATTCCCAACTTGGGAGTTGGAGGCAGCAGAATTGGAAGTTTGAAGTTATCCTTCATGACAGCAAGTTCAAGGCCAGCCTAGACTACATGAGACCCTCTCTCTAAAGACAAGTCACTATATAGGATGGATTTAGAATCAACTTTTCTATATAGATCCCATCATGCACGTGTCCTGTGTTCACTGTGTTGAAGATGGGCTTTCTGACTCCCTACTCACTCCAGAGAGTTCTCTCTAGCCTGGCCCTCAGCAGATGGGGAGACGATGCTTCAGAGCTTTAGAATGTGCACACAGTTTACATTCAGGACAGCTTCTCTGGTCCTTGCCCTATGTGTGTCTCCCAGTCCTGCCTGAGTGGCAACTCCTCTGGGTCAAAGCACACACAGGGCCATGCACTGGCATTTTCTTGTGACTCATGGCTCTGAAGGCCCACGTGGAGAACAAGAAGGGTTTGACCCGAGGGTCCTTGTGGGGAAAGTGATCTCTGGCTATTTCCTGGGGAGGAGACAGGACCAGCGCCTGCATGTCTGTTCCTTTCTCTGTTTCTGCGGAGATGCACTTTTGACCCACTGTAAAGCTGCTGGTGTGGCCAAGACAGTCACCCCAGCTTGCATCTGGTGAAGGTGCAGGAAGGGCAGCCAGCGAGGGGGGAAGGTTGACTCTTTACTGCATGCCTTCTAACTCCCAACTCAACAAGCAGATTCTCTATTTTATTTCAGCTTTTATTTCTTTCTCGGCAGGTGTAGGTTGACTTTTCTGTGACTCCCCTATTCTGGAATCTGAGGCAGGAGGATGACTTGTGCCCAGAATTCAGACCTACTTTAGGCAGTGAAGCTTCAAATTAAAAAAAAAAAAATTAAAGCATAGTCAAAATGGTTTAGGAAACATAATAAAAGTGATAACCTAGGAAAAGAAAGAAGTTGCAGCATGTAGCAAGTGTGTGGCCTGTGCAAGCGGAACCTCTCACAGGGAGCTCAGAGGCTCTTTGCTATTGCGCTGTGAACTTTGCAATCTGGCAGTTTTGTCTGTGGATGGAACTCAGAACTTTATCAGTGCTGGGCCAGTGGTATACATCTGAGCACTTCTGGTTGGTTTCTTTTCAAGTTTTACAACATGGGTAAATTTGTAGCTATGTGTGTGTACACTTGCATGCATCCGGGAACTCAGACCCATGAAATCAGAACCCTGGGCACAGATATGTGTGTGTGTGTGTGTGTGTGTGTGTGTGTGTGTGTGTGTGTGTGTGTGTGTGTGAAAGGAAATGACCCCCCTGGTGATTCCAGCTTGTGGGGATAACCCAAGAACTGCTGCTGTGACACAGTGTTCACAATCAGCACCTGGAGGTTTTTAGGTGATGTGAACACCTGCAGGTGGCGGGGCCTCCTAGGTTCCACCCCCACCCCCCCCCATCCTCCCAGACTCATCCTTTGTCTTCCTTCTGCCTTTTGAAGCTGGAAAAGGTGAGGCAGGTGTAAGGCCCTTTGATGGCACATTCTGACCCTTCACACCTCCTCTTTCTTCATGGGGTCCTGCCTGGGCCTCCTGAAAGGATAAGATGGGTACAGACCATGGACTTCCTTGTGTGCTGTCTTGAACCTAGATCTCCCTCCTCCCAGTAGCATGTCCTGGCACATGATGAGTCCTGCCCTGGCCTTCTGAGCTCGGCTCTGGATCTGTGACCATCTAGCCCAGTCCTGTAATGCACAGAGCTCATGAGAGCAACAGCCCTGCCGTGTCCAGCACAGCAGTCACAGACAGCTCTCCTATCCTCAGCTCTCGACGTCTGCCTGTCACCTCCTCACCAGAGCGCCTGGAGCCATGCACTCTTGACACAGAAGCTCTTGTAGGGCCAGGCACTCAGCTGTCATGTATTCTCTGCGCCTTGACAAGTTAGGATTAACGTGTTACAAGGGGACTCTGAGACAGCACCTCACCACACACCCAGGCTGGCCTGCAACTCAGAATTCTCTTGTCTTTTCCTCCCAAGCGCTGAGATTGTAACTATGGTAACTGCTCTAACTGTGGAGCTTTTAAAAAGCTGCAAGGAAGCAGAAGAATACTGAGAAGGAAACACACCACAAACTGTGTTATTTTGGATTGCTGAAGTTATGTCTGATTGTTGGGCAAACGTTTATATTCACATCACACACACACACACACAAATCACATATATGATTAAAATCTAGATAGTACCAGCATCAGCAAAAACAGAAAATTCAAGAGCAGGGACAAAAACTTAAGAGAGAACCAACTGCAAAATGACAAGAAGGTCCTGACAACATTCAATGTTTAGTTATTCCAATGAGTTAAAAAGAAAAAAGGTGCAGCATTCAGAGGCACAGGCAGAAGCTCTGCTGCTTTAGACCAACTTGTGGTTGACAGTGAGGCCCTATGTCAGCAAAGACCCCTCACAGAAACGTGCACACAGATGGATAGAACCAGGATCTCCCTGGTTATATGAGATGCACAGCAAAGGAACGCAGGTGGTGTGTCAGAACGTTGTCACCTTCAACAGCAAGGTGAGGTGTCTATGATTCTTTCTTTAAAAAGTGCTTTGCTTTATTTATTGTGAACTTTCTGCTGTGGACAACAAAGCATGTGGGCCTACAATATGGGGAAATGGTGCTTGTGTTGTTTGACGCCAGGGGAGAGACCTTAGGAGCCCTCAGTGCTTGCTTGGTGTAATTCACTCACTCAAGACAGAAAGTCTAAGAATCAGAGGTTATTAGGGGCTGGTGCTGGGGGGAAGGAGAACAATGTTTCATACTTACAGAAGGTCACTTGAGGAGAAGGGACTGAATGAGTACACACTACACTTCCATTCCTTTCTCCAACATCTCTTGTTGTGTCTACATGATCGTGTGAGTGCATGCATGTACATGTGCTGGCTTGTAAACGTGTGTGTGTGTGTGTGTGTGTGTGTGTGTGTGTGTGTGTGTGTGTGCTGGTGTGTACACATGCATGTGAGTGTGCTGGTGTACACACATGCATGTAAAGGCCAAAGGTCAACCTTGAGTGTTCTTCCTCAGGAGCTATTCACCTTGAATTTGAGTCAAGTGTCTCTGATTGACTTGGACCTCCTCCCTGAACTGCATAAGAATTTTACTGACTTAGCTATCTCCCCAGTCCTGTTCCCTACCCCACACGGTTTCATTATATAGCCCAAGCTGGCTTTGAACTCATGATCCTCCTGTCTCAGTCTCAAAATCCTAACCTGCATTTGGGACAGCAAGCAACAACCATGTAATTAGGGAAACCATTAGTTTCTCTATCAAAATCACCCATGAAAGGCCAGATTTCACATCAGCATAATGTGGAAACCAATGAAAACAGACATTTAGAATACTAAAGCAGAGTGCTGGGGATGAAGAGAAGGCTTGGTGCTTAAGAGCACCCACCTTGCAAGCACGAGGAGCAGACTTCAGACCTCAGCACCTAGGGAACAGTTCCAGTGGCCTGTGTGCCTGTGAACCTGCCCTGACCAAGATGGAGACAGGAAGACTGTGTGACTTGTTGAATTCCAACCTAGCTGAAAGACCCATGAACTCCACGTTCCAGCAGAGACCCTGCCTCAAAGGAGGTCTGTCAAACAGAAGAAGAGTGATAGAGAAGGACACTCAATAACCTCCACTAATCTACATATGTGCACATGTGGACCTGCACACACACACACTACAGTCACACAGTGTAAATATGGACCTGTACACCAAAACCCAAAATTCATAGAAAATACAAATGTTCCTCTTGACTCTGCTTCATGATAGCGTTTCGTACATGTTAAAGCAATGATCAGATTTTTTAAAAAGATCCGAAGGTGAAAAGCACTTTTCAGGAGCAAGCTTCACTTCAAGTGTCTGTGAGAGAATGAAGTGAGAGAGAACACACACATGCTCAGATTCCCTGACCACATGATGTAGTTCTTCCAGTCCTGTGAAATGGACACACAGTGAGACCCAGAAAAAGAGCAGGCTCCACTCTTCTGGAAGCTCCATTCCAATCTTTCTTCCAGACTGGAAAGAAAGAAAGCTCACTTTCAGGTAAGTGTGACTGTCTTGTGTAACTTGGTGGAAGGTTGTGTGTGTGTGTGTGTGTGTGTGTGTGTGTGTGTGTGTGTTACATGCACATGTGTGGGTGCACACAGTAGTCCACATGTATGTAGAGAATAGGGCATTACACTGGGTGTCTGCCTCTCCTACTTTTCACCTGTGACCTTGCTACATGGCCTCTCACTGAAAGGGAAGCTCATCATTTTAGGTAGGCTAGCTAGCCAGCGAACTATCGGAACCTGCCTGTCTTCCCCTTCAACCTCTATATTGGGGTTACAGAAATATGCAACCATGCTTTTACACAGGGACTAGATATTCAAAAGGAGCTCTCCACACTTCTTACCCCATGCTGTCTCCAAGCCTGGATTTTGGATTCTTTGAAACAGATTCTTTTCTGTAGTCCATGTCGTCAGGAGTTTACTTTGCAGACCAGGCTGGCTTAGGTGTTGCATCTCCTCTGACCTGCCTCTGAAGTGCTGGGGTTACATACATGTACCACAATGCCTTCCCTGATACACATGCACACATGGCAACATACATTAATCTTTATATTTCTGTGCTCATTTGCATCTCACTGTTGTATTTGCAGGGGTGTCCTAGTCAGGGTTTCTATTCCTGCACAAACATCATGACCAAGCAAGTTGGGGAGGAAAGGGTTTATCAACATACACTTCCACATTGCTGTTCATCACCAAAGGAAGTCAGGACTGGAACTCACACAGGACAGGAACGGAGGTAGGAGCTGATCCAGAGGCCATGGAGAGGTGCTGCTTACAGGCTTGCTTCCCCTGGCTTGCTCAGCTTGCTTTCTTATAGAACCTGGGACCACCAGCCCAGGGATGGCACCACCCACAATGGTCTGGGCCCTGCCCCTTTGATCACTAATTGAGAAAATGCCTTACAGCTGTATCTCATGGAGGCATTTCTTCAACTGAGAATCCTTTCTCTGTGACAACTCCAGCTTGTGTCAAGTTGACACAAAACCAGCCAATACCATGGGAAAAACTTCCCATGTATCTATTACTGAACATATAACTTGGTTTCACAAAAGTTCATAACATTTTCCCCACAACTTTAACCTTCATTGAGGTGCAGTAGAGAGCACCTTATTGACACAGAGAATACCGTACTACTTATGTCTCTAGTGTAGCCAACACATACACACACTGAAACACATTTTCATAAATTTGGTTTATTCTTTATATCATAGGGCATTTACTTATAGTCTTTCCTTAAAATTATAAGAATGTAGATTATACTGATCTGGGGATCTCATTTCAGGTTAGTAAAGTGACATTACAAATCATTTGCTATAAGAAAAACCAAAACCAAAGCAAAAATGGAGGGCCACCTGATTCAGAACATTCTACAAGGGGAATTTGGATTCCTGAAAGAATCCTGAATTAACGTTCACTTACCTTTTACAAAGGAACTTTGAAAACAGCAAACTGAGCCTCAGGCATCTGCTACTCACTGGACATAGTCTTTCCACCGGTTACAGAGGGGTGTGGCCATTTTGCTTGTTGCGCTGTGTTCTTCAGTGACCAAAGGTGCCTTTGAGTTGGAGCCAAAACCGAATGACCTCTCCCTTCTCTCTGCTTTGCCCTTTGCCTCTCAGTGCACATACCTCCTTCTAAAAACAACCTATACTTCTTGTTTCCTTGTCTTGAAAATCGATATAAGGCACCAAAACAGTACAGTGGTCTTCACCAATAAACAATGCTCCAAACCAGAGACAGACAGCACTTCTGTATCCCGGTAAACCAGCCTGGCTTCAAATCCTAAGGTGACAGAGAGGACATAAAGGCAGAAGGGGCATTTTGTCACAAGAAGACAGGGTCTAAAAGGAGAGAGGAGCAACAAGAGATGGCACTGGGGACAGAGAAAAGACAAGCAGTATTTTTCTCTCACGTGGAATATGTATATATGTGCGCGTGCACATGTGTGTGTGTGTGTGTGTGTATGTGTGTGTATATATATATATATATATATATATAATATGTATTTGTATATATAGCGAGCATATGAAGCACAGGGTTCCATTAGATTTTCTTGCATATAATCATGTTATAAACATTACTCATGTTAACTTCCTCGCTATTCTCCTCTGTGTCCTTTGCAACTCTGACTGAATTCCTTCCCCTGAATTGTCAACCTTATATATATATGTGTATGTATATACTTATATACACATATATACATACATATATGCATGTACATATATATGAATGAACGCATAAGGTTCTGATTTCCTTCCTCTGAATTGTCAACCATATATATATATATATATATATATATATATATATATATATATGGTGTATATATATATATATATATATTGTGTATATATATATATATATATGGTGTATATATATATATATATATATATATATATATATATATACACACATGTATGCGTATACATAAGTATGAATGAACAAATAAGGTTGACAATTCAGGGAAGAAAATCAGTCAGAGCTGCAAAGGACACAGAGGAGAATAGCGGGGGAGTTAACAACTCAGACCGATCTTTCATGCAGTTTGTGTCTAAATAACAACCTGAGGACTGCGGGTTCCTGTGGCCAGAGCTCCACAGACAAGAGCCCAGTAGGGACAGACCCGAGACCCCAGAATGCGGCGCGGCGCGAAGAACTCTGAGAGTTGGAAGGGACCCACGGAGATCCATGGCTGCCAAGGCTGGCACAGAGCGCCTTACCCTTCTGGGATGTGGTTTCTACTCCTTCTTCTTCGGTGGGGCACAGCCAGCTATGTCCAAGCCCCCACCGCGGCCACCGTGGCTATTATGCACCTGGCTCATGTGGGCGACTTGACACCACCCACCCCACGCGGGCGCGGCCACCAACTGTCAGAGCAACGACCCCAGGATCATTCGAATCGCTGCAGGTTCTACAGCAACGGTACAGCAATGCTCTCCCCATCCCGTGGTCCTGTGGCCTCCCTGTGTGTGTGTGTGTGTGTGTGTGTGTGTGTGTGTGTGTGTGTGTGTGTGAGAGAGAGAGAGAGAGAGAGAGAGGGGGGGGGAGGGAGGGGGAGGGAGGGAGGGAGAGAGAGAGAGAGAGAGAGAGAGAGAGAGAGAGAGAGAGAGAGAGAGAGAGAGAGAGAGAGAGTGTGCAGGACACGGATGCAAAACTGCTTGATTTGTCAGCAGGCCTTTGGGATCACCGCGCCCTCTGTAGTTCGAGTCGGGTAGCGCAGGTATGAGAGAAAGACAATGCTCAGGACAAGGAACAACGACAACAACAAAACAAAAAACAAAAAAACATTTCTCTCCCACCCTGCACCAGATACCTGTGCGTTCTTTATGAAGTAGTATATCATGTACATTTTATATACTGTTCACGCATTTACTTTCACAGACGAATATTCTCTTTCTGTTCAAAAGCAAACATACATTTACAGCATTTCCCCCTCTATCCTAGCCAATTGTTGGTTTTGCAGTTGTGTTCATAGGTACTAATGAGCCCTTTACTTCTTTTTTACTTCTGCTTTCCAGAGTTTTCAGAAATCCCTTTATCTTCTGAACATCTATGCAATATGTATGTGCATACACACATTTATGTCTGTTCTAGTTTTAAAAGCCTCAAGGGATTTCAGTGATTATAACCTGTCCAATAGTGACACACCCCTGCCTGTTTGGGAGTTGGTTTTGGTTTTGGTTTGGTTGTGGTTTTGATCTTTATGACTGTAGAACTTATCTAGATCCAGAGGCACAGATGGGATGGGATGAAGGAAACACATGTTACATGTTGAAGCTCTGAAGGGAAAGGCTCTGGCTGTGGGGGAAGGTTTCCCCAAAGCAAGTGTTACAGTTCTGCTCTGGCAAGGACTGCATTCCCTAGTAAAAGTGTTACAGCTCTTCTCAGAGAGGTGTCCCAGCGATCCAGAGCCAAGGAACAGCAGAAACTCACAGCTCACAACCAACTTCTCCTAAGGGATTTATTAGTGTGTGGGGTGGGGGTGGGGGTTATGACCCAGGAAGGTGGCTGCATCTGCTCACGGGTGAAATAACAGGGAACTGAGCAGAAGGCAGAGTTTATATAGGGTTTCTTGGGGGTGGAGTTTCAAGAGTGGCGATTTCCAAGGTGAGGGTTGATGGGCTCTCAAGTCCTAAGCTTGGGGCAAACTCAGGGATTAGTGGCTTTCTGTGGCAAGATCGGGGGTTGATAGGATTCTTAGCCCTGGGCTTGGGCTTGGGGTCAAGTCAGAGTCAGGGTGTTTTTCCTTTGGCCCTTTTACCCTACAATGCATGCTAACAATTTTAACAATCACAGCCAATTGCAAAAAATAGTATTAACACATCCATCCATTGACAGCTATTTTACTGACATCATAGAACAGGTGTCATGACAGCTGTGGACAGCATGACATTTTATTCTAGTAAACACCAAAGAAAAAAAGAACTACTCAAGTCCAAGATTTCCACAGCACTCCAGTAGAGGCTCCTGTGCCTGCTAGGAAATCTCTGATTCATCTACAAGTGGAACCAAAGGACAGGACATCTGAATTCTAGTGGACTGAGTCCCAGCATAGACTGTGGGTAATTATGGCAGCCATTAAGAAATTAGTTTTATATTAGTTTGTACTTGTGTTGCTGCTCAGATGGAAGAGTATCCTGGGACTTGTAAGCCCAGGAACCATATAGCCCTAAGGGAAGATGGTATCTCAATGGAAGGGCATCCTGAGACAAGAGAGCCCAGGAACCTTACAGGTCTGAGAGGAAGCCTTCTCAGTAGAGGCATTGCAGCTCCCAGAGGAGGGTATCCCCAGCTGAGCTGAGGAGCTCAGGAGCCTCAGCCCTACTCCTCTTTGCTTCTTTGCTTCTTGGTTTCTTCCAACAAGAGTCACACCAGGCAGAAAATCTCATGAAAGAGATTTATTGGAGGGTCCAGGGTATGGAGGGATGAATCCAGGGATGGCTGCCTTCTGTTCCAGGGAGAAGACAGCCGGAATTGGACAAAGGGAAAGTGCTTTTATAGGATTTCTGAGGGGGTGGAGCTTCTGGGGCAGATGTTTCTAGAGTAAGGATTGGTAGGATTCCAAGTGCTGAGCTTGGGGGAGCTCAGGGATTGGTGGTTTTTTGTAAGAAGCTCAGGGATTGGTGGCTTTTTTCCATCCTCCTTTCCCTGTGTCGGGCCCATGGGTTAGGGTGGGAAGTCTTTCCTCGATCCAGATGGCTTTTGCTGAAGCGCCATCTCTGCGGGTCTGCTGGGGGCAGGGTGAGGGGCTGGAGAGGAGGTGCTGCCACTGTAGACAGCACTTGTAGGACAGCTCCTGCAGTGGTGTTTCACAAAAAGCTATAGCTGAGATAGGGATGGGGGATGGTGCTGCCACCGTAGACAGCTCCTGGGGCAGGGGGGGCAGATCCCACTAAAGGCTATGAGCCACAGCGGACAGCTCCTGCAGCGCCTGTAATGGCTGCAGGCTGAGATGCCGCCATTTTGATAGGAACCGCCATTTTGGACAGCTCCTGTGGGGCATTTTAAGGCAGTGGCCACAGGCTGGGGCAGGAAGGAGGGGCCTACTGCCGCTGCTTAGAAGGCTTTTGTGGTGTGCCGCTCATGGACTACAGTAATTTCTGAAAGTACCTCAAATCCACTGTTAGGATATTTACAGCAATGTAGACCTGTGTAAGCTGACAGGAAAGTCAGAGGTATTGAATGAATGAGTGAGTGAATGGACAGTCACTGGTTAAATCTTTGGGGGGGATATTCATATTTTAGTCAATTTTTAACTATTATGTATTTACCATTTTGAAAATCCTCCCATAACGAAAAACAGGTCAATATTACAATATATTACTAATTAGAAAAGTAAAAGCTATGCTAACAGAACAAAGTTTGTTTACAATTGAAGAGATGATAAACATAAGTTAGGCACATTCCAAATTGACATTGACTGATAAAACAGTTTGTTGACAATGTGCAGAAAGTGAGAGACTTTGGAAAATTTATTCTTAAATGGGATGTCCTCACCAAACCCTCCCCTCATGGCTCAGGGAGCAATTTGGGGTGGATGGATATATATATATATATCACTTTGGAAATTATGAACAATTATTTGCTTGTGATCCAAAGAACAAATAGAAATGTCTGTATTATAATATGCAAATATTATCCAAATTTATCAGAAACTACAATAGCCAAATTGGTCTTTGTTATGTAACAAAGTTTCCTTGGGGGGACTCAGTACACATACACACACACACACACACACAGACACACACACACACACAAACACATCTACACACACACACACACACACACACACAAACACATCTACACACACACACACACACACAAACACATCTACACACACACACACACACACACACACACACATACACACACACAAACACATCTACACACACATATCTACTCACCCCAGATAGATAGATAATCCAAATATTAATACCAACAAAGTCCAACTTGGTGAACAAATGAGTTTTATTGGTGTTACTTAAAGGAATATGGGTGAAGGGGTTACTTACAGGAGTGGAAATGATTCTAAGGCAGTTGTATCACCCAAGTCCACTCCAGCATGGGTGACAGCTCACAAAGATAGGAACTTGAAACTTATCGCATAGCCCAACCCTCCCCACATTTTTGAACACAAGGTCTCTTGCTCCCCCATCAGCCTTGAACTCATTATGTAGCCAAGGATGTCCATGGACTTTTTATCCTTTTGCTTCCACCTCACAAACACTGGGATTATGGGCACATATCACCATGCTAAATATTATGGGATGCTGGCAATAGACCTAAGGGCTTTGTGCGTGCTAGGCAAGCACCCTGTATATCCTCAGCACCCCTCCTTCTCTCATTTGTCCAGTCTATGGGGAAGAAGCTTGCTCCATTGAGTGCTCCTTGCGTGACACCCTCCCTTACCATGGGACAAAACTCCACAGGAACTGTGGACTGAAACCTCCAGCACTGTGAGCTGAAGTAAGACTTTTCTCTTCAACAGTAGCTCACCTTGCTGTTTTACATGACAAAGCTCACTACCACACAACCCCCTCCCCTCAATCTTATATATCACCCACCCTTACCTGATAATGTCACAGTTCCCCCAAGGTTCTCTTCAGCTGGAACTCCTGATCACCCTTGCACAAGCTGGGAAATCCTGTCTGCCCTCCTTCCCCCAATTCTGTCTGCACTGAGAAAACTCTGAACAAAGGAATGGCGCCAAAAGCCCAGAAACGCATTTCTGGCAGCCAGTGCAGCCATCTTTCTGACATGGCCAGCCCACGCAAGAGCTGGCCTAGGGGCTTAGCTTTTGACCATACTTGGGCACAGTCCCAGCTCCTGGCTGACAGGTCCTCACTCCTCACCTAAGGTCTATAAAACCTCCCTGCCTTAGCCAGGGCAGACAGCTTCTCTGGCCCTGTTTTTTGGGACAGGTGAACCTTCCCATGTGCAACACCAAATAAACCTGCATTTATTTGCTTTTAATCTGGTATGATCTGGCCTTTTGCAATGGCAGAAACCTATCAGATTCATGTCTCACCTTCTTGTCTTTTGCATCCCAATTGGGCTCACTGCACACTGACAAGTGCTGTGACCAGTTTGTCTTCAGAGTGTGTCACACTTCTCACCAGCACCCCGAGTCCCAGAAAAGGTCAAGACAGGCTTGTGCGGTGCTCTGGTACCCCACATCTCACAGCTCTCAGGGTTTATTTTCTCCTGCTGCCTCTCAGCCCTAGACCCCAACATCCATAAACATCAGGAACTGAGTTTTCCTTCCTCATGGTCCCTCAAGCACCAAGACAGACTTGGATATGATAGCTACTTACTAAATTAACAAGGGTACCTGGCCTTGATGCCTTTTGCTTCTAGTGCTTATTACATTGTGGAAGGCATGAGCTGGGATCCTGCCCAGCTGAGTTGCCCCCTATTCCCCTTGGTGATATCGAAGGCTGTGTGTGGTGCCTGTTGGGTTTATGTTTATGCACAGCCCTCTGCTAAGTGTCTCCCTCAGCTACATAAAGTCTTCTAGGATGATCCCAATATCTAAGCTGTTTGTTTAAGTCAAACTCTCTCCAAGAGCTACTTTGCATTATGGTCCCCAGGTCACAGATGTCCCTGGTGCCAACTCCATCACTCTGTCCTTTGTGTTACTATCCCTGGCTGGACTTGCTCACTGAATTCATCTGAGTTGTCACTGAATTGGTGTTCTATCTTCTCTGATATCCTGAGGAGCAATCTGTGGTATACACACATTCTGTGCTGACCACTGGCATGGCTGGAGCGGGGCTAAATGTTATCTCTTCCCCCCCCCCCCAAAGTGACCCAGTCTCTGTCTCCTACCACAAGAGTGAATGAAGAATTCAACTGAACTTGGCCACAAACTCGAATTCAACCAAGACTTTCCTTGCACTTGCTGTGTCAGCCATAGAAACGTTGTCTCTGCAAGGTGTCAGCCATTATAAAGGGCAGCACAGAAGAGGACTTCCCCTTACATAACGCATTTTAAATGTGAGAGCCTGCAGTTTCATCTCGTTTCCCATGACTGACCCCTCATTCATCCTGCTCCTGTTCATGCTTCTCACCTGTGTTGACAGCACAGAACCTGACAGTGTCATTGTATTAACCAGGGTTCTCACACACATGCTTGATCTTGCTATTCAAAGATATGGGGACTTAAGGTGGTGGTGTCACAAGTAAGGAATTTCTGGAATAAGAGATTTAGCTCTGTCTGTGCCCACATGGCCCAGCTGTTAGACGAGAGTTGGCAGGGGAGCAGGGTGTTGTATGCATTGGTGTGTGTTTTGACTGCCTTATCTCCCTTCACAAGGCAGCCAGTCTCAAGCTTATCGCTGGTGTGTGGCTGAGTCCAGATTCCTCTTCTCTTCATCCTATACTGAGTGGTATAGAAAAGAGGTGAGCCTCCCTCATAGTACACCCAGAGGACTGTGGACACCTGGGGTCCTGGTAGCTCAGCACAGTAAGGCCTGTCCCCAAGCTGCTCATACTTGGGTAAGCAGAGTAAGTGCAAGATTGCAAAGCTGGCACCAGGAAGTGAGCCCTAAAGCCCCCATGATAAGAGTGCTGTGTGACTGATGAAGGGAATGGTAAAGGTCTCACCAACCATGTGTAGCCCTGAGTTTGCTAAAAACAGAACCTTAGGAGCCCAGGAGCTGGGAGGGGTTTCCTGGCCATGACATCACTGATCTTCAGAAGGCTGTGCTCAGTGTGCTCACCACCTTCCTGTTCCACAGAGGAGGAGAGCTCAGGTTCCACAGTTTGCATTTCCCAGGTTGTGTGTGTGTGTGTGTGTGTGTGTGTGTGTGTGTGTGTGTGTGTGTGTGTGTGTGTGTGTGTGTGTGTGCTCTTTTTGTTTTCCACTGTTGGGATTCTATAAGGCGAAGGCAGTCTCCTGAGATCATAGAACATCTCCCTCTCATTTCCTTCCCCTTCCAGAGACAATCCCTCTCACCAGGGACTCGTGTGTCCCCCCAGACACCAGATTGTCACACTGAGTTTCTGGTCACACTCTTCTCTCAAGCAGAGTTTCTGACACAGTCAGAAAGTTGTCAGTCTTTCTTGTTCTTGGACTGACATGAAGGTTGGAGCTGGTTAGCAGGATCCCTGGGTGTAATACCCCACGGGTGCCCACAGCACACTTCCTCCTACCTCTGACCGCCCCCAGTGTTTCCAGTCATGATCTAGTGCTCTCTGAGATGACATTGTTCCCTGCTGAGAAACAATACACTAAGGTGCTGTGGGAGCAAAGATCCACGTTGCTATTGGGAGTGGAAGAAAGAGACCACTCACTCTTTATGAGCCATTTTGAAGTTCAGCAGTATGGCCTGTTTCCTCTCTGAAGGTACAATAATTCTTTCCTCAGCCCTCTGAGTGCTAGGATGACAAGATGCACCATGTCAGCTTAGCTATGCTTCTTGAGCTGGTGTTTGTTGAATGCACCCATTGACAGAAGAGTGCAGGCCTTCCTCTCTCCAGGCACCAGGATGGACAGGATGAGCAAGTCAGGCTGTGCCTCTTCTCACTCTGGCATCTCTGGAGCCCTGCATGCGGAGGCCCCACTTCCCTAGAGCCTCATTTAGACATTTGGAAACTTTCTGTACATCATAGTCACTCTGCTCTATTGTCTTAGACTCTGGAAAAACCGACAAAAGGCAGTAAATATGGAAACATTGTTGCCACTGGGAGAAGAAAGGACAAGGTGCATCTTCACGGAGCAGGCTTCCTTAAGGTGGGTCTTCATTGTGTCTGTGGCTGACCTCCTATCTCCAGAGTACCACAGAGCTGCTCAGGGAAAGCCACAGATCCTGAGCACTGGGTGGAAGTAGGGCCGACACTGCCTCTGTAGAGCAATACAGAGGAGAGTGATGGCAGGGACTGGGTCTAGAGTCCTGAATGAGACACTGCTGCCTCTCCCGAATGTTGTTCTTTCTCTTCTGACATTCGAACTGTTCCAATTCTCTACTTAAGGTTTTTCTAATTTTTAATTGTATTTTTCTCTCATGCAGTACATCCCACGCTCAGCCTCTCTGTCTCCCTCATCCCGTTCCCCATCACCACCTCCCCTCTCCCCCAGATCCACTGCTGTTTCTTTTCTCTTCAGAAAAGAGCAGGCCTCCCATGATATCAACCAAACTTTACAAAACAAAATGCAATAAGACTAGGTTATATACTCATATCAAAGTTGAATGAGGCAACCCAGTAAGAGGAAAAAGGTCCCCCAAGAGGGCAAAAGAGTCAGAGAGCCCACACTCCAATTGTTAGGAGTTCAACAAAAATCCCAAATGAAAGAGCCACTGTTTGTATGCAGAGGGCCTGGTGTAGACACATGCAGGCTCCAAGGTTGCTGCTTCAGCCTCTGTGAGCCTCTAGGAGCCCTGCTTAGTTGATTCCGTTGGCTGTGTTCTTGTGATGTCCTCAACCCCTCTGGCTCTTACAATCCTTCCTCCCCATCTTCTGTGGGGTTCCCCAAGCTCTGCCTAATGTCTGGCTGTGGGTCTCTGTTTCTGCTCCCATCAGCTGCTAGAGGAAGTGACAGCCTACAGAAGGGAGAAAGATTATTACTAACTCCACATCCAATAGAGGACTAATATCTAAAATATATAAAGAACTTAAGAAATTAGATACCAACAAACCAAACGATCCACTTAAAAAAATGGGGTACAGACTTGAACAGAGAATACGCATCAGAGGAATCTGAAATGCCTTGAGAAGCATGTAAAAACCGTTTAACATCCACAGCCATCAGGAAAATGGAAGTCAAAACTACGTTGAGATTCCATCTTATACTGTCAGAATGACTGAGATCAAAACACAAGTGACAATTCAGGCTGGCAAGGGTGTGGAGCAAGGGGACACTACTCCATTGCTGGTGGAGTGCAAACTTGTATAGCCACCAAGGAAATCAATAGGGAGGGTCCTCAGAAAATTGGTAATTGATCTTACTCAAGACTCAGCTGTACTACTCATGAGCAAACGCCCAAAACCATCCCATCCTACAGCTGTGCTCATAGCAGCCTTATTTACAATAACCAGAAACTAAAAAGCAACTCACATTTACCTCAACAGAAGAACTGATAAAGAAAATATGGTACATTACTTACACAGTGGAATATTACTCAGCTTTTGGGGAAAAGAACATAATGAAATAAGTAGGCAAATGGATGGAACTAGAAAAAAATCATCCAGATTGAGGCACCCCAGGCCCAGAAAGACACACATACTATGTAATTTATAAGTGGATATTAACTGCTAAGTAAATGATGATCACACTACAATCTACAGATCCAGAGAATTTAGATAGAGAGGAGAGTCTAAGGGGCACACATGGGTTTCCTTGGGGAACTAGAAGAGATCGTGTGGGTGGATGGATAAGTGGGTATGGGAACAGGAAGGTGGGGGGAGAGGGGCAGAGGGAGACAGTACATGGAGAGATGACTAAAATATGTGGGCATTTAGGGGGTAATATGGGGACTTGGTGCAGTGGGAGCTTCCTGGAAACCATGAGGTCGAGCCTAGTGAGGACTCCTAGGAATGGAGGCTATGGAGCCTGATCCTTTTTGGTTTTGTATTGCAGATTGTAAATTTCATTTTTAACAGGCCTCAGAACCTTAGGTGCCAATTTCTACAGAAGTACACCATAGAGTGTGAACAACTGGCAGATGAGGTCAGTGTATGACGAGCACAGAGACGGGGATTGCTTGTTGGGTACTCAGTCTGTACCCTGGGATTGTGCTGTGCTCTATTAATGATGTCTGTGATTTAATGGGTAGGCTCCACACTCGCTTGCACATATATGCACACATACAAGCCCCCTTCAAGGCCCACCCCCAAAACTACAGTAGGGTACTGAGAAGACTGAGTTACCTGTTACTGACTGAGTAAGGGGGTGAGGGCTGTGCTCCATGGCACCAGGGTTACAGAGGTGAGCACAGATTCTATGCTGAGATGTTGGGCCTGAACAGAACACACTTTGGTCATCTCTGTGCTGACTAGGCTTTTTCTCCAGAGATTTGAAGTGTTAGCCTAAATCCTTTTCTCTCTCCGTAGAAGAAAAAAAAAAAATAAGATGCAGTGGCTCTGAGTGCTGCCTTCTGGGAAGATATCAAAGACATTCTATAGAAAACTTCAGAAGGATATGCCAGAGGGGGCTCTCATCCAGCTGGACCAGTGGATGGTGGTGTGGAAAATCACAGTGGGAGGGAGGCCCCGGTGCAGCATGGTCATCTACAAAGGCTGAAGCCTCTTCAGGAGGAACCACACTTTTCAAGCCACCACTGGGGTGTGGCCCAGAGGAAACCTCTGGGAACTTAGCCCCCAGCACATCAGCATCAGCCACTCAGCCTGGGGAAAGTGTGATGGCAACAAGGACAGGTAAGTCACCACGGGTTCCTGACTTGGAAAAGACTTGTGTAGAAATGGTCCTCATTGCATCTGGGCCAGCCACACAGAAGTGAGACCAGGAAGGTGAGGCAGTGCTGGTTGTCAGGCGTCTGAAGTCTGGAGCACCAAGTACCACAGAGAAGGTGTGTCCCCTTGTCCACATTCTCAGTCTTGTCTGCTTCCATGGTCCCACTTAACTCTGTTGTGGTACAGAACCTAGTGGGACGAGTGCTGTCCTTTTGTGTCCCGCCACCCTATCTTATAAAAATGACCTTAGACTTAGGTTAAGCCGGGTCCATTTCCTGAAAACTTGTTGGAAGTCAGACCCTCATCTTGTAAGAGCTCTGTGGAGACGTAAAGAAGCACATTAAGCACATTAAGGAAATACTGAATCCTCCCCCATCATAAGGAAGGTGCTGTGCTGTTATTCTCTGGAAGCCGTAATCTCGGATAATCTGAGGAAACGGAGAGATGAGAGTCAAGAGAATTCCAGTCGCATAAGATCATGTTTTCAGCACTTGATAGACCATCACAGTAAGATCTCACGTAGGGCCAGGGAGGAGATGACCCTGTGGGTAAAGCACTAGCAGTGACCATGTTAGGAGCTGAGGTGGGACCTCCAGAAAGCACATGAAACCCAGGTATCGCTGGCCACCTGTAAATTCAAAGTTCTCTTAAAGTGAGATGGGCTGTGGAGACAGGAGAAGCCACGGGTTCTTACAACACAGTTGGCTGGACAGACACAACAGCACAGAAGAGATTCTGTTGGCCCAAAGGGCCAGGGAAGGACAGTAGTCCAGGCTGTGTGCTTACATCTGCAGGTGTGTCAAGCACCTATGCATCCTTGCTCATACACGACCATGCACATCCTTACAATGCATACAGACCATAGACACACAAATACACACCCAGCTAGTACGTGAAGAATCTAAAATCGGAAATCCACAAATATCTCAGAAAAAGAAAGTTCCTAAATATCTCAGTCAAATTGTTTTTCATTTGTAACTGCTGGCTGAATAGGCCCGACTTGAGTTCCTGCTGCCTTAACAAGCAAATACTGAAATTCTACACAAGCATCAGCAGGTCTGCCTTTTTGGAAGTTTCTAAAGTATCAGCTTATCCTTCTCTTCCAACTTGCATGAATCAAAATCTCTTCTTGAATAAGAAAGAGCTTCAAACTAAATAGCAATACTCTCAAGGAGATCCTTGAGGCCCTGGAACTTCAGGGTGTGCACCCGCAGCCTGGAAAAGCTGCAGCTCGAGACTCCAACTGTGAAAGCGTACGTGCACTGAGCCCAGCAGAGCCACAGTGGCAGGTCCTCAACTTAGCTGATTATTTCTCCCAGATGACCAGATTACTCCTGCTCTTCCTTGTATGATGGAAGTGTGTGGATTGCTGACTGCCCAGGCTCACGGTGCTGGAAAGCTGTCTCATCTGTATCTAATGAGGCCGAGCATTGCAATTTGGCTCAGTCCCTGTCTGAAAATCATAGACCATGGAAGCCACTTGTGTGAGGCTCAGTCTGAGGTGAGAGGCCAGGTGACACAGGGAGACACACGTCCACAGCTCAGAGGCCAGAGGTCAGATGGCCCGGAGAGTTGGATTAAGGATAAAGAATAGGTGTCTGTCTCATGAGAGAGACACAGAAGGTTTTTTTACTCTGCCTGTTTGTCCCAC
This sequence comes from Uromys caudimaculatus, assembly GCA_028551405.1. NCBI lineage: Eukaryota > Metazoa > Chordata > Mammalia > Rodentia > Muridae > Uromys > Uromys caudimaculatus. The sequence continues at coordinate 58,881,923 of CM052700.1, forward strand.
TTAGCTCCGACTTAGCTCCCAGATGTTTACCTGATTTGAGAGGGGACTTTGCCAACTGAGTCTGTGAACCCACACAAATTTCTTTACAATAACCACATGGTCATATCTAGAAATATTGCTCCATCCACTCAAGCTGACAGTAAAGGCCACAGCCATGGTTCCCAGTTAGCTGTAGCCAGAGTTTGGAGAAGAAACTCCTTGATCACTCTATGCTTCCATCGTGGGGATGAGGACTCATAGAGAAAATCCCAGTGACTTTGTATTTCTCTCTCTGGCTAACATACTGAGTTCTGCTCAGGGACACGGGGCCCTGTCACCTCAGACTTTTCCTCTCTTGTCCTGTGTTTTTTCCCCAGCATTTGTGCAATAAGTCCCCCTCTTCTACATGAAAGGACACAGAGAGGGATAGAAACATGTGCTGTCCTGTGTGGAGCATTGGTAAAAGAATGAGAACTCCTTCCTGATCTGAGACTGTCTCTCCCCATTGGCTTCCTGTTACTCTCAGAGAACATATCCAGGGTCAGCGTCTGTCCATATCACTGAACAGAGGGAACAGTGTGTGGCGAGGCCTGGCGACCTTGAATTTGATGATTTCATATTTGGTTGCCTTTCAGGGTTTCTTGAATTGAACAATTTGTTTTTTATGCAATAGTTAGAAATATTCATTCAAGTGGTATCTTGTGGTGGTAATCTCAACCATTTGCAAACTGAGGCTGGAGGCTTCCTACAAGTTCATGACCAGCCTTGGATAGAGAGTGAGACATTGTCACACAGGAAAAGAAGAACAAGCTGACAAGCATGCAGCAGGGAGCCAGGTTTGTTGATTAATTCTTAGCAGAGGAGGACTCAGCTCCCTTTGTGTCCTGTTCTGAGCTCCTCAGTGGAGGACCTGCATGTATAATTGTCTAAGGTCTTCACATGTGTCCACAGCGCTTGGAGTCCTTTGCAGATAGAAGAGACTGTGAGATAAAGAGTACTAAGCAGTGTGTCCACTAGGAGATGAGGGAACAGGAGCAGAGAAGCTGCTTCAGGCAGCAGAGGGGTGGGGCTCTTTTCACATCACCTCAAGACCCCTGAGCAGACCTGTTGGCTGCTGCAGGGACAACCCTAGGCCCAGCATGTGCCAACAGACACCTCAGACTCATCTCAGCATCTGTGCCTTTATACAATACCCAGCAAAGCACAGGGGCAGCCAAGGTTGTGAAACTCTGAGGGAGGGAGGGAGGAGGAATCCTTCACTGGGGTGGGTGGGGCTTCAATCTGAGACTGTGGGATTGAGAGCCCTAGGGAATTGTGACAGGTTGTTTTCTCTTTGCAGGTGAGAGGAGTACCACATAACACACATCATTGCCATGCAGAATGGAGGGCCTGACTATTGCCACATACTAAACAAGGAAGGGCTCTTCTTCACTCAGGAGGAACTGGGGCTCCTCCCCTAGGCTGGATTCATATAAGCAAATCTGACCTTCCAAATGGCGGACTCCTCTTGTGTGTGTCTAGCAGTACACTGGCAAGTTCTGCATAGAGTTAATCCATCCAAGATCATCTCTCTGAGCACATGCAGTCACTAGTGTTCCAGGGTTGAGTCAAAGAAGCATTTCCCAGTGCTTTTACAGCGTTTCTAATTGTATCTGTTACTCAAAGTAATTCTTCAAAGTTGCAACTTCTTGTGAGTCTGGGTGGTGGAAAGTAGTTGGCCTGGGATGTATGAGAACATGGTATAGAGACCGCATACTGTATAAGAGAAGCTTTTAAATGGGAGTCACTGACGGTGGTGGTTTGTTTTTATGGAGCAGCACTTGCCTTTGTGCACACCCACGGTGCTGCTACATGCCTATCTCCAAGTGTTTGCACGTGCCATGTGTTGTGGGAGTCCATGCCTCCATCACAGCCAGCAGAAACAATCTGGGTAAGGTCAAATGAAACTCCGGTTCAGCTCTATTTCAGTTAGCCGGCCCTGGGCCAAATCTTCTGGAGTCTGACATCAAGCAATTTATTTCTTACACTTTTAAACATAGTAAAAGTTTGGGGAAGTTTCCACATGACAGTTATCACAACGAAGCTTCATAACAGCATTTCATACATGTTAAATCAATTATCAGTCGAAGCTCTTTATTTTTGTTTTTGTTAAAAAGTTCCAAAGGAGAAAAGCATTCTTCAGGGCAAGTTTGCTTCACTTCAGATTTCTGTGAGAGCATGAAGTATATGCTTAGGTTCCTTTACCACATATGGAGTCCTTCCAGTCCCAGCGACATGCAGTAAAAGGGCAGGTGCCACTCTTCTGTCAGCTCCATCACAATCTCTCCTCTGATGCTCGGAAGAAAGTAAACTCACTTCCAGATAAGTGTGACTGTCTTGTGTAAAAGTTGTGTGTTCCATGCACACATATGGGTGCACGTAGTGTGTCCATGTGTGCAGAGGGTAGGGCAGGACATTGGGTATCTTCCTGCCCTGCTTTTTCCTATGGTCTTGATACAGTGCAGGGGTGGTGCTCCCCTCCCTGCTGGCTGGTTGCTAAGGAGGGCCTGCAGATGAGGGAGGGGAGGGGGGTCAGCCAATGGTCAGGGGATCCTCGCGGCTCAGGTTCTTCTTTACACAGGTTTCAGAACTAAGACAGAAATGAAAGGAGCACAGATGATGTGTTTGACTACTCATTACATGTTCAGTCACAATTAGAAAATACAAAGAGAACAGACTTTAATAACAGCCTATAACTTCAATTTGAAGACTCTTAAGAATGTCCTCTCCAAAGGAAACACATTTATTAAGTAACAGCCTGCTTTCAGGCTGGTGGTGTGCAATTTTAAAGCACTCCAGACAAAACACCTGTACCAGTCTTTTTATGAATAGCAAAGACTAATCTCTAACTTCTTTTGCTATATGTTTCATCAGCTGTGCTATAAAGTAGTGAAAGGTTATTTTAATCTATTGAGTTTTATTCCTCCATGGTGTACCCTATCTTTACATTTGCAGAGAGTTCTAAGTACTATAAAGGGAGGCCTTGAATCTGTTACCAGTTCTGGCCAGTCCGAGTTTATCAATTGTCTGTGTGTCCTTCCCCAATTATGCTGTTAGAGTTAGCTCAGGGGCAGACACCCCAAGAAGATTCCTGGAGTACTGGCCTCATCTGGCCATGTGCTCATCTGCACTTAATGATCTCAAGGCATAAGGAAGACTTCCAAATAGTGGCCAGATAAAGTTAATTTTAGGATTTTCCTAAAAAGACTCAAACATAATTTTCTCAGGAAAAGACATAAAATGAATCATAATGCAGAAAGCCCCCAGGAATGTAACATGCAGAGATCAAAATGCAGATGCTGGAGACAGGACAGCGATTACAGCATTTGGCTCAGCTTCGCTGGAACTGTGACAAGCAGCTGTGCTGGCTTCATGACTCACTGTTTCCTGTGGATATCTCTGTGCCACTACAAGGTGTCTCACCGAAAGGGAGGGTCATTTTGGCTACACTAACTGGCCACCAAGCTCCCAGAATCTGCCTGCTTTCCCCTTAACCTCTATACTGGGGTTACAGGAACATGCAGCCATGCCTGGCTGTTTACTCAGGTGTGGGATGTTCAAACTGAGTTCCCCAGGCTTGTTTAGGAAGAATTCTCACTATCTCTAAGTCCACCCTAATTTTGAAACATTCTTTTCTGTAGTTCATGTTATCAGAAGCTTGTTTTGCAGAGCTGCTATCTTAGTTGTGATCTCCTCTGACCTGTCTCCAAAGTGAATAGATTATACACATGTACCACAATGCCTTCCCTGACAGACATGCACACAGAGAAACATGTTCATGTATATAACACGAATTGCTGCTGTAGCAAAAAGGAACACTTACATGGTCACACAGGAAAGGTCACATGTATTGGAATTTTCACAGATGCTCCCGTGACAGGCTGCTCAGCATAGTTTGGATGTTTTGCTACCTGCCAGTGTAGAGTAACAGGCAGGTGGAAAGTCATCCTACCTTGGCCTGTCCCCTAACCTGGGACTTGGAAAGCACCACCACCATGGCTCAGGGTGAGCGTTCAAGCAATGCTCACAGCTATGCTGTGCTTTTCCATTAGCTCACTGCGGACACTCTAAAGACCCCATAAAAGCCCATCCCTCTGCTCAGCCTGCCTCGGTCTCTGTTCCCACTCAGAGGAAGCTGCCATTCTGTGTTTCTCCCCAATAAATCTCTTGTGTAAGGTTTGCGGCATGATGTGACTCTGTGGTGTTCCTTGGCTCCTGATTGCCAAGGTAGCCTTGTGCCAGAAAATGGTTTCAGCCAGTACCAGGCATTCACTCCTTCCAAACTCCTCTTTGGTTCTTTTGAGTACCTGCTGTGTGTCAATTATGTCCTGTGGCAGCCTTTTCCTAGAGAGATGCAGCACACATCTGTCTACTCAACTCAGGGGCCCATTACAGACCAAAGTACAGATACCATCAGTGTCTAACTTTGTGATCCAATGAGTTTTATTGGATCATTTATGGAATAAGGATGACGGGTTACAGAAGTAGAAATAATCAAAGATGACATCACCAACCCCATCCAGCATGGTGGGCTGCTGATGAACGCTGAAAACTGAGCACAGCCTGAAGGCGGGTCATCAAGCTGGAGAGTGTCCTTTACAGGTGACTCAAGCGGTCTAACCCTCTTCCAGGCAGCTCTTATGGTCTGTCTCTGCTTTTGGGCAGGCTGCTTAACTGCTCTCTTCTTTTTCCAGGCAGCTTGGCTGGTCTGGGTCGTCTTTGCAGCTGTCTTCTCCGAGCCTGACTCTCAGCAATCTTTATTGTTTACTATTGGGAGAGGGACTGTAAACATGGTCAGTTTCAGGAATTTCCTGAAGTTAGTTTGCGTTGTTCACTTTATTCTCAACTATCTTCCCTGAAGGATGGGATGTTTCAGTCTTGGCGAAAACTGAGGCACAAAAGTCTCTCACTTCAAATCTGTTAGAACTGATTTATTTTCACCTTGCAAACTCACCCTAAATTGACTAAAGAAAATTCAGACTTATTGATTATCAAAGATACAAAAACTGCTCACGACACCAGGCATGGTAGCATATGCATTTAATCCCAGCATTCTGGAGGCAGGGGCAGGCAGATCTCTGTGAGTTCAAGACCAGTCTGTCTACAAAGCAAGTCCAGGACAGCCAGGACTATTACGTCCCGTCTTGAGAAACAACAGCAACAAAAAAATTGCTCATAAAATATTTGCAAACAGAATACAAAAAGAATGCTAGAGAACGTCAAAACCTCCCAGAGATACAGTGACCGGTCAATACAAACCCATTAATGAGTGTAATACGTACTGAATGGACTTAAGTGTACAGATCACATGATTATCTCAGTCCATGCACCAAGTGCTTTTAAAAAGCTTTTATTTCATTATTTTCTCTTAAATTTTTTACATTTTTACACTTTTCATATAATGTATCCTGATTAATTATGAATTCCTGTCCCTCTACTCCTCCATGTACCTCTCCACCTCCCTCCCACCTAAATCCACCCTCACTTTATCCTACTATAAAACACAGGCGTTGAAAGAATAATAAAATAAGATAGAATGAAAACAAAAATGTTGGAATTAGGACAAAACAAACAGAAGGAAAGGGCCCAAGAAAAGCCACAAGAAACAGATACAGACACAGATCCACTTACTTGCACACTAGGGAATTCCAGAAAACCACAAAACCAAAAGTCATAATAAATACATAAAGAACTTGAAGGATTAAAAGAAGAAGTATTTTTTACATTAAAAAATAAATAAAATTGAGAAAAAGGAAGGAAAGGAAGGAAGGAAGGAAGGAAGGAAGGAAGGAAGGAAGGAAGGAAGGAAGGAAGGAAGGAAGGAAGAGAAAGAAATTGAGACAAGGAACCTCCAAAGATGACAGTGAATTTGTTTTCTGTTTTTCTACTTCTGGGAATGTGACCTACCCTTAAAAGTAGTTTGTTTCCCTAGTGAGACTTGCTTGGGGAAAATCTAAATTTTCATTTGCAAATGGTTATCAACCAGAGATAGCTTCTGGGTTAGGGATGGGGGACACATGTCCACTTCGTTCACCTCTAGAACCCCACCAGCAGATCTGTGCAGATCTGTGCATGCCACCTCAGTCTCTGAGCTCAGATGTGTGTCGGTCATATTATCTAGAGACCCTTGTTTCCTCTCTGGCTCTTACACTTTCTGCCTCCTCCTCTGCAGAGTTTCTGAGCCCTAAGGGTAGGGAAATTTGATGGAGCCATCCTGGTTAGGTCTGAGTGTCCTTAGGTCTCTCACCCTCTGCATAATGTCTGGCTGTGCGTCTCTGTATGTGTTCTCATCTGCTGCAGGAGGACTCTTCTCTGATGATGGCTGAGCAAGGCACTGATCTGTGAGTGTAGCAGAATGTCATTAGGACTCATTCTAGTTCTACGTTCCTCAAGTAGAACAGTAGTTTTACTTTTACCCAATGTTCCTAGCCCTGCAGTCTCAGGTTCTTACCACCCAAGCAGTATCAGGTATGGTTCTTGTCAGTGGCTTTTTAAATAAGTTTCAAAGTTTTCCCTTAACTCATCTAGCTCCCAAATAATTGAGAATAGACTATTATATTTATTTACAGCTTTAAGGCACAACTGAGTAGTATTAATCTATCTTAATTCAAACTAATAAACTAATCTGGCTACCTCATAGCCAAAATCCCCAAGATGCTTGCATTTAGTACTGATCTGGCTCTCTCTGCTGCAGGTGTTTTCTCATGCTCCCCTGGACTCTCTCCCCATGGCTAATCTCCACTTCCTCTCTCTCTTTCTCCTGTTCCCTGAATGGGAGGAAGTCCAGCCCTATTCTCTCCCTGCGCAGTCATTGGCTGATCAGCTTCTTTATTGACCAATCAGGGAATAATTAGGAACAATGTTTATACAACATTGAGACAGGAGATTCTCAGAATAAGAATTGCCAGATATGGGGTTGGAGAGATGGCTCAGTGGTTAAGAGCACTGACTGCTCTTCCAAGGTCATGAGTTCAATCCCCAGCAACCACATGGTGGCTCACAACCATCTGTAATGGGATCCAATGTCCTCTTCTGGTGTGTCTGAAGAGAGCAACAGTGTATTCACGTGTATAAAATACATAAATAAATCTTAAAAAAAAAAAAGAATTGCCAGATATGGGAACACATAAATCAGCATTTGAATAATATAGCAATAATCTTTACACAGTGAACAATAACACTATGCCTACGGGTTCCATTTTGTGGGGCGGGACTTAAGTCAAATCAGATATTGGTCGGTTACTCCCAAAAGTTTTGTGCCACGATTGCACTAGTGTATCTTACAGATAGGAAACTGTTGTAGATTGAAGGGTTTAAAGTTTGGGTGGTGTTTACTGTTCTCCTTTGGTAGCAAGCTGAGTATCCTCCTACATCAAGAAAAAAACAATAACCCAACAACAACAACAAAACCAACTACCCTGTAGGAGTGAGACTGTTGGTAGACACCAGCTTGACTTCTCCATGTGCTATGAGTTGTGTAGGTGTTGTCTCCAGTAATAGGGCTTGCTGTCAGTTTGTGAAGAACAACCTATAACCTGGGTTGTTTAGGGGTTCCCATGGGATCCCTTTGACCAACAACCCAATTAGATGGAACCCATTCCTGGAACTGGAAGCTTCGTTTGGTGACAAGAGATGTCCAAGTAGGGCTCTGTCTCCCATTATTTGGCAATTTCATTTAGATCGCTTTCATACATGTATACGTTTTAGGAAGCTTCTACTGTATTAGGTTTCCATCCTACTCCTCAAATGGCCCTTGATTTTAGCCCTCTCTCCCCGACTCCCCTCCCTCAACCCCGTCTTTCTTTCCCCTCCCCACTTGATCTTCCTGTTCCAGTCCCATCCCCAATCATTCCATAACTACTTATTCTATTTTCCTTTCCTAGGGAGATTGAACCATCCCTCTAGTCCTGTATTCTATATCTGACTCTGTGATTCTACAGGTTGTAGCTTGCTTATTATTGACCTAAAAGCAGATTCACACCATATTTGTCTTTCTAGATCTGGGTTACCTCACTCAGTACAATTCTTTCTCCTTCTATCTATTTACCAACAAATTTCTTCTTCTTTTTTAATGGCTGAATCATCACTCGTTGTGTAAATGTGCCACACTTTATCAGTTCATTTATTTATTAGGAGACATCTAGGTTGTTTCCAGTGTTTTGGGTATTACGAATAGCAATGAGCATAACTAAAAAAGTGTCTCTGTGGTAGGATGGAGTGTCTCTTGGGTATAAATCCAAGAGTGGTATAGCTGGATGTTGACATAGATTGATTCTTATTTTTTTCCCCTCGGTCTTTTCCCCCCATTAATTAACTTATTTATTCACTTTACATCCTGATCACAACCCCCCTCTCTTCCCAGTCCCGCCTCAGATGGTCCCTTCCTCCTTCCCCTCCATCTACAGGAAGGGTGAAGTCCCTCCACTGGTCCAACCCACCTGATACCTCAAGTCACTGCAGGACTGGGTACATCCTCTCCCACTGAGGCCAGCCAAGACAGCCCAGTTAAGGGGACAAGGTCCAAGGCAAGCCCCCACTCCAGTTGCTTGGGAGCCTGCATGAAGACCAAGCTGCACATCTGTGGCATATGTGGGGGGGGGTGCTGGGGGCACTAGGTCCAGCCTTGTATGTTCTTTCACTTTCTGGGCGCCCCCAAGTCCAGGTTAGTTGATGCTGTTGGTTTTCTTGTGGCGTTCCTATTCCTTCTGGGTTCCTCAATCCTTCCCCTAACTCTTCCATAAGACTTCCCAAGCTCTGTCTAATGTTTGTTTGTGGATCTTTGCATCTGTTTCAGTCAGCTGCTGGGTCGAGCCTTTCAGAAGATAGTTAATTCTAGGCTCTTGTCTTCAATCCTAATAGAGTATCATTAATAATGTCAGTGATTGGTTCTTGCCCATGGGATGGATCTCAAGTTGGGCCAGTTATTGGTTAGCCATCTTCTCAGTCTCTACATCTTTGTTCCTGCACTTCTTGTAGGCAGGATACATTTTGGGTCAAAAGTTTTATAAGCAGGCTGGTGTCCTTATCTCTCCAGCTGGGAGTCCTGACTAGCTACAGAAGATGGCCACTTCAGGCTCCATATCCCCCACTGTTAGGATCCTCAGCTAGATACAACCTCATAGATTCCCTGGAGCCTCCCCAATCCAGGTCTCCGGCACAGCCTAGATATGCCTCCACCCTGCTGATTTCTGTTCACTCTCCCAGCCGTCTGTCCCCAGTTCTCCCTACATCTGATCACTCTTCCTCCCCTACCTTCCACCCCTCATCCCCTCTCCCACCCAGTTCCCTCCCTCCATTCAACTTCAAAGACAATTTTATTTCCCCTTCTGAATGAGATTCAAGCTTCCTTCCTTGGGCTCTCCTTGTTACTTAGCTTCTTTGGGTCTATGGATTGTAGTGTGGGTATCCTGAACTTTGTGGATAACATTTCCCACCTTCTAAGGAACCGTCACACTGACTTCCACAATGGTCGTACAAGTTTGCACTTCCACCAGCAATGGATGAGTGTAAATCTTACTCCACATCCTTGCCAGCAAGAGCTGACTTTGTTTCACTGGTTGTTCTCATGATTTCTTTCTAATTTCATTTATCGTTTTTTGCATATAGGAAGGCTACTGAGTTTTGTGAGTTAATGTATCCTGCTACTTTGCTGAAAGGGTTTATCAGTTGTAGGGGTTTCTGGCTGGAATTTGGGGGGTGACTTTTGCATACTACCATATCTGCAGATAAAGATATTTCGACTCTTCCTTTCTGCTGTGTATCCCTGATCTCTTTCAGTGGTCCTTTTGCTCGCAGGCTTCAAGCACTGTATATACTGAGTAGGTATGGAAGGAGTGGGCAGCCTTGTCTTGTTCCTGATTTCAGTGGAATTGCTTCAAGTTTCTTTTTGTTTCAGTTGATGCTGGCTATGGGCTTGCTGTAAACTGCCTTCATCATGTTAAAGTATGTCCCTTGTATCCCTAATTTCTCCAGGACTTTTATAATGAAAGGGTGCTGGGTTTGTCAGAGGCCCTTTCTACATGTAATGAGATGATTATGTAGTTTTCGTCTTTCCATTTATTTATATAGTGGATTATATTTATTGGCTTATGTGCATATTGAATGATCCCTGCAGCTCTAAGATGAAGCCTACTTGATCATGGATCTTTTGGATATGTTCTTGGATTCTGTTTGCAAGTATTTTATTGAGCATTTTTGCATTTATATTGAAATTGGTCTTTGATTCTCTATCTTTATTGGGTATTTATGTGGATTGGGTATCAGGGTAACTGTGGTCTCATAAAATGAATTGGGCAATGATCCATCTGTTTCTACTTTGTGGAATAATTTGAGAAGTATTGGCATTAACTCTTCTCTGAAAGTCTGGTAGAATTCTGCCTCCAAACCAAAAATTCTGCCCTTCGCTAGGTGTAATAAGTCTATCTAAATTTTTTATCTGACCTTGATTTAACTTTGGTAGGTGGTAAGTACTGAAAAAAATCTTTTAAACTTTCCTGTTTGGTGGAGGATGAGATTTTAAACTCTATCCTTATGATTCTCTCCATTTCCTCAGTGTCTGTTGTTGTGCCCCTTTTCATCTCTAATTTTATTAATTTGGATATTCTTTCTCTGAATAAGGGTTTGTCGATTTTATTGATTTTTCTCAAGGAGCCAATTCATTATTTTATTGTATTTTCTTTTATCAGTATTGATTCCACCCCAGGTTTGATTATTTCTTGCCATTGCTCCTTTTGGATGCGATTTCTTCCTGTTGTTCTAGAGATTCCTGATGTGCTGTTAAGATACTGATATGAGATTTCTCCAATTTTTTATAGGCATTTAGTGCTATGAACTTGCCTCTTAGAACTCCCTCCATTGTGTCCCATAAGCTTGGATGTGTTGTTTATTCGTCGTCATTTAACTCCAGAAAGTTGTTTTTTTCTTACTTTATATCTTGAACAATTTTCATTAGGTAGTGAGTTCAGTTTCCATGAGTTTATAAGCTTTCTGTCGATATCCAGATATCGACGGCAGTGAGATAGGTTGCAAGGTGTTACTTCATTTTTTTCTGTATCTGTTGAAGTTTTCTTTGGTCATTTTTGGAGAAAGTTCCATGAGATGCTCAGAAGAAGGTGTGTGTGTGTGTGTGTGTGTGTGTGTGTGTGTGTGTGTGTGTGTGTGTGTGTGTGAAATATCCTGCAAGTGTCCGTCAGATCCATTTGGTTTATGATGTTGGTTATCTCCAGAATTTCTCCATTTAGTTTTTGTCTCAATGGCCTATCTATTAGTGAGAATGGGGTATTGAAGTCTCCTACTCTCAGTGTGTAAGGGTCAATATCTGATTTAGGCTGTAGTTCTGTTTCTTTTGTAAACTTAAGTGCCCTGTGTTTGGTGCATAGATACTAAGAATTGCCATGTCCTCTTGGTGGATTTTTCTTTTGATGAGTATGTAGTGTTCTTCTAACCCTTAGGGCTGAAGATTTAAAGGACCCCAGAAGAGTGGAACCAACTGTGACAGGCCATGACAAGGAGTTGGCTTTTTATTTCTTAACCTTTTCCTGTATTTGAGCTGCTATGCCACTCCATCTTGATTTTAAATAATTCATTATATTATGGTTTCTTGTATAAAAAAATGCATCGGAAGGAAATGAGAGTAGAAAATGGACAACACATGTAGAATGCTTTTACAACAGGTCAGGCAAGTTTTGCACTGGGATGCTGAAGGAGAGAAGCTGCTGGACTCTAAGGATAGCCTGCAGACAAACGCAGGACTTACTGAAGTCCAGAGAGGGGGCGAGGACAGTCTAGCCATCCCGGGTTTTGGGTATTGCATACTTACGGAGATAAAATCAAGGATTTAATGAATGCTAAGAAGGGGAAAGGCGGGTCTGGCCACAGTTATTCCTTAATTATGGAGATGAAAGGACAGACTTGAAATCTGGGGAGGGGAACACACAGTTGCAAGGAGTAAAGGGTTTGCCAGCACCCATGAGCAAAATGGTAAAACTAACCATTAGCACAGGCAGGGCAAACTCTCAAATGACCCCTCTGCCTCCAGAGCCCGGAAGTAACAGACTGTCTTCAGCTGGTAAATGAGGGCAGGGTGTCTACAGCTCAGACCAGACCCCTCACACTGTGTACATCTAAATAGCAACCCGAGGAATGCAGATCTTTAAGATCATGCGACCCAATACAAAACAGCCCATTGCACCCACTGCGCCCTTCTGCGCTGGCCCGAGATCCACAGAAAGAGCCTGGTTGGAACAGACCTGAGACCCTGGGATGCGGAGCGGTTTCACTAAGAACTCTGGGAGGCAGTAGGGACCAAGGTCGCGGGGAACATGGAGACCCCATGACTGCTGAAGCTGCAATAGAGCGCCTTACCATTCCAGGATGTGGTTTCTACCCTTCTTTGGCGGAGCACAGACAGCTACATCCAGCTCCCACCGCAGATGTGACGCTGCTGGCTCATGTGGGCGCCCAGATGCCTCCCACACAATGCGGGAAGGTCCCCCGCGACCTCCGGGCGACCTGAAGACGCCCCTAGATTCAGAACAACAGTATAGCAAGGAACTCCCTGCCCCAGCATTCCTAATGTCCAAGTGTAGTGGCCCACTGTGATGACATTGAATGGAGGCTGCAGAAGAGCTTGTCAGCCGGACTTTGGCCCTACTGCGCCATCTGTAGCTCAAGGCGAATAGTGCATGTGTGCTTGATAATGCTCCCTCCAAATCCTCAGGATAGAAACAAAAGTTCAGACCTCCTCCCACCCCGCCACAGATGCCTGTGTGTTCTTTACAATGTAGTCGGGCGTAGACATTTTGTACAATGTTCATAGTATTGACTTTCACATGTATATAGTCGTTTTATACAAAGCACTACATTTACATTTCTCTCACACAACTATTATACAACTATATATTCCATGCACATATATACACGTATATACATAAATATGTATATCCATGCTAGTTTTAAAAGCACCAGAGCATTTCATTGATTATACTGAATGTAAGTTAATAATGTACATTAAGTTCATTTAACCTGTCTGATACTAAATGACATCTGCCTGGTTTTGCTTTTTGTTTGTTAGTTTTAATTTTTTATTGGTTGGTTGTGGTTTTGATCTTCTATAACAAAAAAATGCTGTAGTGTGAGCATCCCTGTGAGTGTATACAGGGAAAAAGAAACACATGCTAATGTTTTTACCAGTCCCATCAATTGCCAAAACCTATGTCAGCCAGCCTCTCTCTGACAGCCACTTTTACTGGTATCACACACCAGGTGTCATGACAACTGTGCACAGCAGGGCTTTACATGAACACCAAAAACAGAGAGAAGATTTCCACAGCAGTCAGGCAGAGGCTCCTGTGCCTGCTAGCAAATCTCCGATTCATTTACAAGTGGAACCAAAGGACAGGACATTTGAGATCAGAGTAGCAGACTAAGTCCCAGCATAAACTGTGAGTAATTATGGCAGCCATTAAGAGATCAGTTTTACACTAGTTTGTAATTTCTGAAGCTTCCTCGCATTCTCTGTTAGTAATATTCACAGCAACTTAGATCTGTGTAAGCTGAGAGAAAAATCAGTGGTATTTTTTTTGAGTGAAGTAGAGGGCAGATGACTGATAGTTAAAATTTCTGGCTGATAGTATTTGCTTTCACACATGTATAGAGTCATTCTGTATAAAAGCAAGCTCTATACTTACATTTGCTAGCTCATATTTTAGTCAATTTTAGAACCATGTTTATTTACAATTATGAAAATTCTCCCATAATTAAAAAGTCAATAATAGAAAATGCAAATCGTGAATAGAAAAGCCATATATTAACAGTCTGTTTATCTATGTAAAGATTGTAAACACAAATGAAGACCATTCCAAATTGACATCACAGATAAAAGACTCCTTTGGAAATTATAGGAAATAGATGGAATGCTACCCTAGAGAATTAACAGTATAGATGCCTATAGGCATAAAACTATCCAAATGTGATATAAACCTCTCAGGAACTACCAAAGACAAACTGATCATCTACTTCAAGTCTGAAGCATTAATTTAGAGACCAAACTCACTGCAAACTGACCTATGAAAATTCAGACTTATTTATAACAGAGATGCAACAACTGTTAATAAACTATTGCAAGTGGAATTCAAGAAAGCAGCCAAGAATAATTCTGTATGGTGAAAATGGCTTCACCCCACAGATGCAGATGTGTGTTTTCAGCTGCCAGGTTGAAGCCATGTGGGGCTGCTATAGCCTTCTTGCATGGTGGCCACTCAGGCCCTTTCTATGCGTAGCTTCTGAGATTGCGATTGGCTTCCACTTGCTTCAAGGACTCTTTCTTCCTCTCAGTCGGTTAGTACCGGACAGAGTCTCGGATCGCATGGAGCTGGTTAACCAAGTTCGCATTGTGTTCAACATCTCTGATTCTGGACGTGCATGGTATTTTACTTGGAACTTAACAAACCACATTCCATCCTCTTCTCTAACAACGGCAGGGAGGGGAAACATTTTAACATGTGTTTTGATGGACAGACTCCTACATTTGGAGTCAAAACGATGTGGGAGAACAGGGAGAATTCTGAACAACAGGCTAGTGCCCTAACTGTGGTCCTGGTTCTGACATCTCCTAAGGTTGTGACTTTGGACAGAGCATTCCCTTACTGACTAAATGTGTCTTCACCATCCTTAGTGAGATGACACAGAGAAAGGCTTCAGGGCTCTCTGTGGTATTGAGTCTTCAGGAGCATAATATAGAGGAGGAAGCCAGGGGCTTCCTGGGACTGTTTCAGCTAGAGAAGAAAGAATGCGAGAGAGCTGGGTATGTGGACAGAAGCACTGAGGACCGAGACGCTTCCCTGCAGCAGCTGCCTCCACTCAGTTTTCCACAGCATTACTTCACAGTTGGTACTGATGAACAGTAGTGTTGAGCTCTGAGCGAACCCAGGAACACATCTGCCACTGTAATTGTGAGACTGGCTGACTTTTTCCTGCTAGGCAGATGTCCCTTCCTCCTCAGTGCCTGCCCATGTGCCTTCCCTGACCCTGGGGTAGAGGAACCCGTGTTACCATGGGAATATCCACACTGCACAGTCTCCACTTTCTTCCCCTGGAAGAGCAGGACTCTGTTTGATACAGCCAAAGGCATAGGAAAAGCTGTGCTCCCTCTGACCCTGCACACTGGGTCAAAGGCAGGCACCTTCCTGATGGAGGACGGCACCCAGTTTTGGCAAATGGTTCATCGTGGCAGACATTCCAAACAAACTCTTAAGGATATTAGTCAGAGCCTGGCAGCACACTCCTGTATTCTCTCTCAGGCCTTCAGAGGCAGGGAGAGGAGAATCAAGGGCTTTCAGAAAATACAACAACAATCCCAATGTTAGGAGTCTTCTGTCTAGTTAAAGAGAAATAAAGAGAGGGTGGAGGAGCACAGTAAGGAGCCTGATGCTTGGGGAAAAGCAGGTTTGGGGCTGTTCACAGAAAGAACAGGCCACCAGGACCTGCAGACACAGAAGGAAATAGAAATATGAGGGGAGACAAAGAAGACTACAAGAAAGGGAGAGTGCGAAGTGTGGATGTTCCCATGGTAACGAGAAAGGGAGAGTGTGGAGTGTGGATGTTCCCATGGTAACA
>CM052700.1:58898055-58954555 GCA_028551405.1 Uromys caudimaculatus
AGAAAAATGACTCCTCCCTCCCAAGTGTTTATCAGTAGCTCGGTGCATGCTGGAATGCCGAAGGGCTCCACCTTGTGGAGCTTTAGTGGAAGTAACCACAGCAGCTGGGCTTTCATGAGTACAATGGCCTCCTCCTGTTCAGAAGAGAGGTTGTCACAGCACTCTTCCCAGCCTCCAACTCTTACATTGTTTCTGTGCCTTTTTTGTTTGGTTGGTTGGTTTGGTTTGGTTTCGGTTTTTCGAGACAGGGTTTCTCTGTATAGCCCTGGCTGTCCTGGAACTCACTCTATAGACCAGGCTGGCCTCCAACTCAGAAATCCGCCTGTCTCTGCCTCCCAAGTGCTGGGATTAAAGGCGTGCGCCACCACTGCCCAGCAACATTCACCCTTCTAAGGCCTCCTGTTGACTCTCCCAGGACCACACCTAGGATGGTGTGTGAAGCTCAAACCAACACTGAACTTTTCTTTATGAGCTGAGCTGGTGTTCCAAGGTCATCTAGACTCGTGAGACTAACATGACAGTAATGAATTCCTTGGGTAGAGAATGATTCCTGATGGGGTCCTCAAGGGCAGCCAGGGCTGGCTAGCACTGCACCAGTCATTCCTGCCTGAGAAAGATGAGCTCTCACCCGTCTCCACAGTCAACACTCAACAAATGGATCTTACATGGGAGCCATCCTGACGACCAACCCATCACTACAGCATGCCGAGTTCTTACCACTGGCCCTGTGGATATCTGCGATTACATGAGTACCGGAAGTCCATCTGTAGGTGTCCTCTCTGCGCATGCTCCCATTCCTTCCCCGCCCTTGCCCCAGAAACCCTCATCATTCCACTTCTTCCATTCGGTCCTTCCCTATCATGCTCTCCCTTGCTGCTGGCTGGTCTGGCCTAAGTGAAGACAGAGGTGAGCTCTCTTCACATCCCAGCTGGTCCTGGAGACAGACGCCCCTCCCCCCTGCCGCTCCCCATGCTGCTAGCCAGGGCAGAGTTTTAGGAGGGGTTGCTCTGTTGGTACAGGACCTGGCTGAGCATCCAAGGTCATCACTTGCCCATGCTCCCAGATAAACAGATCAGGGGAAAGAAACCCTTCTGCTTTGCGGTGCTCTCCAGAGCACCACTTACTTTGAAGACAGTGTGTGGGCTCTAACGAAGGCCCTGTGCCAACGAGAATTGGGCTCACCCATGAGGATCAGAGTTTGAATCTCAGCACCCACACGGTGGCTCACACTGCTCTGTACTTCCTAGTTCCCGGGGATCGAACTCCCTCTGGGGACCTCAGCTGTCACTAGGAATGCACATACCTACATGCAGGCCAAACACACACATAAAATAAAGTCTTCTAAAAAAAAAAAAAAAAAAAAGCAAGAAAAATAGAAATCCATAAGCACGGGGCACTGCAAACGTTTCTGCTCACAGACCTTGCTAGGTGTGCTCAGGTTTGAGGCAGGTCTCTCCTGCATTGCCAGCACTGGGGACTGACAGAGCAACTCCAGGAAGGAGAGCAGAAAGGAGAGCGTGGAGTTCTAGAAAAAGCTTAAGGTGACTGAGAAACCCAGGCGAGAGAGTGTGAGGAACATAGGATTTCTCCTCAGCCTTCGGCTGTTCCTGCCTCGCCTCAGACAAAGCACAATGGCCCTCATTCTGTGGGCCCTGCAGACTTGGGATAGCAGACAGAGGGCCTGAGGGAGGAGGTGGGGCACAGAAGGCCACTTCCCTTCTTACTATTGCTTATTGTCCTGGGGCACAGCCCCCTCAGGCCTTGCTTATTAGTTCTGGGATGAACTTTGTCTATGTGTATATATTCTTGGCTGAGGTAAATGCAGAATTTAAACAGTGTCTGAATCATGGGATGAGGAAATTCAGTAATGAGGGATGGGGAATTGTCCTGGGCTTCGTGATGTTTTAGGGTTAGAAGGTATTTTCTCCTTTATTTTCACTGAGGCCTATGGCAATTAGGTAACTCATCCAGAAGACAAAAAGCAAAAGGCTTGCTGGGTATGCTGGCTCAGTCCTGTAGTCCTGGTACTTGGGGAGAGAGGCATTGAAGAGAGGGTGCTTTCTTGAGGTCAGAGGACAATTCTGGGGTCATTTCTCTTTATCTACCTTTATATGGGTTCAAGAACTGATGGCAGGCTGTCAGGATTTCACAACAAGTTTAGAAAAAAATGTACACTGTACTGCTTTGGAAGCCTCAGGCCTCCCTGACTAAAAGCTCAGTGGGGTTGTCTCACATAGGGGACTGGAATGTTTCTGTGATAACCCACAGCTTGTGGAAGCAGCCTGAGAATGCCAGGCAGGTGTTCTCTCAAGTGGATCCTCCCATTTGCTTTCTCCTTAAGACTCACCATCTTCAGATCTACAGCTCCAGTCCTGCTTATTATATCATTCAGGCTGATCTTGAACTCCAGATGAGGACAGCTGGCAGATTTGAAGAAAGTGTGCCATATTCTTTCTGCCAGCCTGTGTCCCACCCCCAATTACTCTGTACTCTAGTTTTGTGCTACACTTCTTGACTATTCAGGCCCAAGACCATCCCTGCCTCTATGCCTGCACCACACCCAATAGAGCAACCCTCCTCTAGTGTAGTCAGGGGCTATACGCTGCCCTGGGATACTCTTACCACAGCTCAGAGGGCATTAGTGCCAGAGTGAGGGGTGACGAGGCTGGCTGCTCTTGGGAGGTGGAAAGGTCCATGAGCATCAGAAGAGGGATGCCTCTGTGGGTTCATTCTGCAGCACGAGGCTGAGAGCTGCAGAGAGTGTCTACTTCCCAGCTGCGCTCACCTCACTCCTCCGTGTGCCCAAAGCATTTGTACCCCTCACTGTTTGGGGGTGTGCATTGTTGTGGGCATGGGTGCATGTGTGCCCAGCATGCAGCCGTGGAGGTCAGAGGACAAACTTGGATGTTGCTTTTCAGGCACCTTCTAATTTCTGAGACAAAGTCTTTCAATGGTGAGAAATGTTGCCACATGGGCCAGGTTAGAAGTGGTGCCTGGCTTTTCTGTGGATTTCAGACATCCAGACTCAGTCTTCAGGCTCCTGAGGTTGAGCACTTTACTGAGCCTTCTCCTCGGCCCCCTATTGCCTTCTGAGCCTCCCAAAAGTCCTGCCTTTCTTGCAGTCCTCCTTCTCAGATCTTCTGCAGATCTCGGATGGCAGTCCAGGTCCTCACTGTCCCTATGCACCTTCCATCAGGATGGCAGTCCAGGTCCTCACTGTCTCTATGCCCCTTCCATCAGGATGGCAGTCCAGGTCCTCACTGTCCCTATGCCCCTTCCATCAGGATGGCAGTCCAGGTCCTCACTGTCTCTATGCACCTTCCATTGCCCTCTGGAAAAGTCATCTGAACAGTCATGCCCCTCAGCCATGGCTCTCCCAGCTCTGAGAGCCATCTGCACAGGGGCTCTGGCCACCTTCTGCCTGGGCCCTGTCCATCTGTCTGGACAATAGCTGAGTTCCTACATTATCTGCTTTAGAAACCATCTTTGCTATCAGAGAGTCAATTTACCTCATGGGGCTGTGCCAGGCAAGGGGGAATGGGAGCAGCTCCATCTTAGTCTCTGTAGCTGGGAGAGCCAGCTTCTCATGTCTGTTTACTCCTCTGGGATGGTAGTAGCTAGAGAAGACCCTCTGGAGCTGCTGGGAATTGGAGCCACTGCATAGAACCCTGCCTGGGGGTGCATGAATGTGATTCCCAACTTGGGAGTTGGAGGCAGCAGAATTGGAAGTTCAAAGTCATCCTTCATGACAGCAAGTTCAAGGCCAGCCTGGACTTCATGAGACCCTCTCTCTAAAGACAAGTCACTATATAGGATGGATTTAGAACCAAACTTTCCACATAGATCCCATCATGCACGTGTCCTGTGTTCACTGTGTTGAAGATGGGCTTTCTGACTCCCTACTCACTCCAGAGAGTTCTCTCTAGCCTGGCCCTCAGCAGATGGGGAGACAATGCTTCGGAGCTTTAGGATGTGCACACAGTTTACATTCAGGACAGCTTCTCTGGTCCTTGCCCTATGCGTGTCTCCCAGCCCTGCCTGAGTGCCAACTCCTCTGTGGTCAAAGCACACACAGGGCCATGCACTGGCATTTTCTTGTGACTCATGGCTCTGAAGATCCCCGTGGAGAACAAGAAGGGTTTGACCTGAGGGTCCTTGTGGGGGAAGTGATCTCTGACTGTTCCCTTGGGCAGAAACCAGGGCCAGCGCCTGTGTATCTGTTCCTTTCTCTGTTTCTGCGGAGATGCACCTTTGACCCACTGTGAAGCTGCTGGTATGGCCAAGACAGTCACCCCAGCTTGCATCTGGTGAAGGTGCAGGAAGGGCAGCGAGAGGAGAAGGCTGACTCTTTACTGCATGCCTTCTAACTCCCAACTCAACAAGCAGATTCCCCTATTTTATCTCAGTTTCCATATCTTTCTGTAGCCCCTAAAGGTTGACCTTCATGTGACTCCAGTACACTAGAGCCTAAGGCAGGAGGATGATTTGAGCCTAGAATTTCAGACTTAGACTAGGCAGTGCAGGATGGAGTCTCAAATAATGGAAGTGGTGTGGTTAATCAGGAAAAGAAACATTGTAGCAAGTAGCATATGCGGCCTGAACAATGGGAGCTTCAGACTCAGAGGCTCTTTGCTATTACGCTGGCAACTTTGTATCCCGGTAGTGTTGGCTGGGGATAGAACTCAGGACTTCACCAGTAGTGGACAAGTGCTCTACATCTGAGCTACATTTTGCCAGTTTCGTTTGCTTCATTTTAAATGTTTACAAAGTGGGTAAATGTGCATTTGTGTCTAAGCGTGTACGGTTAAATGCATCCAGGAACTCAGATCCATGAAGTCAGAACTTTGGACACAGATATCTCACTATATAGGCATGAAGAGAAAAGAAAAGCTCCTCAGTGAGTCCAGCTTCTGTGCAAGCCTTCAAACTTATGCTGTGACCCAGTGTTCGCCACCAGCACCGGGCAGCCATTGGAATGCTCACAGAGAATGCACAGGTCTATAGCATTGAGGCACAATACCTGCAGGTGGTGGGTCCTCCTGGCCCTTTCCTTTTCCTGGTGCTCACAGTCTCATTCTCTGGACTGTCTTTTGAAGACCTAGAAAGTGAGACAAATATAATGCTCTTTGATCAATAACATCCCAGTGTCCCCCTCTCCACACACATGTGGCTCCTTTTTGGGACCTTGGCTAGACCTCCCGTGTGTTGAAGATAGGTATAAGGCCTTGAACTATGGACTTCCTTGTGTGCCATCTTGCACCTGGATCTCCCTCCTCCCAACAGTATGTCCTGACACACGGTGAGTCCTGCCCTGGCCTTCTGAGCTCATTGAGAAAGCACGAAGGGTCTCAGACCCTTTGGCCCTGGATCTGTGACCATCTAGCCCAGCCCTGTAATGCACAGAGCTCATGAGAGCAACAGCCCTGCCGTGTCCAGCACAGCAGTCACAGACAGCTCTCCGCCCATCCTCAGCTCTCGACGTCTGCCTGTCACCTCCTCACCAGAGCAACTCAGAAACTGTGACACCAAGAATGGGTCTTTTAAAAAAAAAGTGTGGGTTCTAGGAATTGAACTCAAGTCCTCAGGAGCATGTCTCAATATAATAATGTCTATAATAATAATAATCCAATAGCCAATATTATAGTAAATGAGAAAAAACTCAAAATCATTTCTGCTAAAATTGGGAACAAGACAAGAGTGTCCACTTTCTCCACTCATTCAATATTCTATGTGAGGTCTTAGTCACGTCACCAAGACAAGAGAAGGAAATAGTGGGGATACAAATAAGAAAGGAAAAACCCAAGTGTCCTTGTTTGCAAAGGATGTGGTTCAATACATGAGATCCAAAGACTCCTCCAGAAACTGATAAACACTTTCAGCAAAGCTGCAGGACACAAATTAACATCAAAACTGACAGGTTCTGATGATGTAGAGAGTGCAGCTGGAACTGAGTCCTGAACTGTGGAGAGAAAAATCACTGTGGGAGCGGAGGTCCAGGGCAGCCCAGGACTTGCCTAAGTGGAACTGAACACTTTAATGTATAAAAACAGGATTTCTACAAAAACAATCCCACAAGCTGTTGTGTTAAATGTTTAATACCTAGCTTAGTTCCTTTGGAATATGGTTGGGACTGTTGTAGCACCTGGGTCTTATCATTGTCATGCAGCGGTGTTTGAGCGTGGTGATGTAATGGGAACAAGCCGTCTTCTTTCCCCTCTCTCATTCTCCCGTGTTTTGTTACACACCGGGTCTTATGCAGCCTAGTCTGATCGCAAGCCTACCATGCAGCCAAGCATACTTTGAACTTCTTTTTAAGGCTTTGGTCATTTGCTCCATGTATATAGTGTATTTTGGTCATTTTCACGCCTTCTCTCACCCCCTTTCCACTCTTGCCAACCCTCTTCTTTTCTATTCACGAACCTCCTACTTTTAGACACAGCCCGTACTTGTCAACCACAGGGCATGGAACCTCCCCCCTTCCCTCTGAAGAGGAAGGAAGAAATGCCCCCAACTCTGTCATGTGAGCCTGAACTCTCTTCAGATCTTCTGTCATATGGGTGGCTGTCTTTGGCATTAATGACTCTTCGAACAAATCAAGGACCGTCCACCTCAGTGAACCCCTTGAGACCCAAATCTCCAAAATGTTTACAGAGTCCACCATGGAAGGAGTTTTATGAGATATGACACTGAACTAAAAAGAAAGCAAGATATTGAAAACATCTCATGTATGGAGCCGTATTCCACAGCCCCACACCCTCCACACACGATCGTGGGAAGAATGAACACTTTTGAAAGGACTATTTATGCAATATTTCCCTTAGAGGTCTGTGCTGTGGTCCCATTTCTTGTATCCCTTGGAATCTTATGTCAATTGCTCACCTCTATTATATTTCTTATATTACTTACCTTATATCCTTATACAAACATAATCTTATATTACTTACCCATTCATACTAAAGAAGTCCCCACATAGATTTGCCTAGGCATCCCTAAAATCTTAACAGCCCACCAAGGATTATAGCCATAGATTTCCTACCACCCAGCAACTCGCTCCTCAAGTAAGCCATTGGCAACTCAGCCCTAACTCACTCTATCACCGACACAAGAAGCTAGCAAGACTTGCTCAGAAGTTGCAACAGATGCACTAGTCAGAGGCTTAAAAGCAAAGGGAAATGTCAAGCTGGGCTGCAGACCCTGACCTTGCACTTGAGGCGTGGTGTAACTGAACTGCATTTCTCCAGCGCATTTCCTACTGCTTCCCATCAAGTCCATCAAGTCAAGCTGGTCTGTGTTGTTGTAAGACAAACAGTTCTCATGAGAAAGCACACAGTATGCCTCATGAGAGAGCACACAGTATGCCTCATGAGAAAGCATGCACTATGCCTCACTGTGTGGCTTTCCCTAAAGATAGTAAGTAATAGGATATGAATAGAAAACCATGAATGTAGTGAACTATACGTAGAAAACAGAGTCTTTAAAAGCCAAGTACAAGGCTTTTTAAGTCCTGCATTGACCCTTTGGCAGGCTCATAATGCAATGGCATTACTGGGGAGTGAAGAAACTAGCAAGGAGGGCCTTATAAAAGGCAGTGTGTTGCAAGGGGTGTGCTTTGAAGCATGGATCTTAATCCTGCCCCTTCCTGTCTCTCTACGATTGTCTCCTTCCCAGACTCCTTCTGCTGGTGCTCTGCCTCTGCCTCTGCCTCGCTGCTGGGCCACAGCGATGAGGACAGTAATGGTCTGACGATCTGCAACTGCGGAGCACAGTAAACATCTCCTCCTTTGGGTTACTCTCTGGTATTGTGTCACAGTGCTGGGAATGATCAACACAGCACCGACCTTCATGAACAGATTTGCCTTGGGCCATGATCGAATCTGGCCAAGTAGAGGATAAAGGGTGATCCAGCCTTTCAAGGATAAAGGCAATCCAGGCCTTCTGTAAAGCAGAGCGTTCCTGTTACAGCATTCTGGCCAGCACTATTTAAGACCCAGTCCTCAGGAGGCATTGGCTGGTGAATCTCTAAGATGGAGGCCAGCCTGGCCTACAAAGTGAGTTTCAGGACAGCTAGGGTTATACAGAGAAACCCTATCTCTAAATAAATAAATAAATAAATAAATAAATAAATAAATAAATAAATAAGAAAAAATTGTTGGACTGAGAATCCCTCCCCCGTGGTAGAGCACTTGCCTAGTGTACTTGAGACCCTGATTTAGTATCTAGCACCGCAGAAATTTAAGGATGCAGTTAAATGGGTTAAGATAACTAAGTGGACACAGTTAAGATAAGGCAGATCTCTGTTGATAACTTTTTTAGGCCACTAAATATGAACTGTGTATAAATGCCTTTGTGAACCATGAAAAGTGACCTACCATCTACATGCATGCGAATGGGAGACATAACATGAGAAAACATGTTTAAGAGTCCCTCGTTGGTGTGCAGATTTCATGGCCATTTCTGGGCTCTCTTGCTATGTAAAGAACATCAGATTGCCAGCTCTGAAAATACGAAAGGAGGTAAGGTGAACTGGTTCATTTCCCAAGTAAAACAAAACAAATCCACACAAATCCCTTTTTTTCTGGGCCTGTACTTTACCTGGCCTTCTCTCACCTCTTCTTTCTCTAACTTCAGTTTTTGCCTGGTCCTGCACCCAAGAGGTTGGTACAGAATGCCTGAGGGTCAAGATTCTATACTGGCAGTTTGCAAACTGAAGTAAGCCAGTTATAACTGCCATGCCAGCTGCAGCCAGGAGCTGTAGCTAGGCAGGTGGCTCATGCCTGTGATCCCAGCACTAATGAGACTAGTGCAGAAGGATCGCCCATGTGTTTGATGCCTGCATGTGCTACCTGGTGAGTTCCAAACCACACTAGGCTGCAGAGTGAGATTCTGTGTCAAAAGGGGGAAGAGGGGGAGAAGCATCTTCAATGCTTTCCCAAGCATGAGAGCTCCAAACAGTGAGAAGTCTGCCTAAGGAACAAAGGCATCGGATAGTATGGGCAGAATTCAACCCAGAAGAAGGAAGGCTTGTATTAGGCTGCCTCTGCCTCTCTGCTGTTTGCTTCTGGTGGACAGAGTTCATTTTCAAAGCATCTGGATATGGAGACGAGCCCTGCTTCTGGGTTGAAAGGAAGTAACATTTATGAGTTTAAGAATGCAAAATGGGTGGAGAGATGGCTTAGAGGTTAAGAGCACTGGCTGCTCTTCCAGAGGTCCTGAGTTCAATTCACAGCAACTACATGGTGGCTCATAATAGGATCTGATGTGCCCTCTTCTGGCATGCAGGTGTATATGCAGATAGAACCTTCATACATTTAAAAAAAAAAAAAAAAAAAAAAAAAAGCAAAACAAAGGCTTTTCCAACAAACATGTCCCACAATAAAGGAAGAGAAATAGATGAATGCCCAACCTTTCTAGCCCAGTGCAAGTGGGGATCACAGCAAAGAGGTCAATGCTATTATAAAGAAAACAGAAGATAAGAACATTGGACCACACTGTTCCCCGAAGGGTGCACCAGACCACCTTCACCCTACCTACTACTGACACACATTAAAGATAGAAAAATATCTCTTTCATCTCATTGTTTGGTCCCTGAAAAATGCCAGCAGTTTGTCAATCAGATTAACTCACTCTAGAAGTCCTCCATGATATACACTAATGTCATCTGTTAGAATGGGGAAAATCTTATGCAAGTGATAAATACCTTTATTAATGAACAATTAGTAGAAACATTGAAAGCTCTCCCTAACCTGAGAGCCTGGGAAAAAGGGACTGCCATGTCTGTCTTGCAGGTTTGCACCATCATGTCTGACTTAAGCATTTTTTTTTAATAAGACAAATACACGCTGAAGATCTTTCCATTGAGTGTTTGAACTAACTTCCCTAACTCATTTGTTCTTGGTGACAGGAAAGATCCATCTTCAGACAAAATGGAACTTAGAACCACAAGCCCCTCCCGATGTTGCTATAAGTTTTGTGCTTGGAGACTGGAGCCAGTTAATTGAGGTGTGTTCTATAGCTGGAGATATGTATCAGGTATGAAATGTGCCTGTAATAATTGTGCACCAATCTAAAGCCTTGGTGCCTTTTGGGACCTTTTTCTGTGTTTGAATCCCCTCCCCTGAGCAGTGATGTCTATCTACCTTTTCATCTTTTTCAGTCGAAGTGGGGATCACAGCAAAGAGGTCAATGCTGTGACCAGTTCCTCTTTAGAATGCACCGCACAAGCACGCTCCTCCTCAAACTCACTCCTCAGCGGACTTTAAGGCAGGCTTGTGCAATGCTGTGGTGCAGGGGGCTCACAGCCCAGTCTGGTGGGTTTCCTTCTGCTGCATCTCACACCTGCAGCCTTTCTGAGCAGGAACTGAGATTTCCTTCCTCCTCCTTGTCCCTCAAACACCCCTGCTAAATTCATGCATGCACCCCATCTCAATGCCTTCTGCTCCTGGCTCTGAGTGCCTCGTAGAGAAGATTTGGTCCCAAGAGTAAAAGGATCAGTCTGTCATCTCCACTTTCACAGTTGATTAGTCCATCCCTGTCATCTTGGGGACCGTGAAACAGAAACCCTTTATCTCAATAACGCCCGCACATCCAAGAATATGTGTTGAGTTTGGGACCACGAGCCATGGTAGACATTGGGGATAGAACTGCAAGTAAGTCAAAAAATCTCCCTTATTTTGAGAAATCATATTTTAGGAAAATCCTACAGGAGTAAGGACTATGAAGAGAGTTAAAGCAGAACCAACAGGGGCTAGTGAGAAGGGTCAGAGGGTAGAGACACTTACTGCCAGGGCTGATAACCTGAGCTCAGACCCCAGAACTTAACCATAGGGTAATAAAGAAACTGTCCCACAAGCTGTCCTCTGACAGTCACCATCCTGTGGTATGCTCCCTACTCCCACTTCCACACAGCCCCACCGCGTGAACACACACACACACACACACACACACACACACACACACACGATAAAAATTAATGTAAGTTTAAAAAACAAAAACGGGATCCACTGGCAGAGGGTGGCTACTTAGGTAGTCAATGATGTTTTGTTTGAAACGGTGATGTCAGCTCGGCTGTGAATGACAAGCTAGATAGCGATCTCCCTTGAAATATTAAATTGCTATTCCGATGATGGAGCCATTGGCAGGAAACTCCTGCTTCGGAATGGGACCCTTGGAGGCTCTCAGACTGAACTACTAACCAAAGAGCATAAGCGGGCTGGATTTAGGCCCCGCACATATGTAGCAGATATGCAGCTCGGTCTTCATGTGGGTCCCCCAACAACTGGAGTGGGGGCTGTCTCTAAAGCTGTTCCCTGTCTGTGGATCCCGCTCCCATAACTGGGCTGCCTTCTCTGGCCTCAGTGGGAGAGGATGTGCCTAGCCCTGCACAGACTTGATGAGCCACCATCCAGGGATATCCAGAGGGGGGAGGGAGTTGGATTGTGCGGGGTGCGGAGAGGAGGGAGTGCAACGATAGGGATGTAAAGTGAATAAAAAAATAAGTTAATGGGGGGGGGGGGAAGCATACTGGTTTGTGCTGCAGTTCCCTCTTTCACTTGGTTCCCTTTCCTTCCTGCTTCATTTTTCTTTACCAGAAGGACCGCTGCAGCGCTCGCTCCCATTGGTGGAAGATTCCAGCCCCACCCACTCGTTCTCCACACCAGGTCCTAAATCCTTGGAGCGTAATTGAAGGAGTGGCGAGAGTGGGCGTGTCATCGGAGGTGACGTTTCCGGAAGCTCCGACTGTCATCCTTCAGGAAAGGTGGGAAGGGTCCCGGGAATGCCGCGGGACTGGGGATCCTGGCATGGTGGTACCACGCGGGGAGAGGCCGTGAGTGTGGGGTCCGTGTCCCTGGCCCCGGCCTGCCGCGCGCGAGCTCTGTCTTCAGCGCTGGCTCCTGACCAGCCAGGCCCGGGCTCAACACTCCCTGCATTTTCGAGAAACCTGACTGAGTGCCTTCTAGGATGGGCGCTGCCAGCAGTTACTGCTGGATCCCTCTCCGATGCACACACTCTGCAGGGTTGCTGAACCCCATGTTCCGAGCCACTCGATGGCTTCTGGAGGATTATCCCTTCTTTACCCACAAGTGCCTCTCTCGAGAGGTGCGGAGATGCCCAGTATCCCATTCTAATGAGCTCTTCTGGGCTGTGCCCAGTTCGGCGGTTAGGGACGTGGGCAGGGCAGGTTTACACTCTCAAGAGAATGTTTTACACTCGCAATGCCTCCACATTCCTAGCAGCCCCCGGTTTTTGCTAGAAAAGGGAATTTAGTGGGGAAACTTCATGGACAAAGCCACCCCAAAGTTAAAGCAAGCTAAAGCAGAATTGGCCTAGAGAAAACAATCTCTGAGGACAGGTGAGTAGAACTCAGAAAAACAACAGCCCAGAAGCAACATCTGGGAAGAATGTAAATTCCTGGAGTTTGGGTACCAATGAGCAGGAACTCCTAGAGTGTCCCACCCCAACTGAGATACTGTCACTTTGCTGTTTAAGCCCTGCTTGGCTTGTGGAGACAAATGCTTGATGCTTTCAAGCACTAACTACCTGGCCCTGAAAATGGTGAATGTGATGGGCTGAAGTGAAGGGTGGTTTAGTGAGCAGAGTCAGGAGTATTCGCCCTAGAAAGGAGCCCCCCACTAACCTTGTGTTCAAATCTGAGGAAGTGTATCCTGGTAAAAACCATTTAATCTCCGGTGGAATGAAATGGTCAGTGTGAATTAATTAACCAGGCAGTCTTCATAAGAGTTCACTGAACACACTCTGCCAGGTATTGGCTAAACAGAAGTGCGTATCTGCACAGAGAAACAATAAGATGATGCTTTCTTACCACCCCAGTGCTCTAGGGGACCTCCTCCTGATGGAGAGTAACGTTTGTTTGTTTTTAACCTGTCAGTCCTCAAATCAAGATTTGGTTGTTCTTAAGGTCAGGAGGGATAATTTGTTGATCAGAACCACTGTATGTAGTGTTCTATTTTCTATAATGTTTTGTTTGTCCATTTTGTGTTTTGTTTTTGTTTTGAGACAGTGTCTTTCTATGTAGCCTTGGCTGTCCTGGAACTTGCTAGGTAATCTAGACTGTCCTTGAATTCAGAGATCTAACCTGCCTCTGTTCCTCAAGTGCTGGGATTAAATGTGTACCCCACCATGCCTGCCCCTTTCTCTAATTTCTTGGGAGGTTTGTGATACACTCATCCTGTGCTAGACCACTGGGAAGCTATGGCCTTGGCTTTGATGTTACCTGTTTCCTCTCTTGTGTCCCAGAACTTATTGGTCTAATGCCTGACCATGGGGATGTGAGCCTCCCACCCCAAGACCGGGTGAGGATTCTGTCCCAACTTGGGAGTGCAGTTGAGTTAAATGAAGACATTCCACCCCGTCGCTACTACCGCTCCGGCGTTGAGATGATCCGCATGGCATCCGTGTACTCTGAAGAAGGCAACCTTGAACACGCCTTTATCCTCTACAACAAGTACATCACGTAAGACACCTACCGCTTACTTTTTTTGGTTCTGTGACTGACATCCCTTGTGTTCTGCCCCTGTGTTCACCTATGGTTCTCACAGTTGCTGAGAGTAGGTGCGTGACGATGTCAACCATTGATGGGGTTCAGACAGCTTCCACATGTGGGTTCCCTTGCCATTCAAAGGCACAGGGACTGAAGGTGGTGTTATTTGACTCAAGAGTTTCCTGAGTAGAAGACTTGGTTCTCAGGCTGGGACCACATGTCCCGGTGGTTAGACAAAAGAGTTAGCCAGTAAGCGGGATGTGTCTGCATTGGAGACTGCCCTTTCTATGCTCAGGCAATCAGTTACAGGACCACTGCCAGTGTGTGGCAGAGGCCGTATTCCTGTACTCATCATGTGCCTTTAGAGTAGCATAGGAAAGAGGCTTCCTTCTTAACCACCACTGTACTCACAGCCTCCAGGTGACTATGGACCCCTTGCTGTCTGTACTCGCACAGAACCTACATGACTTCGGAGCACATGCTGTATGTGAGACTCATCACAGTGAGACCTTTCCTGAGCTGTTCATTCATCATACTTGGTTGGGCAGCATAAATACAAGATTTCAAGGCCAACATGAGGACATGACTCCCAAAGCCCCAGTGACAGGAGCAGTGTGTGGCTGAGGGAGGGAATGATGTGGTAAAGGTCTTGCTTGTCGATTCTAGTTGTAAGTTTAGTATGACAGGACCAGAAAAGTTGCTGGTGACTCAGAGGAACGTGGGTGCTCCGGAGGGGCTTCCCTGGCATCATTTCACTCGTCTTCGCAGAGTGGTGTGTGCTAAGTAGGTGCATCGCCCTCCCATTCTGTTCTGCAGAGGAGCAAACTCGGGCTTAAGGATGAGCTTGGGTTTCGGCTTGCAGTGACACCCCCAAGGTTTTACAGCTCCTGTTTCAGGTTTCCATCCAGAGCATGGGGTTTTTTTATTTTCCATTCAGACTTACAGAAGGCAGTCTCTAGAGACCATAATAAGCCTCCCTCCCCATTCTTCTCCCTACAAGAGACACTCTTACCAGTTCCACACATGTTCTCCCAGACAGACAGACAGACACACACCAGTCATATCACACTTACCAGTTTCTTATCATTGCTTGAGTCCCGGCGCAGCAGGCTTCTTGTCGTCCCCTCTAGCACAGTTCTGACACAGCAGGGAATGCTTCTTGGTTCTGTGACTGATGAGCATTGAAGGAGGTTAGCAGCACCCCTGGTTTGTGCCTACTAGGTGCCAGTAGCACCCCTCCCCTAGCTTTGGCAAACTTCAGTGTCTAGATTTTTCCAGGTTGTTTTTGTTAGTTTCTGTGTGTACGAGAAGAGATGGCTAGCTGAGTTTGGACTACCAGTTTTACTTTGCCAACCCTGTTGTAGACAGGTTGGTGTTTGTGTGTTTGTTTGGGGGTGGGGCATTGTTTGTTTTAGGGTTTTGTTTTTTTGAGTGTTTTGTTTTTGTTTTTTAGATTTTTTTAGGTTTTGGGGATGGGTTGTTTTTTGGGTTTTAGGGTTGTTTTTGTTTTGTTTTGTTTTGTTTTGGACAGGATCTCTCTAGAACTCACTACATAGACCAAGCTGACCTTGAACACACAGACCCTCCTGTCCCTGACTACTAGGATTAAAGATGTTTGCCACCACACCCAGCTTAGACAGCCCTTTGTAGAAACTTGGGTTAAGATACAAAGTAAAATAATGAGGAAGTCACTGAATGGAGATAAGAATCATGGAAGTGCTGTATCTTAGGGTGGCAGATTCTAGAGCATGTTTTTCCATAAAGAAAAGATGCTGTGAAAAAGCGGAGGCTAATGGTCCAATAGAAAGCGTTAACTGCAACAAGCTCCTAAGAAGCAGAATCGAATGTATTAATGCTGTCAAGATTCCATGGAGGGCTGTACATACAACTCAGTGATGCAGAATCTGTCTAGCATGTGGCTAACCCTGGGCCTCGTCTCCAACACCACCACCAAAATAGCAGCCACAATAATAAGACTAATGGATGCTTAAGAAATTGGTTCTTATCTTTTTTTTATTTATGACCTGGCATTACCCTGAATGACAAATATCAATGAGACTGATATGGGGCGGGGCGTCTGTCCATGTACATGGTGAGCTAGGCCTGGGGCAGAGTTATGGATGGGGGCATACATTTCTTTTGCTTGATTTGTTGGCTTTAGGATTTGATTTGGGACTGTACTGCGTTGACTAAGCCTGAAGATGCAGCTACCTCCACTGTTCTGGCACCTGCATGCCAGACCCTGATTCTGAGCCTGTGAAATGACAAGCTGGTGGCTGCTGAGAAGTGTAGCCCAGTGAGGCTCAGACTGGTTTTCACTCCATGTGTTCCTGTCAGTTTACACCAAGTGGCTCACTTCACCAGTTACTACAGCTGGGGTGTGGGGGGAGGGGCGTGGAGGTAGGCATCTACGTCACCACCCTCCTGCCTCCCCCACTCTTAAGAATCTTGTTCTGGACCTTTCATGGATGCCTTAGGTAGGATTTAAAAGGCATGTCTATCCTTCCTCCCAGAGCAGTTCAGGCATCTTAATGACGTCAAGCATATCTCCCCTCTTGGTAGCCGTTTTCCTGCTGCAGGAATGTGTTGCCTTTTGCAGACCCCAGTATAGAAGAAAGATCTTCAGCCTGTGGGATCAGTACATACTTTCATGATGAGCACAGACAATAAGGCTGCCTGTGGATTCTTTCACAGCTTTTTATGGGCATCAGAAGGCTGCACAGAAGGGACTCAGAATATTCAAGCAGCCCTGGTCTGCTGTACTGTGTGAGCCTTCTCCAATACAAATCCTCCTTCCGAAAGTGAACCATCACCCATACTGAAGGCATTCCTGGGATTGGGGTTTATAGACCAAAGAAGGGCTCTCCCATGTTCAGGCTTGCTTCAATGATTAACTTGAGAAACTAGAAAACATGAAATAAGGATCCTTAGTGAATCCTTTTATTGACTGTCCACATGACTTTCTAAATGAATTGTTTTCATACAAAAATACTTGCTCATGATCATTTTCCCTCAAACATTAGAAGGGAGGAATTCAAGTTAAAAAAAAAAACAAAACTTTTTTTAATGGCAGGCTGGCGAGATGTCTTGTGGGTAAAGTAATTGCCATACAAGTGTGGTGTTCAGTCCCTGGAACTTATGTGAAGGAAGAGGGACAGGACTGACTTCACAAGTTGTCCTCTGACCTCTACATGTGTACTGTGGCACATGCAAGGGCACGTGTGCGCACATGCATACACACATACACACACACACACACACAAATAATAACACTAACAATGTCCCAACTGGCACATGTAACAATACCTGTGTAACAACAACAAGATAGCATTTACACATATGCAAGTGTCCGTGCACCTTTGGCCTTAGTGCGTGAGCACAGTCTGGACTCTGTCCTGAGCGTGCTCTCTTAGTTCTTAGTGACACGTATTTCCACGTGGGGACACATGGAGCCTTCTCAACCTGAGCCTCCTGGGTCTCTTCATAGCCAGCTTCCTTCCACTCCCCACTCAGATGCCATCTCTTATGCTTCCCCTAGCTACTCCATCTCCAGTCCCATGCCCGGTCCCCACCTGCCCCCCTTTCCTGGTATTAATGACTTTCCTTGCACTGATTCCTTTTTTAAAAACTGTATGTATTTATGTTATGTGTGGGGGTGTTTTATTTGCACGTATATTTGCACCACATATATGTCTGGTGCCAGAGGAAGCCAAAAGAAGCCAGAAGAGGATGTCATGTTCCATGGGAGTGGAGCTAGAGATTGTTGTGACCCTCCATGAGTGTCGGGCATCCACCCCAGGTCCTCTGGGAGATCTGCCAGTGCTCCTAACTCTTAACTGTTGAGCCAGCTCTCCATCCCCAGCAGTACTGATCTTTTTTTACATATTTTTTTAAAATGTCTGTTCTCCATTGTAATGGGTGCTCTGTAATGAGGGGAAAGCTTGAATGGAGCATTTACAATGCACCCCCAGCCTTCTGAGCCCAGCTTGGCACCGTAGAGATACTTAGTAAATTGTTTTTGAATGAATTGAGTGATAACATTGTTTCACATTTGGATATGTAGTGGTTTATTCAATTATCCCGTCTTGATGGGACATTGATGCTTCCCTGCTTTTGTAATTCCACATTGAGTCTTCTTGCATGTAGATTTTGGTGTACACATACATGTAGTTATGTTGATCTTGAGTTCCTTGAGGCCAAGCTGTAGATTTTGTGCATATGTACATTGTAAGTTTCCATCTTTTCCTTCCAATAAGAAAAAAAGTTAGATCTATTTACAATCTTGATAACACATGAGAACACACATTTTCCTACACCTGAGCTTATGGCAGGCACCAGCCTACCTTGAGGCCTCTGCCCATCTGATGGTAAAACCACTATCTCGAATTTACTTAGAATTTCCTTCATCAGAGATGAAGCTGAGCACCATATATTCACTGTGTGTCCTTTCCCGTTTGTTTCCTGGTTTTCTAGTTGCTCTGTCAGGTGGTTTTCATGTTTGCTGATGTGTCTTGCTGTCTCTAGTCTGTAACCAGATATAACCCTGAGCAAAAGCATCCGTCTACACCACTGCGGTGTTGTGCTGCACCTAGGAAGTTTCCAGCCCTGGTCTTAGATCCCGAGATGATTCTCTTTCTCATCCTTGTCTTCCGTCCCTGTGTCTGCTACTGATGATAATCATATGCACACATGGCAGAGGCTGGCTCTGTAACAGTCCTTTATTTAATTATTTATTATCATCATCATCATTATTGGTAGTAGTAGCCATCGTCATCATCGTAGTGTGGAGAGGTATGTGGTTAGCTTGCTGTGTGCATGTTCAGAGGGGAAAGGACAACTTTGAAGTGTCACTTCCTGCTTCTGGAGAATCAAGCTAGGCTCAGCAGGCTCGCACAGCACAGGATTTTACCCACAGAGCTCTCGTGTTGTTTGTCAGCCTCTATTGTTAAATACGTTTATGATTTTGCATTGAGCTTCCCTCATAGTTACTTGGGCATCTGCTTGTGGAGTGCAGGCTGCATACGCCTGGAAGTGGTGCACAGTATTCCCTGAAGGGTTATGAGGCCCAGGAGAAACGCCTAGAGGTCACAAGAGCAATAATGGCCGTGGTTTTCTCTTATTTTAGCACTATCCCTGGCTGCGGATGTCCTGGATTCTGATTAGCATTTCTGTTACTGTGATAAGCCACTGACCAAAAGCAGCTTGAGAGAAAAGGATTTATTTAGCTTATAGGAAGCCAAGACAGAAATTTGAAGAGAAAGTCAACAGAAGAATGCTGCTTACTGGCTTGCTCCCTGCCCCATGCTTAGCTACCGTTTTTATACAGCCCAGGCCCACCTGCCTAGGGATAGCACCACTCACAGTGAACTTGGCCCTCCTTCATCAGTTAACGACCAAGACACTGTCCCACAGACAGGCCTGCAGGCCAGTCTGCTGGGGGCAATTTCTCAACTGAGGTTTCCTTTTCCCAGGTATGTCTAATAGACAACTATGATTAGCCATCACAAAATGAAGGTTGTTTTATGACAGAGACCTTATCACAAGAAAAACCGTTCTCTTCAGAGTTACAGTATAGGCACAGGACAGGTTTAAATAAAATGAGGTTTGGGGGATCTTTTCTTCTGTTTTGAGACATTCTCACTATGTAGTTTAGTTTTAAAACCCGCAATGCCTCCTCAGGATTGGAATTATAAGCATCAATGGATGTTATATCCTCCTTGGCCATTTCTTTTAATTTACATTTATTTTTTGTTGGGGTGGGGGCACAATGTGGCATTCATGGAGGATGGTAAACTACTTAGATGGACGAGTTCTCTTCTTCCACCATATGAGTACTGAGGGTTAAACTCTGGTACCTTGATTGCCAGGGCCTTTACCTGTCGTGCCGTTTCACTCACCCTTCAGCTTTCCTTTTTGATGTAGGAATCTGGTGTTTGCTATTACTCTCTGCTTTGAGAGAGGAGAGCAGGAAGTCTATGCAGGAAGGAAGCTGATATGAGACAAGCCGTGTATGCTGTGCCTGGTCTAACTGGTCCGGCACCCCTAGAAACGCTTCTTTCAGTGGCTGCATTGTCTGGGGGACACGTGACATTCTCTGTGGTACCCTAACCATTCTGGTGTTTCCTCAGGCTGTTCATTGAGAAACTCCCAAAGCACCGAGACTACAAAGCAGCTGTCATTCCTGAGAAGAAAGATGCCGTCAAGGTGGGTCCTTATTTTCACTGGTGCTTGTCTCTAAGCTCCAGAGCATCGTGGAGCAACTGACATGCAACTGCAGAGCATTCATCTGCCCATCAGAGCCAGAAAGAAGTGGGCTGCCTCTGCAGCTGGGGCAGAGTGGCGGGACGGCAGGGTGGAGGGGTTCGAGTCCTGTGTGAGACACTGCTGTAACTCTTGACTTGTCTTCTTTCTCTCTCCCTTAGCTGACATTGGAGTGCTCTGATTCTCAGGTTCGGTTTTGTATTTCAGAAATTAAAGACTGTGGCTTTCCCTAAAGCAGAAGAACTGAAGACAGAACTCTTGAAAAGATACACCAAAGAATATGAGCAGTATCGGGAGCGAAAGGTCAGTGTGCACAGCGTGTGTGCTGCTTAGCCGGCCCCGGAGTCAGCACCGTGCTGAAGCAAACGGGCTACCTTGTTTGAGGGGCACAAAGGCCAGTGACTCTAAGAGTCACCAACCAGTAGAGAAGTGACGGATTCTAACAGAACTGGCCTATGTGTCCAAGAGGGCGACTTGAAGACAGACACCTGTGACCTTTCTGCTATATCTACAGCAAGAAACCTGCCCACAGTGAAGATTCTCCCCAGAGCATAAGGCATTTCAGATCTCAGGAGTGGAAGTTTAGAGCACGTGCTTATCCCAAAAGCTTTTTGTAGTCATTGATTTTCCCAGTGGTATGCAGTGGGTCTTGTTAGTTTCAGCTTGTGGAGAAACTCTCAGGGCCCTGTAGTGTTCCCCTGTAGGGCAGAGATATACCCTGGAGGGACGCCTACATTCTAATGTGGAGCTGTCCACTGTGCTGTTCTGCACACTGGTGCTGACAATCAGCAGAAGGATTAGTAGCCACACATTCCTAAGGCATTAAGTGGAAGGGGTTTGTCAGTTGATACTTTTTAGTTTAAATAACCACTAGCAAAGTTTTAGAGGCTCCAAGATAGAAGGACTAAGCTTGGATTTTATTTTACAGCCTTGTTTGGGATACCAGGCGTTTTATATAGACATATCTGAGATACAGGTGTCTGAGACCCAGATATATCAGATACAGATACAGGTTATGTGGGACGGACAGCTAAGGTTCATCACAATGTAAAGTAAAGAATAAAGGGCAGTAGAGTCCCAAGTGCCCTAATTGCTTCCATGTTACCATGCTAAAGCACCCTGACAAAAGCAACTTAAGGGAGAAAGCACGGATTTTAACTTACAGTTCAAGGTACAGCCCACAACAGCAAGAGCTTAAAGCAGTTAGCCACATTTCATCTATAAACAGGAAACAGGGAAGGGCTGCTAAAATGGCTCATTAGGTAACAGATGCTTGCCTCCAAGTCTGATGGCCTGAGTTCAATCCCCTGACCGACATGGTAGAAGCAGATAGCTGAGTCCCACAAGTTGTCCTCTGGCCTTCATATATGAGCCTTGGCACATGTCCCCACCCCATGAAACATAAGTAAATGTAACTTTGATATTAGAAAACAAGGGAGCAGCATGAATGCTTGCGCTCTGGTGTCCAGCAGGGGGCGTCATGAATGCTTGCACTCTGGTGTCCAGCAGGGAGTGTCATGAATGCTTACTCTCTGTTGTCCAGCTGGAAGCAACTTGGATGCTTGCACTCTGGTGTCCAACAGGGGCGTCATGAATGCTTGCACTGTGGCATCCTGTTCCCTCTTGCCATTTCATACCCACTACCCACTAAGATCCCCTGCACAGGGAATGGTGCCACCCATAACTGAGATGGGTCTTCCCAAATGAAGTAATATAATTAAGGTGATCCCTACAGACAGCCCATCACCATGTTTTCAGGGTGATTCTAAAGTCTGTCAAGTTGGCAATGAACACTAGCTTTCTCACCTATGTTCCTTGAAGATAGGAACTTTTGCTGTCTTTGGAAATAGGTTTCTGATGGCTTGGTAGAGTGGGCTGGTGACTGTACTCCGTGACTTTAAGAGGTATCAAATGAAGCATGAATTCTGATTGGGAAGTGAGACCAGAGCAAAACTATACTTTAGACATCTCTGTGCCGATGTTTTTCTTCTGAGAGATGAAGTGTTAGCCTCGAACGTTTACTTTCTCTGTAGAAAAAGGAAGAAGAGGAACTTGCCCGAAATATCGCCATCCAGCAAGAGTTGGAAAAAGAAAAGCAGAGAGTTGCCCGGCAGAAGCAGAAGCAGCTGGAGCAGGAGCAGTTCCATGCCTTTGAGGAGATGATCCAGAAGCAGGAGCTGGAAAAAGAGCGGCTAAAAATTGTTCAAGAGTTCGGGAAGGTAGACCCTGGCCCATGCGGGCCTCTACTCCCTGATCTGGAAAAGCCTTGTGTAGATGTGGCCCCCGGCTCACCTTTGTCGCCCACGCAGACTTCAGACTTTAACACAACCATGAGGCGAGCTAAGCCACCTGTGGTGGACAGGTCGCTGAAACCTGGAGCGTTAAGCGTCATAGAAAATGGTGAGTCCCCTTGCTGACGCCTTCTTCTGTTTCTCTCACCTCCATGGTCCCACTTACTTGAGTCTGTCAACAGAACACTGTGTGACGAGTACTGTCTTTTTCTGACCTACCACCCTAACTGTCTTGTTTTTTAAAAAGGCCCTGAACTTAAGTTAATCTTAGTCAGTTTTTTAAAAACTTCCTGGAAGCCAGACTTAACTTTTAAGGGTTCTACAGACATGTAAAGTGTCAGGGAACTGGAGCTCATAGGCAGCCCTTCCTAGAAGCAGTTTTAAAATGTTTAGTGTCACGTGAAAAGCAATGGCTGACTCCTTTAAAAGGCCACTGAATCACCCCTACCCAGTCCATTCCTGCTCTGTAAGGAGCTTGGTCAGTGTGATTACTGTGCCTTGCACATGGTTATGTGGTTCATAAAAGCCAGTGTCCATCTTCACATACGTGTAAGAAGGAAGGACGCTGGACTGTGAAGGCTGGCCTTTCAGACCCCCTCCCTTGTTCCCTCCTGCACACCCTCTGCTCTGGGGAACACTTTCTAGTCTTACCCACCACTCTGTTAGCTTCTATCTAGACTTGGCTTCTGCCGTCCCTGTTTGCTTGAAGTTTCTCTAGCTCCTCTCTGTTCAGTCTGTTTGATCAACCCCACAGAACTCCCAGAGCTCTTCTTAGCCTCAGTGTTTTTAAATTATTTCCCTAATAGTGCCATCATTCGCCAGTAACTAGATTCTAACTTCCTGCATGCAGGCCATAAGTCTCTCTGTGTTTCCTGTGGGCTGAGACATGCCTTCTGAGAGTGGACTGAGAGGTCACTGGGTTGACTGTGCCAGGCCTTAATCCATCACCCACGGATGCGGCGATCAAACCGCAGCTTGTGTTGCCCCCTCCTCTAGCTTCCTGAGTCTCACACAGCTTCTCTGTGGAATTCATGAATGGCTCTTGATATCTTGGATAGGTTTTACAAGCTGCCTTGGTAATGCCCTACTTAGGGGACAAGCTGTAGCTTCTTGTGGGACACTTTGGCTTTCTTTAGCAGTGTTCATCAGCATACTAGGAAGTCAGACAACAACCCTGAGTCTTAGTCCTCAGCTTCTACCTTGTTTGAAACAGGGTCTCTTTGTTGTCCACCATGAGCTACTGATGACCCTTCTGTTCCCGCCTGTCATCTTCCTGTAGGCTTGTAGAGGTGCCCTGCTCTACATGTATTTTATGTGGCTTCTGGGGACTTGAGCTCAGAGCCTCACGCTGTGCAGTGGTCTCTGTACTCGAGGGGCCATCATCTGCTTAGTCCCTGGGCTTTGGGTTTGTTTCTCCCTGAGTCTCACGGTATAGCCTGAACTTGAGATTCACCTGGCACAAGATTCTGAGAGCCAAGATAACAATTGTCTGCTATCATGCTTCACTCTTCAAAAACACTTTTAAAAGATAGTAGGTGAGCCTTATCTTACTTTGAATGGTTAAAACCTTCTCTTCTTGAAGGACCAGGATCTTCAAACATGAATGCAGAGATCTATCTAGATCCAATCCAGATGAGGCAGTCAGTCTTCTCCAGCTGTGAGTTTGTACAGTTAGTAATCCACACTTCCAAAACTTGGCAGAGAAGCAGGAGTAAGATAACACTATTCCAAAGGGAGAAATAGGCAGGAGAGGGATGGCTGGTCCCAAGAAGCCCAGAATCCTGTGGCTCAGCCTTGCTGGTTCAGTCCTCCAGCTGTAGCCATCGATGGAGTCTCAGGCACAGGCGGTCAGCTTTGATTGCTGCTCAGGGACCCCTGGCCCTGTGACCTCAGACTGTTCCCTCTCGTCCATTTCAGTTCCCACCATTGAAGGCCTGCGCCACATTGTGGTACCCCGCAATTTGTGCTCGGAATTTCTCCAGCTTGCCAGTGCCAACACCGCCAAAGGCATTGAAACCTGTGGAGTCCTCTGTGGAAAACTGGTAAGGATGTGTAACTTCCCTGAACTGGGGCTGCTTCCTCTGTGGCCTCTCCTGTGAGCGGGAGTCTGATTCTGTACCAATCCCTCCACAGAGAGTGCATGGTTCCGGGGCAGGGGGAAGCAGATCCCTGAAGTTTACAAGACCAAACAGACAGCCAACTTGACAAGTCCTGGGCCAATAAGAGGCCTCATCTCCAAAACAAATTAGCTAGATGTGAAGAAGAACACACACAGTTTTTCTCTGACCTACACATGCACAAGTGCACACATAAACTATAATACTTAGTCAGGAATGATACCTCATGCCTGTAATCCTTCCCCTTGGGAATCTGAGATAGAAGACTTTCCACAAATTTGAGGTCAGCTGCATAGTGAATTCTGGCCAGTATTGGCTATAAGATATAACTTTGTCTCAAGAAAGAAAAGATGGGAGGGCAGGAAGGATGCTTAAGTTTAAACGGAGCACTCAGCTCCCTTTGTGGCCTGTGAATATAAACCATCCAAGGCTTTTCTCTGTGTCCACAAAGAGTGCAGTCCTTCGCAGAGAAGGATAAAGCGTGCTGAGCAGTGTGTCCACTAGGAGATGCAGGACTGGGGAGGAAGGCAAGCCCACTGAAGGGAGCGCTTGAACCCATTCCTCGATGTTCCAGAAAATAGTGACTTAGAACAAATCACACTTGGACCCTAAGTGACAAGGCCCGAGCAAGACATGATCAGGAGACATTCTGGAGAGTGTCCCAATCCCTGAGCAGACCTGTTTGGCTGTTACAAGAAAGACCCTAGGGCTATGTCATTGGCCAAGCCTGTGCTAAGAGGGAGACCTGGGGCTTGTCTCAGCATCTGTGGCTTTATGGAGTACCCAGGCAAAGTACATGACTTCTCAGCGTTGTGAAGCACTGGAGTAGGGGACTAGAGAGGAGGGATGAGAGCCACGCCCAGGGTGCAGCCTCCACTTGCCCCCAGTATGAGTGGGAGGGGCTGGGATCCCAGGAACTCTAACCTGTTGTTTTCTCCTTTGCAGATGAGAAATGAATTCACAATCACGCATGTTCTCATCCCCAGACAAAATGGTGGGCCTGATTATTGCCACACAGAGAATGAAGAAGAAATTTTCTTTATGCAGGATGATCTTGGACTCCTCACTCTTGGCTGGATCCATGTAAGCAAACGTGACAACCTGGGCTTGGGCTCCTCTTCTCTGTCAGAGCACACTGCCCACTCCATTGTCTGAGCAGGGAAAAACCTCTCCGACCATTTGTCTCTGTACACATGACTAGTGCTCTAGTATCAAGAGTACCACCAGAGCTTTCTTTTAGCTTTTTTCTAAACGTAATCTTTTACTAAAAATAGCTCTTCAATGTTTTGGTATCTCTGAGCTGGTTGGTGAGGGGAAGCTGGCCTAGAATGTTTGTGGACACGCTATAGAGACCATGTACCTAAAAGCTGTGCAAGCGAAACTATTTTAAATAGGCCAAGGGAGTTGGTTCTGATGGCTGCACTTTGTCTTATGGAGAAGCACTGCCCTTTGCACACACAGTTTTCAAGTGACTGCACGTACAGTGAACACTTCTGAGGACGATCTTCAGTGCAATGCAGCTCCTTCCCTAAAGCGCGCTTTCCAATGTTTCTGGAATTTGCAAGGCCTCGAGCGCTCAGAACAAGCTGTTTTTCTTGGCATGTGACAGGTGTAAGTCACAATCAG
Organism: Uromys caudimaculatus; assembly: GCA_028551405.1. NCBI lineage: Eukaryota > Metazoa > Chordata > Mammalia > Rodentia > Muridae > Uromys > Uromys caudimaculatus. The sequence goes on from CM052700.1 coordinate 58,923,849, forward strand.
GTGTTTTACTTCTAGATTCAGGTCACACACATTCGTAGTCAGACCTAGGGAAGTGCTGATGTGCGAGCAGCCTTCTGCCCTTGCGTCCTGTGTAAGTTCTCACTGGTTTGTCTAATTCAAGCATGTGAAACGGCAGATAGAAAACTTGCCCTGTTATACCTGAGACAAATAGAAGACCACACAGAAAGTGAGCAGCTGCTCACACGAGACAGAGTGCACTACGTTCTTCAACAGGTGAACAGAGGACACTGGGGGTTTCAGAGGAAGAGGGGTCACAGGGGAGGTGACTTACGATGAGTTGTCATGAGGGGCTGAAGGAGAGCTTCATGGGGGAGGGGTCCGCACTGGGCAGGTACACCATACTCCTGCAGCAGTGAGTAGTCCTTTTAGCTGGGATTTGTGGTTTTCATCAGAAAGAGATGTGGGGTCAAAGCAAGAGCGCTACCTCGGAGGCTTCTGTTGCAAGCTGGTCCTGGCAGCCTCGAAGGTGGGGAGAGTTGGCAGCGAGCAAAGTTATTCACTGACAGCTGGGGAGACGGGCTACTAAGGGAGCAAAAAGTGCAGTGCGTGGTGGAAGGAAGAGGATGTGTGGGGGTAGGAAATGTGTAGAACACGAAAGCCACAAAGCAGCGACATTGAAGGAGGAAATTCAGAATGCTCACCTGCCTTGGGCTCTAGCCTGAAAAAGGCTCAGAGTTGGGAGCTCACTGCCAGTATTAATCCAGAGAGACCCAGTGTTGCAATGGTGGGGCAGAGACTGTAAGGTATCATAGTCATGGGAAGCTACAGTTCTCGCACTCAGCAGGGTGAGATAGAATTAAAAGTTGTGGCCAATCTGGGCTACATAGCAAGACAAAGCAAAGGAAACAAAACAGAGGAAGTCAGAGAGCTGCAGACCCAGAGAGACTGTTGAACTGACATTGGAAGGAGTCACAGAACCTCTTCTCAGGCAGCTGTCACCTCAGTGGGGTTGGATGAGGCTCTGCTACTGAGCAATGGGGAGGCAGAGGGGCTTAGAAGGAGGAGGGGCTAGAGAGACAGCTCAGTGCTTAAGAGCTCTTGTTGCTCTCCTAGGGGATCTGAGTCTGGTCTCTAAAGCAGCCTTTCATAACTCCTGCACCAAGCAATCTGACACACACTTCTGGCCTACCCATGACACCTACACACATATGGCATGTACTCACACATGTGCTAATGGATACATAAGTAAGACAACTCTTGTTTAAATAAATCTTTTTTAAAAAGAAAAAATACTAAAGAAGAGGCTGGCTCCAAAACAGTTACCGTTTAGACTCAAAGGTAGTTACGGTTTAGACTTCAGGAAGAGGTAAGCATGGGAGACCAGAGGGTCTAGTTCCCCTGAGGGCCCAGCATGGAAGACCAGAGGGTCTAGTTCCCCTGAGGGCCCAGCATGGAAGACCAGAGGGTCTAGTTCCCCTGAGGGTCCAGCTAGGAACACGTGGGTGGAAGTCTGGCTTGGTTTCATCTCTGACATTTCTGCACCATTTCTTCATAATTAAAGATTTAAAACAGCAGAAGAGTTCTGGCCAGCTGGTTGAGTGTGTAAAAGCATCTGTTACCAAGCCTCTCACCTGTGGCCCACCTGCTAGGAGAAGAAAGCTGACTCTCACGAGTTGTTCTCTGACCTGCACATGCACCCATGACACGGACAGGCAAACACGCATGCACACATGCATACAATGCACACTCACACACACATAAATGTAAATTTTTTTTTATTGAAAAAGTAGGCTATAGGTCTTCTCTGATCTTTAAATTTCAAGAGAAAGTTCGTTCTCTCCTTTAGCACACGGTCTATTTCCTGACAGCCGTGACCCTGTCCTCAGACATCTTGACCCTCTTGTTTCTCGGAGCTTTTAAAAGCTGGTCTTTATGCCGTGTTTTCAAGGTATAAAGTTGACAAAAATCATACAAACCTACATATGACGTATAACATGTTTTGAGACATGCAGACACTGTGACTGCTGAGTTGACTGCTCTTTGTGTAAAAAGAATACGTAAACATCTGCTTACTCCAGGCCTGGCAGCTCACAGCTATATCACAGGACTTAGGAGGCTGGGGCAGGAGGTGGGTTTGAGACTAGCCAGGGTTACATAGTGAGTTCTAGGGCAGCCTGGGCTACAGAGTTAGATCCTGTTTCCAAATAAATAAAATTCATCTCAGTCATTTGTGGTTCTACATTCTGCCTTGCCGCTGGGGTGTGTGAACATGGCTTGAGCAAATGAAACGCAGAGGCACTAGGCTACGAAAGGACCCTGAGATGGGGGCCCCAGCCCAGGTGAAAAAAATGAGACAGGCTGAGGCTAAAGCTGGGGTTTCCAAACTCCTGGACACCTAGACACTGCCAGGAACCAAGGAGTTGAGAAAGGGGTCCAAAGGCCAGCCATGAGCCTGGGGCTGGGAGGAGGGGGATCTGCCTTAACTCAGCGGTGAGTGTCTAGAGCACAGAGGGGCCTTCTGCCAGAGACTTCGGAGACTTGGGCAGTGGGGCTCTGGATGACGAAGGCTTCCCCCCACAGTGATTCTTGTTGAGTGACAGTCCTTTCTTTTCAAAACTGTTTATTGGATGCATATGGCTTACTCAGGGTGGACCAGGAAGGAATGTCTGGGAAGGGAAGCTTATTGGCTAAACCCTCGGGCCAACCAGCTACCTCGTTGGCATGGAGAACTCTGCGTTCTGTGCCACGTTACCAGTTGTCACAGTCCTCATGTGGTGAGTCATGGTCACGTGCTCCAGGACAGAAAGAATATGAAGTAGATAAAGCACCTACCATTCTCAGATATGAGAATTACTAGGGTTTCTGAATCCGTTCAACCTTCCCAGTTTTTGTCTGGTGGCACAGTTCCACTTGTCCCAGTCATTTTCCAGTATATAGTACACAGACTTGTACTCTGATGGCTGTATTACAAATCTCTTGATCTTTCGAGGACCTTTAGAGTCCTCACACACTGGTGTTAGACTCCTCCTGCTTATAAGTACTGGGAAGAAACTCACTATGAGAGTCAAGTGTATTCCTCCTGGCTGCAAACAGCTCTGTACTTGAAGAAGGGGTTGGGACCATTGTTGGGAGCTCCTCAGACCTGCCTGCCTCAGTGGGCCAGCATGGCAGCTGGATCACTGGAAATTCTCTGATCTGTTTCATCTTTCAGACTCATCCAACCCAAACGGCCTTTCTGTCCAGTGTGGATCTGCACACTCACTGCTCCTATCAAATGATGTTACCAGAGTCCATAGCAATCGTCTGCTCTCCCAAGTTCCAGGAGTGAGTACCGAGGATGTGGTTCTGGGTCTTACAAAGAGCAAAAATTCTCTTATTATTGAAAGCAACTGTGTGTGCTTATGTGTGCACATAAGCAAGCCTAGGAGGGCGCCTGTACATATATGTAGAGGCCAGAGGTTGACTTGAGATATCTTTCTCTTGCTTTTCTACCTTATTGTTTTTGACACGGGGTCTCTTGCTGAACCTGGAGATCACTGATTTGGCTGGAGACCACCACTCTCTGCCTCCCTAGCTTGAGGATTTTAAATGTCTACCATCATGTCAGGCTGTTTCTGTATATTGGAGATACCATCTCGGGTTCTCATCAGTTTTAACAACTGAGCCATCTTGCAGGCCCCAAGACCTTTTTAAAAATAAAATTTATAAACTGTCTTAATTGGCTGCTCTAAAAGGCTTCCTTTAAGCTCCATGTTCTGGTAAACATGACTTACTCTTTAAAAGCTATGTTAATATTGTTGATTTTCTAAGAAAAACCTTCAAGAAAGTTGAGCTGTTTAAAGTTACAGGATCTCAAGAGCCTAAGGTTAAAGGTTAAAAAATTCCCACATGGTACACTCTCTCCAGGTGTTGCTTCTTGTCATTCCAAATGTCCTGTTTACTCTGCACTCCCCAGCAGAGCTAATTGGAGACAGTGATGAGCTAGCCTTTTTATTTTACATTTTTTCAAGTTTCACTTGTACACTTAACATTATCCCTCAAGATTCAGTGACTCTGTGCTTGCCACTTCCCCCCTCTTCCTCAGACTGAAGAATCATTGACCTAACTAATTGCTCATTGGGTCCTTTTTTGGTTCCTGCTTAAGTCTGTTGTTGATTTGCTCAAAGGAATTTTTCACTTGAGTTTTGATTTTCAACTAGAGAATTCCTCTTTGGAGACTTGAGAGATGACTCAGCAGTTTCCAGCACTTGTTGCTTTGGGGGGGGGGGGGGCGCCTGGGTTCAATTCCCAGAACCTACATAGTGGCTCTTGCTTTTCTATCACTCCAGTTCCAAGGCTTCTGACCCCCTCTTCTGACCTCACTGTGTCCCAGGCATGTAAGCAAAGCACTCACAGAATAGAGTAAATAAGTCTTTTAAAAGAAGAATTCCTGTTTGATTCTTCTTTATAATCACCAAATAAATTATTCTTTAACTATGACCTAGACTCTAGAGAAGAGAGCTATAAGCCAGTATACTATGAAAGCTGTCTCAGCCGAATCAGTGTGTTTGCCTGGAATGTGCGTGTGTGTAATAGAAAGGAGCTGTCTTAGGTAGAGTTTCCATTGCTATGAAGAGACACCATTACCACAGCAACTCTTATAAAGGACAACATTAATTGGGGCCGGCTTACAGGTTCAGAGGTTCAGTTCATTATCACCATCGTGGGTCATGGCAGCATCCAGACAGACATAGTGCTGGAGAGGAAGCTGATCCCCAGACAGCAGAAGGAGACCGTGTGCCACACCAGGCATAGCTTGAGCATATATGACCTCAAAGCCTGCCTCCATGGTGACACACTTCCTTTAACAAGACCACACCTACTCCAACAAGGCCACATTCCCTAATAGTGCCACTCTCTATGACCAAACATTCAAACACATGGGTCTGTAGGGGCCATTCCTATTCAAACCGCCACAGGGAGGGAAACAGACAAGATGGGTGTGGAGAATTGAGGGGACGGACTCCTTTGCTTGACTCTGAGCCTGCCCTTTCTTATTTCAGAACTGGATTCTTTAAGTTAACTGACTATGGCCTTCAAGAGATTTCAACCTGCCGGCAGAAAGGATTTCACCCCCATGGCAGAGACCCGCCGCTGTTCTGTGTACGTATCTATGTAGAAGCCAGCAAGCACATGAAGCTCATGAGGTGCATGGTCCTTTCTAGCCCACATGTGTTCAGCCCTGTCACTCACCTTCCCAGAATTCCATAATCAGCATGGACGCAGGAAGCAGTGGGAGTTGGGAGCAGGATTGGCTCGCAGCTCTGTCACCCTGTGACTTCATGTCTGTGAGGCTGCCGACCCTTCCTGGGTCTTTCACCTGATCTGTGGGATAATAAGAATACTTATTTTACAGGGTCATTGAGGATGAAATAAGTGGGATGCTGGTGTAGCCCACTGATAGAATGCATGCTCAGCATGCCTGAGGCCCTGGGTTTGATCCCCAGCATCACTGGAAAAGGAAGTGTTAACAGAAAGTACCCGCTGCATTGTCTGCTTATCAAATGTTACTTTGTTCTCCAGCAGTTACTAAGTTTCGGTTAGCAGTCTGAGTGCAAAGAGAAAAGCCATGTCAGATAGGTAAATTAAGAATGAAACAATTCTAGAATTTTGCCTAGAAAGTAGGCTTCTCCCATCTCTAGGAAGTGGTTTCTTCACCCTGGTTGTGTCCATGGTCGCAGGTTTAGCTGATCAGATCTCAGCGGTCAGATGAGCCTCGGAACAATGAGCTTCCGGCACTTTCCTCCACACCAGACCATTTCTTTTGGGTCCAGAGAAAAGCAAGCAATGTAGAGAAAGGACCAGAGCCATTCTCCATAAAATATGAAAGATCTAGGGATAGATAAAAGTGAGACCCATGGGAGCTTAAGATCATGGGATCTGGGAGCTGATTTTGTATGCTAGAACAGTTATTACGTATGTATATATGTATATGTGGCCTTTCCTCTGGGGAGGGTGTGATTCAGACCATGAGTAGAGCTTGGTGGGAATGAGAATTCCCAGACCTGATACTGTAATTGCCACTGACGTCATGGCCTGGCTTCCAGGAGCCACTGACCTTGAGCCAGCATTTTATTTACTTATTTACTTAATTATTTTTCAGAACTTCACAAGAGTACTGCATCTACATCGCTCCCACCCCTACCTTCCCCTCCAGCTCTCCCATGCCCCCTCTTCACCCTCCCAAATTTATGGTTTCTTCTTTAATTATTGTTACACACACACACACACACACACACACGCACACACACACACGCACACACACGCACAGAGACTCCTGAGTCCATTTAGCTTTGTCCCCACACCCCTGTGTCCTGGGCTGACCACTTGGGAGTGGACAATGGATGTATTCAGGAGCTCATCCCTGGAGAAAACTCGTTCTCCCTCTCTCAGCAGACAATGCCATCCTAAAGTCTTTCATCTGGGGAGGGTGTCAAATTTCTACCATCCATGTTGGCATGTCAAACTGATGCTGTCAATATGCTTGCCTTGTTCATGCAACGGTACTGCTGATATTTCATGGGTGCATTTTCCCTGTGGAGTCTAGGGCTCACTGTAACAGCAGACATCCTGGGCCTCTGGCCCCTTGTCTGAGATTGACCCTGAGCCTTGGGTTTCCTGGGTACACTGTAGCAATGTCACTTGTTTTATGTGTTTTGATCAGCTGTAGCTCTCTGTTATAGTCTCCATGTGCTGCAAAAGGAAGCTTTATTGATGAAGGGTGAGAGCTACACTTACTGTGGGTAAAAGGCTGTTTGGAACAGTCAGAAACTATATTCAGGAAAACAGCAGTAGTAGGATCTTCTCTTAGTCTGTGACCTCTCCAGCCATGGCTAGGCTCACAGTACCTAGTACAGATTCTCTCCCACCCAGGAGGCCTTGAGTTCCATTAGGCAGCTGTTAGACACCCCCAAGATAATCTGCCAGTGTGGGTGTCTCGCCTGTCTGGCCGTTGCTGTGGCCTGTAGGCTTTAGAACTGGGTAGGACATCCAATTGCTCCTCTTCCTTAGCAGCTTGCATAGCACCTGCCAGAGCCAGTCCTTAGCAAAGAGGCTTTCCAGTCAGTTCCAGCTCAGATCCTCCAAGTACTGTGTCTAAAAGAGTATGGACTCTTCAGCAATAGTGTTTTACCTTCAAGTTCTGGAAGGTGACCAAGGCCAATGACAATAGCTCATATTGTTTTAGGAGACTTGTATTCTCCAACCAACAACTCAGAAGTTTTCCATGTCTAGAAGTGGGGTTTTGTTAGATAGAAAATGGCTCTTGGGGAAAGCAACATCACCCCATGTGGTGTGTGTGTATGTGTGTGTATATACACAAACACACAGTATATATATGTGTGTGTGTGTATGTTTTATATATAGTTACATAGTTATATGTATACATATATATACACTCCCTGTATACATATATATGTATATAATTATGTGTGTATGTTATTACTATGTAACTATATAACTATGCATATGCACATATATGTATTACACACACATATACACATATATATACATATATATATGTATATATATCCTTATTCATATTAGGTGGAAATAGGATCTCAATATGTAACCTGGCTAGGCTATGTAGACTAGACAGCCTTGAACTCACAGAAATCCACCTGCCTCCTACTTTCTGCCTCCTGAGTGCTTGAATTAAGCATGTATGCCACCATAGCTAGCTATGTATATTTAGAGTAAACATATAAAATGGCATGCTTCCCTATGTTTTCAAGCACCTTTAGTGTTATTTATCTCATCTTCGCTCTCTCCCTTCCTCCCTGTCCCCAGTGAAGTCCCCCCATTACTCTCTTAAACCCCTCTGTAGCACCTGACTCCTCCTGCTCCCCTCTCTGAGCCCCTGATCCACCTCCCTGCCATGGCCCTCTTCTACTCTCCTGGCTTTTGACCCATCAGAGTACATACTAAAATGTAAAGATTCAGAGCTAAAATCGACAAACGAAGAGAATAGTTGGCGTTTGTCTTTCTGGATCCAGGTTACCTCTTGAGTGGGCATTTTAAATGAGAGGTTTAAGACCAGAGATGGAGCTCAACTGGTGGAGGGCCTTCTGACAAGCCCCAGACCCTGGCTCCAATCCCCAGTAATAATGAACAGAGCATAGTATACATACTTACAAAAACACTCAAGAAGTAGCACCAGAAAGATCTAGGCCATCCTGGGCTACTTGGGGAATTTGAAGCCAGTCATATGACCCAGGCTCAAATTTTTTTTAAATGACTCTAGAGAATTTTCCACAACTTCACTGTTTCTCCTTTTTCCCTGTTTCAGGACTGCAGCCATGTCACTGTCAAGGACAGAATTGTAACGATCACAGACCTTCGATAAATCTCAATCCTGAACCAGGGAGATGGCTCACTGGGTAAAAGCACTTGCCACCAAGCCCAACTGCCCAAGTTCAATTCCTGGGACCCACATGGTAGAAGGAGTGTACCAACCCAAGTTGCCCTCTAACCTCCACTTGTGTATTGTGGTATGTGTGTGTGCGCGCACACGCGCACATTCATTAATTTAAAAAACGAATAAATGTAAATTACAAAGAGTCCTACCCTCTTCTTAAGCTATACACCCTGTTCAGTTTACTAGCACCCCCTGGCATTAAGTAAGCTTTTAAGACAGAATAAGAAAGGGTCAACACTAGAGGGAGACTGTTGATTTTTTTTTGAAATTTGAAATCATCTTATTTTTTTAAGACAAATATGAAAATGAGCAAATCACACCAAGCAACTAACTCAAAAATTAGGATGCAAGAGAAAACACACACTCTAGATCCAACCTTCTGTCCTCTTGAACTTTATCTACCAACTTGTTCATCTCTGCCTCTGGACTAAACAGAGGACTAAACAGTTCTGCATCCGTGCAGAACTGTGAAGGCCATTTTGAAGGATTTGGCTTGTTATTGTTTGTGGCATTACTAAGGGAGCTTAGTCCTTCTGGTGGGATGTGCATGAGGACCTCACAGCCCCCATACGTTGATTTTGTTAAAGTATATTATTTAAAAGGTTAGGGTGTTATTTTCTTCTGTAATAAAACAGCTCACTTGTGTTGTGCTCTAAAGTGATTTGTCTGACTGAGCATCGCATAAACACTTAAGTCAGATTGTGAGCAGATGGGATGGTGTGTGCTGCACTGAACCGTGTCTGTGTGCCTGCCTGCCTGCCTGCTGCCCTCCTCCCCAAGCAGGAAGTCATCTCTCGTTTTGCTGTTGTCTCAAAGTGGGTCTTCCCACTTTCTCCTTAAGCCTTCAGTCCAGGCACTGGAGCATTTCAGGGTTCCTGGTTACATCCAAGTCAATGGCGTGGTTGCCTAGCACCCACCCTGCTAAGTCCACTGTGCTGGCTTCTTGAGAAATGCTTAGGATGGTGTGTGGACCTTGTTTTCACAAACTAAAGGAGCGGCAAACTAAAGGTAGCCTAGAAATCTGTGGCACTAACATGAGAGAAGAGTGAATATGTTAGATAGTAGAATCAGTTTTTTAAAACATGTATGAGTGCATGTGTGTTGTGTGTGCAGTGTGTGCATACAGGTGCCTGCAAAGCCAAAAAGGGCTTTGGTTGACCTTGAACTGGAGTTACAGGCAGTCGTAAGGTGTCATGGAGGCCAGGAACAGAGCCCAGGTCCTGAACAGAAGCAGAAAATGTTCTTAACAGCTAAGTTATCTCTGTAGCCTCCCAAACTGATACTCTCAAAGATACCAACAATGCTACCTTTGTAAAATATATGTGGACACGTACATTCAGAAAAGGATGAATTCATATCAAAGGGTAGTATTATGAGATTTTATTCCCCCTCTGTTTTAAATTTTTCCCAACTAGAGAGACTATATCCTGCATTGTAACTAGACAAAAAGGACCATCCCTCTTATCCAGAAACCAAAACTCCACTGCTCCCTTGACGTGGGAACCTAGCCAAGACCTGCTTCCTGGACAGGCTCAGTGAAAGCGCCTTGGTAAGGCCCTTGGGCAAGGCAGCAGACACATGTCATATATGGAAACCTTCCATACGGCTGACCTCACTGCTGGAACTTGTTCAACATAAACCTTGCCTTCAAGCGCTAGCAGAAATCTTTGGACAAAGCCTACTGGATGGAGAGCTGAGAATGGCCTAAGAATTAAACTGCTGTCATTAGCCTGAAGTCCTGACCACAGGACTGGGTCTTTCAGATTGTTCAGTTCCCTGCAAAGGACTGCTTTTTACAGAGTCACCCTCCTCCAGAGAAGAGCTGCTGCAATGGCCTTCTGTTGTTTCTGCCTTCTGAGCTTGGAAAGTGAACACCACAATGGTTACTGGTGGGTGGCGGAAGTGGAACCATCTCCTACACAAAAGGAAGCAAAGCCATTCTTAGATACTCCTCTGCCTGTTCCCTGCCATTATAGCTTCAACCCCCAGCATTCCTATTTTCACCTCATTTTGCCTTTTAAAAAAGTTAATGGTTCTGAGCATGGTGACGCATGCCTGTAATCCCCACACTGTGGAGGCTGAGGCAGGAGGCTCAGCCTGAGCTACTCAGTGAAACCTTTTAAAGAAATGTTAATGGCATTTCTCCAAAGGAAAGTTTATGCCAATGATGTGTCACCCATGCCACCTAAGCATTAGCTATGCTGCCACCTTGGCCAGCCCTTAGCCAGTGTCCAGAGCATCTCAGACCCAGGACAGCCTTTACCCCTTTCCCAAGACCTGGAAGAGCTTTAATTATTTTCTTTAATGATTCATGGTAAGCCTAGGATATGGTCACACAGTATTTTCAATCCCAATGCCAGCATGGCTTTGAATGCACACCATCAACAAATAAAAATAAAAACTAAAAGAAAGCACAGCATCTTAATAACTATGACACTTGAGGTTTTAGCTGACCACAGAGAAAGGAATTTTATATTAGTTCAAATTATCTTCATTGCACTGACAGAAAATCCAATTGGTGTTCAAACATAGCTGGATCCAGTGTCCACCATTCTCTTGATTCAGGATTTGGTCATTCATGTTATTCCATTAAAGTAATGTTGACAGCTATAGTTTAATAGCCTATTGTCCTGATAAATCTAGCTGAGAATGATTTCTGGGTTTCAACACAACTCCTGGAATTGAGTTGTTGGGTCATGACGTTGGCCACAACTCATCCTGGGACCACTCGCTGTGGGCCAGAAGGATGGAAGGTTCTGATTGGTCAGGACTGGGTTGAAAGTCTATATTCCACCCAACCTGCATGCATTGAGATCAGGGAGCATTCTTTTCCAGACAATAGCATGGTAGCATTAGAAGCAGAAGTGGATGCTGATCCGAGGGAGGCAGCAGATGTCTGCAAAAGATGCCACAAATGAGAACCTAAGGCCACGGGCAGTAGTCCCAATAGTGTGAGTTAAGTAGATTTAATAGTAACATCCAGTGCTGTGAAACTTAGGTATAACAGCTGGACTAGGGTGTACTGACACCCAAAACATGAGTCATACATCCAGACCATGACTCATTCATTTAAGGGTACCTACTATGTGCAGAGCACTGTATGAAATATGAAGAAAAAATGCTGCATCCTCTGACCTCCAGAAGCAGATGCGGAGAAAGCAGCTACATCCCTGTGACAGCACAAGACCAATTTCATCACAATTGACAAACACAGAACAGTGACTGAGAAACCCAAAAGAGAGAGAGATTCACTGCAGTTTTTAATATTCCTTTCCATTCAGCCAAATTTTACCATATACATACTAAACACCAAGTCCTGTTTTCGAGGAGGCCAGAAAAGGACACCAGATCCTCTAGAGGAGTTCCAGGGGCTGGGATCTGCCTGCCATGGGTGCCGGGAAGTGAATTTTGGTCCTCTGTAAGAGCAGCAAGGGTTTTGAACTATTGAGTCATCTCTCCAACCCTGAGTCCTACTTTTCTTACACTTGGATAAAGAAGAACTCTTAATTAGGCAAAATAACCTTTAAAAAGTCAAATGAAGAAGCTGTGAGAAAGAAAAGGCTACAGAGGATCTCCTAAAAGCCAAAGTTTGCACTGTATTTTCCACTGGCTTAAAAATACTTCAGTGAGGCAGCTGCTGCAGAACATCCGTCAGGCAGTACCACAGAGCCTGGCTGCTTCCATCTGTCTGAGCTCTAAGAACAACTAACTTTTCCTTCTGTCTCTCTGTCTCTCTGTCTCTCTGTCTCTCTGTCTCTCTGTCTCTCTCTCTCTCTCTCTCTCTCTCTCATAATGTCTGAACCTTGAGCATCATGTCCCTGGTGCTCTGATTGTCTCATTCTTTCTCTGAAGCTCACCCATCCCTTCCTCCAGACTATTGCGCGTGTCCCACACATGTGCACATGCAAGCCCACACTCTCCTTCCTGGAATGTGACACACACACACACACACACCCAAATAAACCTAAAAACAAAATTTGAAGACAAGACAAAAAGCAAAGAGTAAGTGTGGGGCATGGCAGTATGTACACAACTGTATGTACACAACTGTATGTACACAACTGTGTGTACACAACTGTATGTACGCAACTGTATGTACACAACTGTATGTACGCAACTGTATGTACGCAACTGTATGTACACAACTGTATGTACGCAACTGTATGTACACAACTGTATGTACGCAACTGCAATACCAGCAAAAGTACTACGGCTGCTCTAAATCTCCCAAATCACCCTCTTGGGGCTCTCCTTAGTACTTAATCCCCTTCTCACAGAAAAAGGAGAGATACCCCTTGTTCACATACACTACACTGTTCTCTCTCCACCTTTCTCCACAGCCTGGTGGAGTTCTGGCCAGGGTCATTTCCCAGAGCCTGTTATCTACAGCTGGGGGGAGCATAGTGACCATTTCACATCGGCCATTGTGCTCCATAAGTAAGATTTAATCCTGTTATTTAAACCTGTGTCCTTCTTGTTTCTCTCCTGCCTGTTTCTCTCCATTACTGAAAAGGTTATTAAAGACCTCTAAATATGAAGTGGATGTGCTGATACTCATGCCTGCCTGTAATCCTAGCACTCGGAAGACCAGCTGGCGCTACAAAGCAAGGCCTTGATTTACTTTGACACTTATTTGTGTGCTCATGCATGAGTTCATGTTTCTTTAATTAAAATCTAATTACATCATTTCCTCCTTCCCTTTCTTCGCTCCGATCCTTACCTTGTACCCTTCTGACGGTTTTTATAAATTGTCTCTACCTTTGTAACTGTTTCTCATCTTAAAATTGTTATGTGTAGGTTGGTCTAGAATTCATGGAACTGTGCCCAGGTGCCTGGGACTAGAGAAAGAGACACTTCTAGACTGACTGGATTTCTTGAAGGACAGAGGGAGAGGAAAGACTCTGAGGGAGGGATAGGGAGGCAGGTTTTGAACAGCTGAGCTTGAAGAACCCACACTCACCTAGATGCAGCTCTCCAATCTGCACTTGATCACTTTGGTCTGGATCACGTGTGAAGTGTGAAGTTGGGACTATCTGCCACAGAGCTAGTGGTGGACATTGGGGGACATGGAACAGCTGCCCAGGGAGAGACTGAATTACACAAGAACAGCCAGAAGCACAGGACTCTGGAAACTTATTCCTGCTTGTGGGCCTTGCCCAGTGTGCTCAGTCTTGAGGCAGGACCGTCTTTCTGCATTTCTCAGCACTGGGGGGACTGGAAGAGCAACTCCAGGAAGGAGACCTGGAGAGTGTGCCGGTCTAGAGGAAGCTGAAGGTGACTGGGGACCCCAGAGCATCAGGACAGTTGGGGCACACAGGACTTTTTTTTTTTTTTTTTTTTTTTGCCAAATGCAGATGGAATTTCCCCTCAGCCTTCTGCTGTCCTGCATTTGCCCCAGGCAAAGCACAATGGCACTGGTTCTGTGGGTACAGCATGAGTGTCTCAGGCAGACCCTGAGGCAGCAGGCAGAGGGCCTGAGGAAGGAGGCGGGACAGTGGAGGCTACTGCCATTCTTGGTATGGCTCTCTCTCCCGGAGCACAGCCCTATCAGGCCTCACTCTGGACAGCTTATAAGGCCTGGTGTAATTTTTGTTTATGCAAGCATGGCCTAAAAGGAACAAACCCATGGTCCAGAGTCTGTTACCCCCGAATCCTTCTGCATACATTTTTCAAATGATAATTCACTCTACCCACCCTCCATCCACGCCCTGCAAGACTGGTTTATTAAAAAAACCCACCTTATATGGTAATATTGCTGCCACACCGTCAGCTGGCCTTTTTAGGGACTCTGTTTAAAGAAGATCCGCCTTGAGGGTTTTATATTGCTCTGGTATTTCTGCCAAAGACACCACGGCCCTCAGTCTCTCGGAGAAGGACTTCTCACACCCTTGGTGAGTACTGTCTTTCTTCTGCAGCCTCTTCCTTTTGGGAGCAGCCAGGCCCCCTGTGTGTCTGTAGAACTGCAGATTCTCTTGGTTTCTATGACACTGGCCCAGGTCACACAGCAAGGCCCTTGGTGGCAGTGGTACCGGGAACACACTGCTGCCTGCTGGGAGAAGGCATTTCTGACCAGAGGGCAGCCTGGGGACAGGACAGTTTGGGGACCCCCAAGGTATGACTCCTCTTAGTCTACCCCTGTCCTGTTCTCCTTGCCATAGGTCAGCAGGACAGAGAGCCTGTTTTAGGGGAGCAGCAGAAAAGCAGCTTCCTCTTGGGTATTTGGGCCATAGACAACCATACCAGTGGCCCTGGTATCCATGAGCTACCTATATCAGGAATAAGAAGGGATATCCTTCACTTGGCTTTGGTTGGTCTCTCTCTCCTCCAATTTGGGATTAGCTGAGGTGAATGGAGAACTTTCACAGTTATCAGGAAGCTGTAAGGTCATTGTGGTATGAGGAAAGTCAGGCATGAGGGAAGAACAAGTGTCCTGTGGCTTCATGATGGTTTAGGGCTACGAGGCAGCTAACTTGTTCTCCTCTGATGAGGTAGGTCATTGAGGCCCAGGACAATTAAGCAACTTTTCTAAAAGATGCACACTTGCAGATCATGGTGGCTCATGCTTATATTCTGAGTCCTTAGGAGCCTAGAGCAGGTGAATTGCCCAAAGCTCAAGGCCAGCTTGGGTTACTTTTTGAGTTCCAGGACAACCTGGGCCTCAGTGTGAGATTCTGCCTCAAACAAAACAAAGCAACTCACACCAGCTGTTAAATAACATGTCAAGACCACCATTCATGCAATATACACAACATATTCGCACGCGCATGCACACACACACACACGCACGCACGCACGCACACGTATGTGCATATGCACAGGCCTCTACCACTTTTGTAAGCTGTATCCAAGTGGGGCAGGCTGAGGACTGAGGTCAGGCTGGTCTTGGAGACCAGCGGCCTAGTACCCAGTGTTACCAAGTGACCTTCACTTGCTCACCCAATAGCATAGGTACCCAGACTATCTCCCTAGTGAGGAGGAAATGTGTATAGTATAGCACCCAGCCCACTGTGGCTAGGGTCTAGCCTTGCATTCTCAAGCTTAAGTACCACCATGGAGAGTGTGGTGGCGCACACCTATGTTTCTAGCTCTTGAGAGGTGATTTGCCTCCTAAGTACTAGGATTAAACTAGGCACCACCATGTTTAGTTGTATGATGGGCTATGAACCCAGTAAATACACCCTGAACTCAGAGTGCCACTGGCCTCCCACTGTGACAGTACCTTCCAAGAAATGACCCCCCTCAGCTAACTATTCTGGTCATGTGTGTGTCAGGTACATTTCTATTGATATAGTGAATCACCTGAGATAGATACGTTATAAACAAACAAACAAAAAAAAGGTTTATTTTAGCTGCCAGTTTTGAAGGTTCTAGTCTGTGATCAAATTGACCCCATTGCTTTGGCTTGCAAGTCCTGATGGGGATGTAGGCCAGAGCAAAGCTGCTCACTTCACACGCAAGGGAGACAAGAGTGAGGGAAAGTCACATGCTACAGCCACCTTCAAGGGAACACCCCCAGTGACTCAACAACCTTCTCCTAAGCCCCACCTTCTAAAGATGCCACCCAGGAATGAAGCTTTAGCACATGGGCTTTTTGGGTACACCCAACAACCCGACTATCGCAGCCTGTTTCTATGTCAGTCAAGGGCAAATTGTCACCTGCAGCCCTCACTCCAACTAAATAACCAAGTGTCATTTGAAATCCTACCACCCAAAGCCCTCCTTTTCAGGGAAGAAACTCTCTGCTAAAATGGGAATGTCTTGGGGAACTGGTACAAATTTGTTTTTCAGTCGCCATCAGTTTCTGAAATAGAGGGGGAATTCTTTCAGTGGGATAAGCTCCATCCCAAGAGTTAATGTTGATAGCAAAGACTGAGAGACTAATAAAAACTTTTATACTTGTCACACATGACGAAAGGGGTTGGCAGAGTTTTCCGAAGATGCTCAGAGAGCATGTTTTTAGACTTTGGAGACTGAAGGTCTGTCGTCACCACCCTCAGCCCACAAAAGGAATCACAGGCCATGTGGGCATAGACTGCTGTGCCTGAGCCCCAGTAAAACAATTTGCAGAGGACAATTAGGATTCCACTCCTGTGATTTTGGTACTGGAGTCAGAGGCAAGAGGAGCAGGGATTCAAGGTTGTACTCAGCTACGTAGTGACCTCAGGGCCAGTCTGGCTAAGGGATAAAATAAATACTCATAGATTCAAACCCTGAATCTTATAGAATTGTCACAGGTCGTGAACTGTTAGTCTTCTATTGCTTCTCCTTCAACCATTTCAAAAAGAAAATATGCTTCTTTTTATTTTTAACTTTTTATTCTTATTTGCATGAGTGTATGTCTGTATGTGTTTGTATGTGTTAGTATGTGTGTTAGTGTATGTGTATGTGTTTGTGTGTGTGCGTATGTGTTATGCATGTGTGTGCATGTATATGTTCATGTCCCCTTGTGGGGATACATGTGTGCCTGTGGTGGCCATCGATCGGTTGCCATTTGGTGTCCTCTGTCACTTTCTCTTATTTTTGAGGCTGGATCTCTCACAGAACCTGGAGCTCACTGATTCTGCTAGCTTGGCAGACTGGCCAAAAAGCTCACTCTGGGAGTTCTCCCATCTCCATCTGCCCAGCACTGGGATTTCAGGGGAGCTGGCAACGACCCTGGATTTTATGTGGAACAAGGGATCTAAACTAAGGTCCACACACATGCACAGCACGTACTTTACCCACTGAGCCATCTACCATGCCTATCTTCAACCATTCAAAACATACAAAAAGCATTTTAACTTTCAGTCTATAAGAAAGGAGGCCAGAGTTTGCATATCCTGTGTTAAAATCTGTACAGCCCTCTAATATCCTTATGTATCTTTAACCCATCTTTTTTTCAAAGTATTTTTTTATGTTTTTTTAAAGATTTATTTGCTTTGTTTTATGTATATAATGTTTTGCCTGCATTTATGTATGTACACCATGTGTGTGCCTGGTGCCCTCAGAGGTCAGAAGAAGGCACAGGATCCTCTGAAACTAGAGTTACAGATGGTGTGAGCCACTGTGTGGGTGATTGGAACTGAATTCAGGTCTTCTTCAAGAACAGTTAGTGCTCTTTACCATGGGACCTTCCTTCCAGCCCCTAATCTTTTTCCTGTATGACAGGTGTTCTCTTTTCTATTTTGTATGGAAGAAACTGGAGGCTAAGGAGGGAAATGGGGCAGGGCTGTGGGGACAAAGTCCCAGGGAGGATAAGGGTCCATAAGGAAAGGTGAGACACCAGGGCCAAACCTGTCCTTTGTAGTGGCAAGGATGTTCTCACACCTCTGTCCTCCTACTGAGTTGAGGTCCACAGGGAGATCAGTGAGGGAGCATTCATTCTGTCTGGTTCAGGTCTGTCTTGCGGTGAGAATAAAACTCAAAAGCTGTGTTTCTAACTGTGTGAGAACCTCTCGATGGTGTACAGATGTTGTACATGCTGAAATGGCCACAACAATTTGTGCAGCTTTCCATGAATGCAGAGCTGTTGGACCCCTGGAAACCACAGCTACTTTGGCTCCGGATCAGTTGCCATACTCTGGATCAGCCACAAATGACTAGAAGGGTCAAGAATTCCCCGGCAAACACATGGCAGGAGATGGCCCACCTCCCTTCTGGGCCTTTAGCTCTCTCATCTGCCTTCAGCACCTTACCTGTCTCTGCCTCTGCCTCTGCCACAGAAAAAGGATTTGGGGCTGGAGACACTTGATGTTCTTGCAGAGGATCTAGGTTGGGTTTCCAGCAGTCACGTGGTGGTTCACAACCATGTGTGTAACTCCAGTTCTAGGGGTTCTGACCTCAGCAGGCACTGTACTCATGTGGTACACATACATACATACATGCTGGCAAAACACTCATACACATGAACATAAAGAAATCTGGAAAAAAAAAACCATTTTAAAAAGTGGTTTACTGCAAGGATGGGTGCTGACAGTTGGCAGGTGCTCTGTGGATGCCTTGGTGGCCAGACAGCTGGAAAACAAAGTCCAGGCCTCTGATTCTTTGGGGGCTGAGTTGGGTGGGGTAGGTTTGATGAAACCAGGGAGGAGATGAAAGATGACTGAAAAGTCAAATGAGAGTCAGCTGGGAATGTGGCTCAGTTGGTAGAGAGCTTACCCAAGAATGCACAAAGCCCTGGGGTTCCATCCCCAGAGTTGCATAAACTAAGTATAGGCACTGCACACCTTTAATCCAATACTGGCTGGCAAGGGGAACAAAAGTTCAAGATAACTCTTGACTACACTGGGAGTTCAAGACCAGCCTGGAGTACATGATCTGTCAAAAGAAGGAGAGGGTTGGGAGAGGCCCCAAAGAAAAACCAGGCTTGTGGCAAAACACCTGTAATCCCAGCATTTGGGAAACTAAGACAGGAGGATTGCCCTGAGTGGAAAGAAGTGACTTGTTTTTTGTTTTGTTTTTGTTTTGTTGTTGTTGTTTTTTGATACTTTATTTACATTTCCAGTGTTTCCCCCTTTCTAGGTCTCCTCTTTGGAGACCACCTATCCCTTCCCCCTCCCCCATCTCTATGAGGGAATTCCACCTCCCTCCCACCCAACCACCCACCCACTCTCTTATTCCCACCTTGACATTCCCCTTTACTGGGGCCTCTCTTCCCCCTGATGGCCAACAAGGCCCTCCTCTGCCACATATGTGGTCCTAACCATGGGCCCCTCCGTGTGTATTCTTTGGTTGGTGGTCCAGCCTCCAGGAAGACCGGGGGGTGGGGGGGTGTCAGGCCAGTTGAGACTGTTGCTCCCTCCATAGGGCTGCAGACTCCCTCAGCTCCTTCAGTCCCTTCCCCAACTCCTCCATCTGGGACCTCACTCTCAGTCCAGCGGTTACTGTAAAGTGAAATTTGGGTATTCCAAACGTTTCGGCTAATATCCACTTATCAGTGAGTACATACCATGTTCATTCTTTTGTGACTGAGTTACCTCGCTCAGGATGACATCCATTTGCCTGTGATTTGTAATATAGAATTCTGACTCAAAAAAACTAAAACAAAGTTAAAAGGGAAAAAAAAAAAGCCGGAGGCACCTGAAGTATAAATAAACCACAGGGAGAGACCATGCTGCAGGGCCCTAGAGGAGACAGCCACAGAGGCTCGGAGAAGCCTCTTCTCCCGGGAGAAGCCTCCTTCTGCCTTTTAAGGCTGATTTCCCCTCAGGAGGATGCTTCCTAGATCAGGGCAGCTGATGACTAGCTTGGGGAGAGAAAGCCAAGTGCTTGAGTATCCCAGGCACAGAGCAGACAGGTCTGGGAGGAGGCCCACTTTGTCAACATTTATTGTGCACCTTCTGTGTACCAGACACCAAGTTATATGTTAGAGTAAACCTGGTCCTGCTGCAGAAAGAGCTCAGAGGAAGAAGAAACAGAGGCCCCTCTGTGTGAAGGCCTGAGCTGCCGAAAGTTCCTGAGAAGGAGGCAAAAGGAAAATGCCATACAAGGAGAAATTATGTGGCTTTCCCAGCTGAGGTGAGGACAGCACAACACAGGCTCAGGCTCCGCACCTGTCCTGGATCAATGCCAGGCCTGTGCCCTCACTTTTTTCTGGCTGAGTTCTTTAACTTTTCTGAGTCTTGACTTTCAAGTCAACAGAATGGGATTTAAAAATATATTGGCCCAGGGCTATTTTTGAGATTTAAGTAGGTAATACTAAAATTGTAAAATTGAGGTAAAGAACCTCAATTTTTAAAAATATTTATTTTTATTTTATGTTTGTTTTGCCTACATGTGTGTCTCTGTACCATGTACATTCAGTGCCCAAGGGGCTCAGAAAAGGCTATTAGATCCCCTGGAACTGGAGTTATGGGTGGTTGTAGGTGCAGGGAGCTGAATCTGGGTCCTTTGTAAGAGCAGCAAGTGCTCTTAACCACCGAGATATCTCTCCAGCCCCAAAACCTTTTTTTTAAATTAAAAATATATTTTGCCAGATGAGGTGTCTCATGTAATCTCAGCACTTGGGAAGTAGAGGCAGGAGAATTGCCCTAAGCATGAGCTACATAGAGTTATTATGCATATATATATATATATATATATATATATATATATATATATAATTTAAAATACATAATAAATCATTCATATGTATACATACATACATACATACATACATACATACATACATACATACATTTAGGTCAAACTTAGAAACACTGAGCACAGAGTGATAGAAGCAACCTGGCACCTTTCTCCTAACATTAAATACTTCCCTTTCTCTCTGGTTGGTTGGGTTGAGTTTTCTAGCAGTTCACAGCCAACTAACTTATTCAATAACTTCCTCTCTTTATTAAGATGGTTCTCGATTCTGATGGTTTTAAACAAGGCTAAGCTCACAGAATGGCTCACTGGGTAAAACCTTTGCTGCCCAATCTGATGGCCTGAGTTCAATCCTCAGAGCCCACATAAAAGTGGAAGGAGAAAACCAACTCTACAGTTTCCTCCGGCCCCACCTCACGCCCAGGAGCGTGCACTCTCACTGCCCCCCTCACTGTACACATGTACAACAATGTATTTTCTAATTGTTTAAGTTTATTTTATATGATAGGTGGTCTGCCTGTCTGCATATCTGTCTGTGTACCATGTTCATACCTGATTCCCAGGAGGCCTCAGGGGGCATCAGTTCCCCGGGAACTGGAGTTACAGATGATGTAAGCACCCACGTGGGTGCTGGGAATGAAACCCAGGTCCTCTGGAAGAGCAGCCGGTGCTCTTAACCTCTGAGTCATTCTTCCATCTCCCAGCTTAATAAACTTCTGCTCTGACCCTGTCTAGCCTTCTTGACTTTCTGAACAAAATCCCAAGACATCATCTTTTCTTCACTGTATGGCTTCCGCATAAGGCTGCTTGGGCTCAGTCAGTTGTCTGTGGGACCTCTCTCCTTCCATCCATAATGGGGACAGTAGAGACATTTGGATCCTTCCTGCTCAGTGGTCAGGCAGCCTAGTCTACTTGGAGAGCTTCAAGCCAATGAGAGACTGTATCTCGAAAACCAAAAAACTGCGCCTGAGAAATAACACCTGAGGTTGTCTCCTGACCCACACACATGCACATACATGGGCAAATATCTGCACACATGCACACATATACATACACACACATATACGTGTGTGTGTGTGTGTGTGTGTGTGTGTGTGTGTGTGTGTGTGTGTGTGCATTCTAGGTGAAGGGTGATTTTACTTGATTTGCCAGGGAGGCTGGGAGTCTTTGGTTAGAGGAAGTTTACTTTCCTTCTTTGTCAACTGTCTTTTCACAGTCTTTATTTTTCGTTTGGGTTGTCTACTTATTGGTTTGTAAGAGTTCTTATAAGTACTAATCCTGCCTTAGGTATATTGTAAAACTTCTCAACTTGTTTAATAACTGCTAAGTACTTTCACAATTCTCTCCATTGAATGAAAGTTTTGTGGCTATTTCATCTCTAAAATTAAGTGTAATAAACTGGGCGTTACGGTGCACATTTAATCCCAGCATTCAGGAGATAGAGGCAGAGCAATTTCTGTGAGTTTGAGGCCATCTTGGACTACATAGAGAGTTCCAGGCCAATCAAGGCTACATAGTGAGACCCTGCAAATGGAGAGATGGCTCAGTGATTAATAGGACTTGATTTTTGCAGAGGACCCAGTTCAGTTCCCAGCACTGACAATGGCAGCTCACAACCATTCTGAACTCCAGTTCTAGGGATCCAAAGCCCTCAGCTGGCCTCCACAGACACACATATGGTATACCCAGTGAGACCCTCTCTCAAAAACTAAAATCAAATAAAAATAAAATGTGTTTTTTAGTCAATTGTCATAACACAAGCTACAGATGAGGAGGGCCTTTAAGGACAGAAACTTGTTTTCTAACAATCCTGAACACTCGGAGTTTGAGGGTCAAGAGGTCATCAGAGCTGGCTCCTCCTCAGGGCTCTCCCTTGGCTTATAGATGGCTGTCTTCATATAGTCCACACTCCACATACATCTGTATTCTAATTTTCTTTTCTTACACAGATACTACCCTACAGAGCAGCCATATTGAAGACCAGCCATATTGGATTTATGACCTCCTTATTAACCCTTCTGTAAAGACCTATCTCTAAATCTAGTCACATTTGGGGGGATGGGGATACTGATGCACATTCTATATGAGTTTAGGGTGACTAAATTCAGTGCTTAACAGCTGAATGGAGGTATGAGACACAACTTCCAGAGACAATGAGGCCAAAATTATGTGTCTCCTAGAACAGAACCTTAGTTCTAGTGACATTTTTGAGAATTTTGGAAATTTTGGTTTCCTTAAATAACACAGAAATATTGTAAATACTTTCATTTTAGTCCCCAGTGTAGGATGTGGGGCTGGTTCAGACTGTCCACAGCAGTTGATCATGACTTGCCTCGTGCTCTAGCAGAAGCGTGGTTTTGCCAAACTACAGATAATTTCTGCAATTGTGTGATGTTTGGAATCCCAGAAACTTTTCAGAGGGCACATACGTGCTATAGCATGGAGGGGGGGGGGGTGTTGGCGGTCACTTAGGGAGGTTGATGGTTTGTTAGTATCCCTGGTCAAAGAAGAAACAAAAGGAAAGAAATTTGATTCAAGGTTCTCGTTTCCCTCTATCCTTGCTTCTCTCCTATCTAGTTAGTGGGTGAAGGGGTAGGGATAAAGGATGGGGAAAAGAAGAGCCCACAAAGCAGCAAAGACCAGATACAGCCAATTGCTCAGACCCCAGAGCCTCAAAGACTATCTCCTGTCTTACTTGACAACTGTTCTTTTCTCTTCCAACCCAAAGGTGCTCCGGCCCCCAGCTCACTCCACAGCCCCCAGCATGTGTGAAGAAGAGACCACTGCCCTTGTGTGTGACAATGGCTCTGGCCTGTGCAAGGCAGGCTTTGCAGGAGATGATGCCCCCAGGGCTGTCTTCCCCTCCATTGTGGGCCGCCCTCGACATCAGGTGTGTCATCTCTGGACCCAAGACTACTGCGAGCCACTAAGATGAGCTGTATAGTCTCCCTCCATTCATCCCCCCCCCCTCAGCAGAGTATAAAATAAGGGGGTAAATATATCTGCAGACTTTGTTTCAGGCCGTGAGGAGCCTCCACCTCCTCCTCCTGTCTCCACCCACCTTCATTTCCTGCTTCCTTTCCTCATCTCTTCACTTCTTTGGGAACATTCCAGTGACTAAATCTCTTTGTGTGGACCCCTCCAACTATTCACTTATCTCTCTTTTTCTTTCTTGTCACAGGGTGTGATGGTGGGAATGGGCCAGAAAGACAGCTATGTGGGGGACGAGGCTCAGAGCAAGCGTGGGATCCTAACTCTCAAATACCCCATCGAACACGGCATCATCACCAACTGGGATGACATGGAGAAGGTATCCGAAGTCCAGTGTGTTTATTTTAATAGTGGTATCTCATCTTGACTTTCCTGTCCCAAACCCTCTACGCCCGTCGGTCTTCCTCAGGAATGCCTCCTGTAGCTGTCCTCCTTCCCTTCCCTTTCCCTGTATCATTTCCAACCTGGGCCCGCAGCCTCTCTCCCTAGACCACGGCAGTGGCTTCTCGCAGGTTCCCTTGTCCTTTGCCCTATTTATCCATATATCTATCTCTGTCCCTAACTCTTTGAAGCAGCCTCTGGGGATCTGGTCATACCTATTTCCAGCCTCTGCCTCTCCTCCATCACTCCATCTGGCCAGGCCTAGGCCCTTGTTTAAAGTGTTGAACATCTCAGCTGGAGCTAAGAGATGTTAGAGGCACTTGTTGCTCCTGTAGAGGACTCTGGTTTGGTTCCTATACCCACATCAGGCAGCTCACAACCATCTGTAACTCCAGCTCTCTCTCCGGTTTGTTTGCCCTGCCACGAGATCAGGTGAGGGAATTGCTGTTATAGTATTCTGATTCTCCAATGAAATATTAAGTAATATGCTAGAAGTTCTGGAAGTTTTTCATTTTTGTTGTTGGTTTGGTAGTTTTTGTTTGTTTTGTTTTCTGGTTTTTGTTTTTGTTTTGACTTGTTTTTATGAGACAATGCAGGAGTCAGGACAATGATGACATCACTAGCGGAATATCAGCAGCACCTATCGTGTTCTTCTCTGTAATCTACTGACAGCTCCTCTGTATCTTCAGGGGTAAGCTGGCTTATATTGTGAGCCACAGAGAGGAACAGGCAAAGAAATGTGTGTACACCCTCAGCCTCAGCGTCTTTATTTGAGAGCTGGAGATTTTAAAACAAACAACTTTCTTTTGATGTGCAGGGGTTCATGCCTATAGTCCCAGAGCTTAGGAGGCTGAGGCAGGAGGATTGGCACTTTGCTGTGAATTCAAGGCCAGTCTGGTCACAAAATGAGACCCCCCATCTCAGATCAAACAATCTCCTTTTCCACTAAAGTGCTTTAAAGATGAAACTAGACATTGGTTTAGTGTGACCCCAGGATGTGGATCAAAGCCTTGGAAATGACACTCATTATTCAGATACATTTCCTAATACTTCATTTGGAAACATAAGAAACAAAATATTTTCTCCCAGCAGGGACAGCGTGTATAGAGTGCATCTTAAAAGGAAAGCAGAGCAGGAATTGGATGGGTTGTTCTGAGGTAGCCACTTCATTATTTACACATGCAGAGTCTTCCTCTTACCACCTCTCCAAACACATATCAATTGAATCTAAAAGTTAAATATAAAAATTCAAAGATACAGTAAGGTAGGTGTAAACATTTAGTCAAGCTTTCTGGTGAGAGACATCATAGAAGAAAAAAATAACAAATTTGACTTCCTAAAAATCGTAACTTCTAGTGTATATGCCCAAAAAAATAAACTCTGAAAGTCAAACAACATATCACAAAAATATTATAAGAGACATATTGAAAGACTGATAATAGGTAGTATAGATTTATCATTAACAATACACAGTGCTGGAGCTGGAGAGATGACTCAGCAGCTAAGAGCACGGCTGCTCCCCAGGAGGACCTGGGTTTGGCTCCCAGCACCCGCGTCAGGTGCCCCACAGCCACCTATAACTCCAGCACCAGAGGATCCAATGCCATCTTCTGGCCTCTGGGGACACCTACATTTGTGTGCATGACATGCAGATACACAGACACACAGACACACACACACTTTTTAAAAATCTACCTTTTAAGAAAAGGAAATTACTCCCTTCAAAGAAAGCCACACTTCAAAATAAAATAAAAACAATCAAGTATAAGTGGTGCATGCCTTTAGTCCCAGCACTAGGGAGGCAGACTTTCTCTCCTCCAGACTTTGAAACTAAGAAGTAGATACTAAGTCCAATCTATATACAGCCCCAATTGTCGTGTTTACTAACATCCCAGCAAAGCCTATAAATACAGTGGTCTGATTTAGCCCTGTTGCTAAAGAAACCAAAGCCTCAAGTCCACTGACACTGCCAACCCCCCCCCCCCAAGTGTCTTGTCATCTTGGAGCACTGAAGAACGACCTATGTGGACCTACATGGGTGAGGAAACTTTCTGTAAGGCAGGGATAGGCACACACACACACACACACACACACACACACACACACACACACACCACGGTAATGTCTGGAAATGTAAACCAAACTTGGGCCACAACCAGCATTCAACGTGTGGAGACTAAGGATGCCACTAAAGCTCCCAAGGTGCACAGATCTGTCCACCACAACACTGAGCCAATCTAAGATGGCTGCTGGCATGGAGAGACTCTGCTCAAACACCGGCCTGGTCACCAGTAAACAGTGAGAACTGGTCCCACATATATGTGCCAGGATCACAGTAGAAGTCAGTATACACTTCTGGTGAGGCTGACTAACTGAAGAAATACTTACAGGGGTGTGAGCAGGATTAAGGCAAGCAGAACAAGATGAGTACTAGTTACCAAAGGACTCTTGTGCATACAAGTGCCCCCTGCAGGGACCTTGTAAGGGACCTAGAGTGGGTAGGCAGTGTCCTTGGAACCCAGTGAGATAACTGGAGGTCTGTTTACGGGGCCACAGCATAGCTAAGAGACATGCCCTGGCTTTTCTCTCCTCCCACTGTCTAACCTCTTGCCAGTGCCATCCATCAGCTGAACACAACCAGAAGCCTGGAAGTAATAAACATTGAGTGTAGCCTGCCTCCTTGAAGACACCAAACAACAGGGGAAAGTGGGAAGAGGGATGCAAAGAAAGGGTCAAATGGTAGAATCAGAACATACTGGCTCTGTATCTGGCATACTTGGAGAGAAGGAATAGACTCCGTGTCCATCAGAGATTCCCCAGGGCTGACCACGATTTCCAGATTTACCCTGTCCTGGGTAGCATTTGGCCACCTCTCCCAGGATCAACATGCCAGTCAGATACTTCCAGATCCCTGGGAAGTCTTCTGGGCTTATCTGGTTTTTGTCTCAACTAGATCTGGCACCACTCCTTCTACAACGAGTTGCGAGTAGCACCAGAAGAGCACCCAACCCTGCTCACAGAGGCCCCCCTAAACCCCAAAGCAAACAGGGAGAAGATGACCCAGGTAAGAGCACTGTGCACAGGAAAGCAGCTTGGTCAGATACTTCTTCCCCATTGTGTACCAATGCAGCAAAATGTCCTTACAGACCTGCTGTGGTAGGGGGTAGGGGGAGCACCAAGGCAGGTCCTGTGGGAAGTGGATATGGGATAAAGAAGGACCATTGAATTGGCATAGTTCTTGCCCTTAAGGAAATTACAGAGCATCCCGTAGCCCAGGAGATGCTGTGGTGCTTTTCATACAGTCCTTTCCTCCTGCTGTCCTTCCAGATCATGTTTGAAACCTTCAATGTCCCTGCCATGTATGTTGCCATTCAAGCTGTGCTCTCGCTCTATGCATCCGGCCGTACCACAGGTCAGTAGCATTGAAACTCATTCCTTTCCTGACTCCAGGTTTTTCTTCACAGTCCTGAAAATGATCTGTGGTGACCATGCCTTCCGGTTTGAAAGACAGAGTCTGTGGCAAGTTTATAGCAAACCAAAGAAAAAGAATAAATAGCCAGAGACAGATAAATCGATAGACAGCGAAACATGGTCAGCTTGGATACTCAAAACATCCGGTAGAAATCAGCTGGTGTCATAGTCAGGGTTTCTGTCCCTGCACAAACACCATGGCCAAGAAGCAAGTTGGGGAGGAAAGGGTTTATTCGGCTTACACTTCCATGCTGCTGTTCATCACCAAAGGAAGTCAGGACTGGAACTCAAGCAGGTCAGGAAGCAGGAGCTGATGCAGAAGCCATGGAGGGATATTACTTACTGGCTTGCTCAGCTTGCTCTCTTATAGAGCCTAAGACTACCAGCCCAGGGATGGTACCACTCACAAGGGGCCCTCCCCCCTTGGTCACTAATTGAGAAAATGACTTACACCTGAATCTCATGGCGGCATTTTCTCAACTGAAGCTCCTTCCTCTGTGATAACTTGTGTCAAGTTGACACACAAAACCAGCCAGTACAGCTGGGAAAGCCCCATTGAGATAGTCAGCTGGAGTTCCCAACAGAGAGTCCTGGCAGGACAGAGTGTCCCCTCCAAGTAAAAGAACAAGTAACAGCAGATACATAACATCATCAAAAGGGGAGCTTACAAACATCCAGTAGGAACTGACTGGGGAAGTTGAGGCAGTCAGCTGAGGTTTCTGATTGAGTTTCTCTCCGTAGCTGACCCTCGGGGTTCCCTTTCCCAATACAGCCACGTCTTTTTACTGTGGGATAAACAGTAAGAGCCTTTGTTGGAAAGGGTTTAGTTTCTAGTTATCCACAAGGACCTGGTGCCTTTACTCTTCTGTTCCCTTCCCTTCCTGCACAGTCAGGGGCCAGCCCATCTTCAGACAGGGCCTTGGAGGGCACTTCGAGACAAACACGATTGAAACTGCAATGGAGGAGTAAAATGGAGTTTTCAGTGAGCTCAAACACCACGTGACACTTTACCAATAGAATGTGCACTACAGAAGGGAAGGTAGGGTCCAGTTAGGCTCCTACAGAGGCTCATGCTTAGATCAAAAGGAACAGCCAGTGACCAGGGAAAGAACAAATAAATGAGAGTGCCCAGGGAGCAGGCTGGGTGTGAGCCTGCTTATGCAGTTGGAAAGAATTTCCATAAACACGCCATAATTGATAGGTGCAGCAAGAGCTGTTTCCTTTCATGGTCATGCCGGGTGGCTTAGCCACACACCCTCATCACAACGCCTTTGCCTCAAGAACAGCAGAACCTATGATGGTTGTGTAAGCATGTGGCCTCCTTGTAGAAGGATGCCCAGCAATCAAGAGAACCTGTGGTCCTCAGTAGGCACCTGAGCACTGTAATAAAGGCTATTTAAAACGTATTCTTTCATATGTTCACTGCCTTCCTGAGCATTCATCCTTCCAGGGTTTTCCACGACGTCTGTATCAAACAATAGGCATACTCAGCTGGAGAGGTGGCTCAGCAGTGAAGAGCACACACTGCTTTTGCAGAGGACCTGAGTTCAGTTCCAAGCACTTACATTAGACAGCTCCAACTGTAGGGGCTCTGGCATCCTCAGAGAAGGATGTAGTCTAAATGTAAAAAAAAAAAAAAAAACAGAATGTGCAATCTGGATGTAAGGAAAATTGACAAGAGTCCATTACCATGTCTGCATTTCAAGGAATCCAAGATATTGAGACAGTTCTTGCCTTCTAGAAACCAATCTTCTCATTTAGGAGAAGAAAGCACACACACACACACACACACACACACACACACACATGCGCACACGCACAAACTGAGAATTCTTGTGGGGGTGAATTTTCTTAACTACTATAGGAAAACATGATAATGGAAAAATCATTCAGTAACAGATCCCAGAAACAGACAGATGAAAGATGAAAATACGGTTTGTCTTCTCTGTCCACAGGCATCGTCCTGGATTCAGGGGATGGTGTCACCCACAATGTCCCCATCTATGAGGGCTATGCACTGCCCCATGCCATCATGCGTCTTGACCTGGCTGGACGGGATCTCACAGACTACCTCATGAAGATTCTCACAGAAAGAGGCTATTCCTTTGTGACCACAGGTACCTGCCCTTTTCCTCATTCAGAGTTGAGCTCAAAATCCAATCTCATCTAGGACAGAAGTTCTCAGGACTGATGGGAATTCTGTGGCTCTGTCCTCGGGCTGTCTTTGGGTGGACCTGAAGCCCTGCAATGTTAAGACAGCCTAGTTGGAGGATGAAGGTTCCCCTGGAGATGCTCTGGGGAAGAGGACAAGGCTTAGAAGCTAGCTTCCTTCTACTGTGCTCTGCCAAACCATCCTCAGAACCTTCTGGGCATTCCCTTCCCCCAGCACCCACTGCCTATGTTCATGTTGACACAGGCCCAGGGATTTCAACAATGTTTAGCTGTACTGGAGAGCTGGTGACATACTTTTCTCCTTGGAGGTGTCTGTGGTGTCTGAGAACAAATGATAGAAAATGATCTAAAAGGAGAGGGGTCATGAAGCCTGCCTAGGTTAAGTGGGGATTTTGTTAGTGATTTTTTTTAGATTCTGTCAGGTAGCCAGGGGTAAGTCCAAGTCTGTCCCATATTGTGCCATGTAAGGACCCCAGGAGCACCCATGGCATTGTCAACACAGAATGACAGAGTGAAAAGAAAATCCCTTGGCTTCCTGCTTGAGAATCAAGCCTTTTTGAGGAATGGGCCATTAGCCCAGCATGGAGGAGAGCCTGACTCTCTTTGGGGCAGTTCTATCCTCTTTCTAAGGCTGGACTCAAAGTAGACTAGAGTTTCCTGGAGAACACATGATACAGCCGAGCTTGCAGAGCCCAGAAACCACTTTGCCATTTCTGCACTTTGCAGCTGAGAGAGAAATTGTACGAGACATCAAGGAGAAGCTGTGCTATGTAGCCCTGGATTTTGAGAACGAGATGGCCACGGCAGCTTCATCCTCTTCCCTGGAGAAGAGCTACGAGTTACCTGACGGGCAGGTCATCACTATTGGCAACGAGCGCTTCCGCTGCCCTGAGACCCTCTTCCAGCCTTCCTTCATTGGTGAGGTGCCGCCTGCAGAGCCTGCTCTTCACTTGGAGGCAGGGCACAGGGGTCCAGGGGAGATCAGTACAAGCTGGAGGGGTAAAGGATAGAGAATGCAGGGTGAGGGTGCAGGACAGGGGTGCAGAGCACAGGATAGAGAATGCAGGGTGAGGGGTGCAGGACAGAGGTGCGGAGTACAGGATAGAGAATGCAGGGTGAGGGTGCAGGACAGAGGTGCGGAGCACAGGATAGAGAGTGCAGGGTGAGGGTGCAGGACAGGGGTGCAGAGTACAGGATAGAGAGTGCAGGGTGAGGG
>CM052700.1:58954655-58972075 GCA_028551405.1 Uromys caudimaculatus
GTCATCTGTCTTCTGTGTGTGTGTGGTGCCTGCCTGGTGCCAGTGCCTAGAAAAAGCTTCTCTCTGTATTTACGGAACAGCACAGAACACATAGTATGGAGAAGGAATGAGGAATTTTTTTACAGAAATCCTTAACAGAGTTTTACAAGGGAAAGAAATTATTTTACTGACCCCAAATAACCCAAAACAACACTCTGAACCACACACAGATATTGTCTTTGTTAGGGTTTCCACTGCTGTGAAGAGACACCATAACCAAGGTAACTCTTTTAAAGGACAACATTTAGTTGGGGCCGGCTTACAGGTTCAGAGGTTCAGTCCATTATCATCATGGCAGGAAGCATGGCAGCGTCCAGACAGGCGTGGTGGAGAAGGAGCTGAGAGGTCTACATCTTGTTCTGAAGGAAGACTGACTCCTCAGGCAGCTAGGAGGAAGGTCTCAAAGCCCAAGCCCAGAGTGACACACCTCCTCCAAAAGACCACACCTACTCCACCAAGGCCACACCTTCTAATTGTGTCCTTCCCTGCGGGCCAAGCATTCAAACATATAAGTCTATGGGGGCCAGACCTATTCACCCCACCACAGATATTATCAACTTATATCCTCATATTGCTTCAGAAAATGGTTACCACACCACAAGCATGCGTGTGCGCGCGCACACACACACACACACACACACACACACACACACACACACACTCTTCTGTATCATGGGCATGAAAGCATACATAGTTTAAGATTAAAGCTAGGCATTTACCTCAGGTTGTAAAAAGAGATTACATAAAAAGTCCAAAGAATAGTAAGTTTCATGACATTGTTTTCTTAAAGACAAGTTAAACAGGCTGAGTATACTACTTCATCACAGCAGATCCAGTATATAATTTTAAATCATCTCAAGACATATTATTAACTTGGTTGCAAGGTCCAGTAAAAGCTCAGTTTCTAAGGGTAAGACATGGTTTCAGAAAGAGCTGTTCCAACATACAGGGTGGAGAGTCAAGGCAGAGAATTATAAGACTGAAGCCTGTGAGGCAGATGGATACAGGGCAAAGGGTGCAGGATGGAGGAGGCGGGGTGGGAGGGTGCAGGGCAGAGAAGTGGAGGGAATTTGGAAAGAGAAACACCTGGACTCACGGGCACTTTGTTACTTTATCTGCCTTAAATTTTCTCAAGAAGGGATAGCATTACATAAATGATTAGATAAAAACATAATTTTGAATAGAAGAGTAAATAAATCAAATAAAGAAAAAACAGGTTTGGACTGGCAGTGATGGCTCACCCCCTTAATCCCAGCACTCAGGAGATAGACAGCAGAATCTCTGTGAGCTCAGGACCAGCTTGGTTTATAGAGTGAGTTCCAGAACAGCAAAGCTATACAGAGAAACTCTAAAAATAAAAAAAGAAAGGAAGGAAGGAAGGAAGAAAGAAAGGAAAGAATGAGAAAAAAGAAAGAAAAAAAGAAAAAAAACAGAGTTGGAGATATCTTTGTGGTTAAGAGCAATTACTATTCTTACAGAGGGCCCAAGTTCAGTTCCCACCACCTACATGGTGGCTTACAACTGATGTGACTCCAATTCCTGGAATCCAACACCCTCTTCTGGCCTTCACGGGCATTTACATGAACCTAATGTACATAAACTCATGTGAGAACACACATACACAATTATATATTTTTAAAAGGACAAATAGGACAGGTAATATAGTATGAACAATGGGGTTAAAGGTCAATCCAGACTGCTTCTATATCACTTAGCATTTAGGTCGCAGAGGCCTGTAATCTGGACAGTGGTACAGGTGGATCTGGGGTGTCAGAGTCTCACTGCTGACCCTGTACCTCTGCCTCCAGGCACTGTCACACTGACATACCACCTTCTTCAAGCTGCGGCTTTCTCTTCTACAGAAATGGAAGTGATGGGGGGTGGAGTTCTGAAGAGATGGCTCACCATCTATGAGCACTAGCTGATCCCTTCCAGAGAGCCCAGGTTCAATTCTTAGCAGCCTCATGGCGCTCTTAACAGCCTGTAGCACTACTTCCGGGGAATCTGATACCCTTTTCTGACCTCTGCAGGCATTTAGTCACACTCACAAACCCATATTCAGACCCATAAATAAAATAATAAGGCCAATAATAAATGCTTTAAATATGGATATAGTGATATGTCCTTACCAGCTAGTACTATGACAAGGACTAAAAGACAAAGCTACTTTCTTGAGGAGTGTTTAAGTGGGAAATGGGGAATGGTTGTTCATGGCCTCGGAGTTTCTCTGGAATCATTAAAATGCTCTAGAGCTGGGTGTGATAGTATACCTATGTAATCCCAGTGCTTGGGCTGTGGAAATGGGAAGATCAGGAATTTCAGGTCATCCTCAGCCGCATAGTGAATTCAAGGCCATCTTGTGTTTAAAAAATGATATTGTGGTGACACTTGCCAACTCTGTAGATACACTAACAACTACTGAACTATATACTTTAAAGGGGTTAACTTTATAGCATATGAATTACATCTCTTTAAAGCTATGGAAAGAAGTATGATGCTTCAGAAATATGCCTTGGGCAACAGTGAGAAACCTCAACTGAGGTGTGAGGAAACTAAGGGCAGGCCACGACCAGTAAAGGCTTCTGAGCTTGTAATCCAGTTGAGAGTTGATAAACTGAAATGGAGGAGGAGCCTAAGGGCTGGAGCTATATTTCTGGTGGTGGTTTTGTCTGTTTTTGAAACAGGGTCTCACTCTGCAACTCAGGCTAGCCTTGAATTGATCGACACTCCTACCTCAGCCTCTCATGTGCCTGGTATTACAAGGGTGAGCCCTGTGCCTGATATGAGTTACATTTCTGAAGGCATGGGTGTTGACTAAACTCTGTAACCTCCCCTAGGCATGGAGTCAGCTGGAATTCATGAGACAACATACAATTCCATCATGAAGTGTGACATTGACATCCGCAAGGATTTGTATGCTAACAATGTCCTCTCTGGGGGCACTACCATGTACCCTGGCATTGCTGACAGGATGCAGAAGGAGATTACAGCCTTGGCTCCCAGCACCATGAAGATCAAGGTAGGTTGAGCCTCACCTACTTCCCTTTTACTGCTCTATAAACAAAGACCTGACTTCGTGGGAGATGTTGCTGGGCATTGGAAATTGGTGGTCTCCTGGTCATCTTTATCCTCCTCATCTGGCATTCTTTGGAGCAATGATAGAATGAAGATATACTTAGCATGGCTAAGTTCATAATATGGATATCATATGAGAAGGCATTGAAAGACTTTGAGGTGACGACAATATTGAGGGAGTTGAAAGAGAAATTAGAATGAAGGAAACAGGAAGAAAGAAAAGAAAGTGATTGGGGTTAGAGGGATGACTCTGCCATTAGGAGCACTTACTGCTGGGTCAGGCATGGTGGTGTACACCTTTGGTCCCAGGATATGTGAATATGTGAAGCAGAGGTAATTGGATCTCTGTGAGTTCCACAGAAATACACAGTGACACTCTCTCTCTCTCTCTCTCTCTCTCTCTCTCTCTCTCTCTCTCTCTCTCTCTCTCTCTCTCTCACACACACACACACACACACACACACACACACACACGGTCTCACTATTTAACCCTGGCTGGCTGGCTAGCTGGTCTGGAATTCACTGTGTAAACCAGACCGGCCTTGAACTCATAAATATCTGCCTACCTCTGCCACCCAAGTGCTAGAATTAAAGATTTGTGCTACCATGCCCAGTTCATATTTTTAAAAATTAAGAAAAGAAAGTGGCAATACTAAAGTATCATTACATTTTAAAAATGGTTTGAAGAAGGATTGGGAAATGGCTCAGTCAGCAGGGTACTTGCTGAGAGCCTAAGTCGCTAGCACCCACATACAGAAGAAGATGGAGCACAACTGTGGTCCCAGCACTAGGGAGGAGGAAACAGGCAGACTTCTAGGGCTCAAAGGCTGACCAACCTAACTGAATCAGTGAACTCTGTATCCAGTGAGAAATCTTGTATCTCAGAAAATAAGGTGGAGAGAAAGTGAAGATACCAGATATTTACCTCTGTCATTCACACATGTGCAAGCATACATGTGAACATATATCCATGTATACAATACACACACACACACACACACACACGCCTGACCAGAAAAAAAAAAGATGGAAAGTCCTAGAGAGGGAATGTGTGGCCATTGGGCTGACTGTCACTTCAAACTCTCAAGAACATTCTCTAGACCTTGGCTACGTAGCTCTGATCTACTGACCATCATGATGGCAGTGTCCCCATGATGCTTCTCATGATGACAATTAATTTCAGGGGGCTTGATGGGAAGGGATCCCATTTGTCTGATGACACTCCTGGCTTCTGCTCTCCAAATACTCATGGAGATTTCTCAAGGATTTAGGGGTCTTTACTGTTCATAGATTTTTTTTTAAGAGTTGAAGGCTTAAAAACTTAAAAACAACAACAACAACAAAAAGGCAATCAGGCACAGTGGCACAGGCCTTTAGTCCCAGTACCCGGGAGGCAGAGGTAGGCAGATTTCTGAGTTCAAAGCCAATCTGTCTCCACAGTAAGTTCTTTTTTTGTTTGTCTGTTTGTTTGTTTGTTGAGACAGGGTTTCTCTGTATATCCCCGGCTGTCCTGGAACTCACTCTGTAGACCAGGCTGGCCTCGAACTCAGAAATCTGCCTGTCTCTGCCTCCCAAGTGCTGGGATTAAAGGCGTGCGCCACCACTGCCAGGCTCCACAGTAAGTTCTAAGACAGCTAAAGCTACATAGTAAGACCTTGCTTTGAGAAGAATTTTTTTTAAAGTGCCTGCCAACCAAGCCTAAAGGCCTGAGTTCACTCTCTAGGACCTGCGTGAAAGCAGGGAACTCACCCCAGTGGGCTGTCCTCAGACTTCAACAGAAGTATTCTAGCCTGTATATACCTATGCCACACTCCAAAGCCCCCATGGTCAATGAATCAATCAATCAATCAATCAGTCCAATCAATAGAGTTAAGGGGTAGATTGGTAGTGCACCTATAATCTCAAAACTAGAAAAGCAGAGACTGCAGGATCAGGGATTCAAAGTCATCCTTGGCTACGTAAGCAACTCAAGGCCAGCTGAGGGTATGTGAGACCCTATCTCAAAAAAAAAAAAATTTAACAAAAACACTTTAGGCACTTCAAAAGTTAGAAAATGAATTGAAGTTCAAAGCTGTCTGAAATGTGGAAAGGATGAACAATGCATGTATAAAATGAGAGCTTCCCAGATACAAGTGGTCATTGCCAAAGGAAACTCAAAAGAAGGTTTAAGCAGACTGGCATAAAGTTGAGAATGGAACCAGCTGATCCCAAAATATCCATGCTTCCAAAGCCCAGGCAAGGGCCAAACAAAGCTCTCTCTATTGATTTTGGTATTGGTCGGCTATTGCTGAGTAACAAACACCCACGAAATCTCAGAAGCACATAACAATAGCATAGTTGCTTATGCAGCTGTGGGTCAGCAGAAAGTTAGCTAATCCAGGTCCGCTTTGGCCAGACAGCTGTACCAGTCTGCTCAGCTCAGGTCAAGCCCTGCATCTCAGATGTCAAGGCTAGGGGTGAAGGACTAGCAGTTCCCCCAGAGAAGCTCTTCTCATAGAGGGAAGAGGTACAGAGAGTATGACTAACTATGCAAGTACATTTCCACTCCTGTTTGTGTCATAGTTGCTAGCATCCCATTGGATAAGGCAACACATGGCCCAGCCAAAAGTCACAGGACAGAGGAGCCCTCTCTCTCTATGGAGGAGATGAGATATGGCAAGGTAGAGAACATTCTGAGTGGCAATCTAATCATCTTCCACTTTTATCTTACTGATTTATTTTTATATTTATTCGTTTGTGCATGTGTATTTGCCTACATGATGTACCACATGGAGGTTTCAGATCCCCTGGAATTGGGGTTACATATGGTTGTGAGCCACCATGTGGGTGCTGGGAACAGAATTCAGATCCTCTGCAAGAGCAACAAGTGCTCTTAACCACCAAGTCAGCTCTCCAGTCCCTATCCTTCATTCCTGACCACAAAGGCTACCCTTTTCCCGAATGGGCTAAGACAATTCTGGTTTCTGATCCTCCTTGCTCATTTTTATTTTTATTTTTTGTTTGTTGATTTTTGAGATGGGATCCTGTGTTGATCTGGATGGTTTAGAACTCTTCTGCTCATGTGAGCACCTAGTTTTGAAGCTCCTCAGAATCTGATACCACAGCATGCAAAACTGTACCCCACTTCTTACACACTGCCTTGGGGGATGGTCATAACCTGCCACATTTTCTCTTTGCAGATCATTGCTCCTCCTGAGCGGAAGTACTCAGTCTGGATTGGAGGCTCCATCCTGGCCTCTCTCTCTACTTTCCAGCAAATGTGGATCAGCAAGCCAGAGTATGATGAGGCAGGGCCCTCCATTGTCCACAGGAAATGCTTCTAAAGTCAGAGGGCCTTCTCTGGGGATCCCTGCAAGACTGCTGTCACCAGCCAAAGATCATTAAAACCTTCAAGCCTTATTTCTCTGTGTGGGACTCTTTTGTTCCTAGACGCTCCAACAGGTGTGTCTCACAGACAATGCTAAGGGATTTTCAGGCATTATTATTATTTCTCCTCACCCTCATCCTTCTTGTTTGATATATTTATGTATATGGGAGTTTTACCTGTGTTTCTGTGTGCTACATGTGTACAGTATCCAAGAAGGACAGAAGAGGGCATTTCATACCCTGGGAACTGAGTTACAGATGGCTGTCTGAGTTGCCATGCTGGTGCCAGGAATTGATTCTGTAAGAGCAACCAGTGCTCTTAAACACTGAGCCATCTCTCTGGTCTGTTGTTGTCATTGTTGTTGTTGTTGTTGTTGTTGTTGTAATTATGTGTTTGTGTGGGTATATGTGCATGTGAGTGCAGGTGCCTATAATGACCATAGGATCACATGGAGCAGAAGTTACAGTTACTGTAAGCCACCCAATAAGGATGCTCTGTGCTAGGCACCGAGTTCAGGTGTCTTACCCACTGAGCCATCT
Source organism: Uromys caudimaculatus (assembly GCA_028551405.1). Lineage (NCBI taxonomy): Eukaryota > Metazoa > Chordata > Mammalia > Rodentia > Muridae > Uromys > Uromys caudimaculatus. The sequence goes on from CM052700.1 coordinate 58,961,676, forward strand.
CTTGAGTCCCTCGTGAGACATTTCTAATCTCCACACTGTTTTTGAGAGGTAAGTGCTGTAATTACCCCCACATCACTGATAAGGACTCACATTTCTGAAAGCCTGAGTTTCCTATTCCCACCTTGCCAGATGTGTGGTTCTCGTTTTTGCTGATGTGCAAGGAATGAAAATGAACCGGCGCTGTAGACTAACTTCGGTGTCAGATAAACTTGAGTGTCCTTGGTTCTAGGAAGTCTTTCCCAAGACCTCAACTCCTCTGGGCTTCCATTTATGGAGAGTCCCTTGTCACAGCTAGCTTACTAGTGACTAAGCCATCATGCTAGTTAGTATCAGAAGTAGGCCCTCATTTCTGCTTTTATTCGTGTCTTATTCCTCATCTGCCTAGCCTAGTCCTGGCCTCCATGCTCCTGAAAATACAGCCTGGCTCCTAGTCATTGCAAACATACACACTTAAAGGCAGTGGGGCTGGTGGCCCAGAGGAGAGACCTCAATTCTTGGACAGTAGCTCACACTTGGGTTCTGTGAGTGGGTGGGGTAGAGAACATGTTTCAAAGATTCCTTAGAGGAATGCAGTCTTAGGCTCTATTTCCCTGAAGCAGATCCTGAATCAGGATTTGTGTGTGAGTTCCTACAGACGTCTCTGGGGAGGCACCAGTAAGCATCTTGGAAGAGGCAGAACAGGAAGAGGAAACGGGGGAGCCTTGGTCAGCAAAGACCCTTTGAGCGGTTACTTGCTTCTAATTCGCACACATATCTCTAGAATCTAAGCAAAGCCAGAAGCAGAAAGCCAGCATCCAAATCCCAGCCTGCTAGGGGCTGATGAGAGTACACTCTGGGAGCACAAAAGCTCTCTGACCTATGTGTGCTTCCTCAGGGACTTCTCCAAGGGGCTGGCTGCTGGAAGGCAAAGACACAGAATGAACACATTACACTACAATACATACATACAACACACACAGTGCATTCACTATACATATAACACACAAATCCACACACCACACACACACACACACATGCGCGCGCACAGAAGATCCAAGAACAGGTAGAGACTGACTTACTCTGGAAGAATGCTCTGGAACCTCCACCTGTCTACCTCGGGGGACAGTGGGCAGGCTGACCCTTACTCTCCCCATCCTCCTTACCCACCCAACTTCCTGTATCTCCCCCTTTACCCCTATCCTACTATTTCTCCACTTGAAAAGCATCACAAAAATGCCATCCTAGGTTCTTCAAACTTTGAATTTATTGATAGAAGATAGATAGATAGATAGATAGATAGATAGATAGATAGATAGACAGCTACGTCTATCTATATGAGTATGTGCATATGTGGGTGTGCTTGTGCACTGAGGGCGGAGAGGGCATCCAGTGTCCTCCTCCATCATTTCTGCCTATTCTTTGAGGCAGGGCCTCTCCCTGAACCTGGGGTTTATGCTTTCTCAGCTAGCTGGAGACCGCAGGCCCCAGCAATCCTCATGTCGTTACCCACCTTAGAAATATGGTTTCAGATTATGGGAATGCCTACAAATTTAGCAGCAGCATAGGTCCTAGGATCTGAACCCAATCCTCATGGTGACAGAGCAAGTGACCTCAATAGCTGTGCCATCTCTCTAGTCCCCCGTCCTAGATTCTTTAGCTGGTGTCAAGTTATCTGCTGATAAAGAAGGTCCTCTGATTTGAAAGTGAGAAGAAAATATCCAATATGAGGCTAGAAAGATGGCTCAGTGGGAAAAGCACTTGCTGTACATGTCCAGGGGCCTAAACTGAGATCCTCAGAACACATATAAAGCTGGATGCAGTAGCACCAATCTGTAATCCCAGTGTTCCTACAACTAGATGGGAGCAGAGACAGATGAATGCTCAGAAGCTCACAGAGGTAAACAAGAGACCTTGTCTCGAACAACATAGAAGGCAAAACCCCACACCCGAGATTGCCCTCTGACCTCCATATGTACACTGTGCTATGTGCACTCACATATATACAAGCATATATAAACACATGAATACACATATACCACACGTTAAATAAATAGATGTCCAGGCAACAGAAGAAAGCCACCTTTTTGAACATTTGTCTCACAATTTTTAGTGATGGCAAGGTCTTTAATGTGTTGTCAGCCAGTTTTACTTATGATCACAGCATTTATAAGCACTTGAAAAATAATTGTAGAAGTGGCCAACCAGTGACTGTTCCAACTTGAGACCCATGCCACGAGACGTAGTCCATGCCTAACATTGTCTGGAGGGCCAGGAACCAGAAGCTGGATAGCCCAGAAACCTAGGATAGAAATAAACACGACCAGCTACTTAATTAATTAATTAAAAATAAAAGTCAATAAAAATGATTCCTAATGATACTCTGCTATATTTATTACAGCCCTGATCCTAGCATAATCATCATCAGAGAGGCTTCACCGAGCAGCTGTTGGGAGCAGATTCAGAGATCCACAGCCATTAGGTACTCTGCTCACGCAGGCTGGAAGAAAGATTGTAGGAGCCAGAGTGGTCAAGAACACAAGAGAACGGCCCACACAATCCACCAACCAGGGCTCATGGGTGCTCACAGAGATTAAACTGACCATCAGGGAGCCTGTAGGGGTCTAACTCAGGTTCTCTGCATATATGTTATGGTCGTATAGCAGTGGGAGTGGGGTGGGGTTCTCTCTGACTCTTTTGCCTGCTTTTGGGACTCTTTTCCTCCTACTGGGCTGCCTCATCCAGCTTTCATGTAAGGGGAGGAGCCTAGTCTTATTGCAACATGATATGCCATGTTTGGTTGATATCCCTAGGAGGCCTGCCCTTTTCTGAAGGGAAATTGGGGTGGCAGTGGGGATTGGATCTGGGGGGAGAGCGGAGGTGGAAAGGGGGGCTTAGAGAAAAGAGGGAAGGGAAACTGTGGTAGGGATATAATATATGAGAGAAAAATAAAATTCAAATAAAGAAAGGAAGAAAAATAATCCATCCTTCAGAGCTGCAGGGAACCTGACGTGGAGCAGATGCTTAGCAAATGCGAAATGAGTGGAGGGAAAGTGCCTGACCTGTGTCTGGCAGGGCGGCACCACTGACCTGTGTCTGGCAGGGCGGCATCACCGACCTGTGTCTGGCAGGGCGGCATCACCGACCTGTGTCTGGCAGGGAGGCACCACTGACCTGTGTCTGGCAGGGCGGCACCACTGACCTGTGTCTGGCAGGGCGGCATCACTGACCTGTGTCTGGCAGGGCGGCATCACCGACCTGTGTCTGGCAGGGCGGCATCACTGACCTGTGTCTGGCAGGGTGGCACCACTGACCTGTGTCTGGCAGGGCGGCATCACCGACCTGTGTCTGGCAGGACGGCACCACTGACCTGTGTCTGGCAGGGCGGCACCACTGACCTGTGTCTGGCAGGACGGCATCACCGACCTGTGTCTGGCAGGGCGGCACCACCGACCTGTGTCTGGCAGGGCGGCACCACCGACCTGTGTCTGGCAGGGCGGCATCACCGACCTGTGTCTGGCAGGGCGGCATCACTGACCTGTGTCTGGCAGGGCGGCATCAGCTGTGTGCATTAGCTCCAGCAGATGACTCACGGCCGCCAGGAGCAGAAAAGTGCCTCGTTCCCCAGGGTAAGCGGGAGTGAATCCCATTACACAACCACCAAGGCGTTCCTCTGTCCAGCTCCTGGCTTGGAAAGACTCTGTTGACACCAGCCAGTAGGAACTAATCACTCGGGGAGGAGTTACTTTAATGATGCATTTGCTTGCCCTTCCTCAGGCAAAGGATGCAGCCCTGAGGCTAGAATCTAAAATGTTACTCTCCAGTAGTGATTTGAATCTGTCCCCAGCCTAGGACACTATTTTTGAAAACCTTTAGGAGATGGGGCCTGTCTGGAGGAGTAGAACTGTCTCTAAGGTGGGCCTTTAAAGGCTGTACCTGGCTTTACCCCCAGCTCTGCCTGTGCTCTCTGCCTTCTGGTCACTGTAATGGGAGGAGACTCTAGCACATGCTCCTGCCATTCCTCCCCATGTCCTGGACTGAAATCCCTTGGAAACCAAGAGCCAACAAACCTTCCCTCTCATACCTTGCTTCTGTCAGGTATCGTGCTACAGCAACAAGAAAAGTAACTAATCCAGTTCTCATGTTTGTTCCACCAGACCCTAGCTACTGGCCACAGGTTCTTTCTCTTAGGAATTTAGAATTAGGACCAAAGAGATACTGAAAAAAAATTAGACCAGGTCTTCTGTAGTCCGGGCTTGACCTCAAATTCCTTATAGAGCTGAAAATACCCTGAACCTTTGATTGCTCTGCTTCTGCCTCCAAGGGTACAGTGATTATTACTATTACCATACCAGCCTGATTAATTTTTATGAATGGCATAGCATGTAATAAACGTTTAAAAAGATTTTAAAAGATCATTATTAATAGTGGCATCAGGGTAACTGGCAGGCAACTAGGTAAAAATGGTTTGGTTCATTAATTCACACTGTGAATCCAAAATAAATAGATAGGCATGATGACATGCCTACACTGAGAAGCCTGAGGCAGAAGTTCAAGGACAACTGGCTAAGCCATTTCTCTAGCCCATGGTGATTCATCCTTATAAACACACACACACACACACACACACACACACACACACACACACACACACACACTATAGCTTTCTTCAGATGCACCCGAAGAGGGCATCAGATCCCATTACAGATGGTTGTGAGCCACCATATGGTTGCTGGGAATTGAACTCAGGACCTCTGAAAGAACAGTCAGTGCTGTTAACCCCCGAGCAGTCTCTCCAGCTTAACTCATCTTAATAACTCTACATTTTTTTTTAAGGCAAGGTCTCACACTGTAGCCCAGGCTAACCTGGAAGACTTGAATTGGCAACACTACTCCTGACTCAGCCTCTCAATTATTGGGATCACAGACGTGGCTACCATACCTGGCTTTCCTCAGTACATTTTTATGAATTTGGAGGAAAAAAAGCTCTTAGACACTCTAATTTTTTAGTTTAGTTGCCTATATTTACCTATATCTGCAGACAACTTCCTCATTGAACTTCACAATGACCCTGAGGACAGAAAGACTCTCAAACTTTGGGGTGTGGAGAGTTAAATATCTCCCAGCTCTGATTTTATACAAAGAAATGTAATCGATATTTTCACACAGAGATGACTACTGGGATGTGGCAGTGGCGATGGACAGAATTTAGCAGCTCAATCTCCACCAGCATCCTACCTGGATTATCCAAAACTTTTTCATGTATTTAAATTTTAAATTATGAATAGTTATTTCATTTGTATTTGTTTATGGGGGAGAACACACAGCCAAGGCATAAGTATAGAGGTCAGAGGGCAGCTTTGGGAGCTGGTTCTTTCATTTCACCATGTGGGATCTCAGGATTGCTACACTGAGGTGAATAGGCTTAGCAGCAAGTTCCTTTAGCCAACTTGCAAACCTCCTTTTTGAGCTGGTCTTGTGTATCCCAAGATGGCCTCAAATGCACTATGTAGCCAAGTATGACTTTGAACTCCTGATCCTCCTGCCTCTACCTCTCAAGTTGTAGGATTACAGGCTTGTGCCATTGTATCGGGTTTTTGTGCTTGAGATCCAACCCACAGCTTTGTGTGTGCTAGGCTCCACAGGTCACAGCTTCCTAACAACTGCAGGACTGTAGATTTTATGTTCCAGAAAGTCTCTCCCCACTCACTGCCGTCTCACTCTGAGTCCTATGCATGTCTTCTCTCCAGGATTCATTTCCATAGAGCCAACCCCATGCTTGATCCAACTTGTTATCCTGATGAGATTCTTCCAAGTGAACATTTACCTATTTAAAAGTCAAAATAAAATGGGATGTAATAAGCTGATTCTTTCATATATAAAATAATGGTCCAACATTGTGCTGGAAGTTACACAGAATGAGAAACATTACTTGTGTAAGTTACTGGATTGTGTTCCTTTCCTGATTGAAATAGTCCAGTTTCTTCCTGTAGGCAATAAAGTCCCAAAGTATGGAGGAAGAAGCCATTTATCTTAGGGCCAGTGAGAAAGTCCAGCAGGTAAAAACACTAGCTGCCAAGACTGACAGCCTGAGTTTGACCAGACTCTTATAAGTGGTCCAGACCTCTACATGTGTGCAATGCCAACAATGAGTAATACATAGTGGGCATGGTGAGCACACATGTAGGCTCACCATTTGGAAGGGTGAGGCAGGAGGATCAAATTGCACAAGAGACCTTGTTTCAAAATATCAAAATAAATAAGTATAACAAGATTTTTGTTGTTGTTCGGCTTTTCAAGACAGGATTCCTTTGTGTAGCCCTGACTGTCCTGGAACTTGCTCTGTACACCAGGCTAGCCTCAAAAACACAGAGATCTGCCTGCCTCTACTTCCCAAGTGTTGGGATTAAAAGCATGTGCCACCACCACCCAGCAGTTTAAGATTTTTAATTACAATTTTTATGGTGTGGAGTTCCAACCCAGGGCCTTATGCCAGACAATCATTTTACAACCCCCCATTTATTTTTACTTGTCTCTAAAAATGCAAAGGTTAGCATGCCCAAAGCCATAGTTTCTAAAGGCACTTGCAACCAAGCCTGACAACCTGAGTTTGATCCCAGGAACCCACATAGTGAAAACAGGAAACCATTCCTGCAAATTGTCCTCTGAACTACAAATATATATATGTATATGCATATGTATACGTATACATACACATATAGACACACAATTATATATGCATATATTAAAACAAAAGGGCTATACACATATATGTGTGTATATACATATATATGTATATGTGTATATATATATATATATATATATATATATATATACATATTAATTAACGAAAGGGCCATGAATGCCTGAACTCTACCTCAGCACACTTTCCTACACAACACCGTGCCCCCACCCCCACCCCCACCCCCACCCCCACCCCCACCCCCACCCCCACCCCCACCCCCACCCCCACCCCCACCCCCACCCCCTCAGATCATCTCGCAATGTCGCGAGAACAGCAGTTCCTGAGGCCTCTTAGGGAGCTAAAAACAGCCACTTCCTGCCTGGCGGTCCTCTGACGTCAGAGATGCGCTGGCGTCGCTTTACCTCAGGCGGAAGTGCTCTCGGCGGAAGTGCCCGCCTTGCTAAGCTTGGGTAGGATGGCTGGAAGTCGGTTCGTTCTGCGTCGACTCCGAGCGTCTTTCCGTTCCGCTCTTCAGAACGCGCTCGTGGACGCGCCACGCTCCAGGGGCCTGCACGACTGGGGCGGCCCCCGAAGGCTCTGCATTGAAGGCAACATCGGTAAGGGCCAGAAAGTGGCTGTCGAGCCTTGGCCTCCGCCGAGTAGGTGACTGGGAGGCTGGGAAAAGAAGCTGGCCTCAGATCCTGTCCCGCCCTGCCCATCTGAAACCCTTCTGCTGCCACCGCCAGACCTGCTGGTTCTGCTTGTCAGGCCTTTCTCCCACAGTGCCCCATGGGTTTTGATTTGGGAGACATTGAGCCTCAGTCCCCGCCCACCTACTCACCCACTAGGACGTAAAAGCCTGACGTAGGCTTTAGATAGCCCCAGAATTATACTAGTTTACTGGCATGTTTCATTCGCTAGAAATAGACCCGACAGTGTGCGGTTTGTTTTCCTAAAATAGCATCACCAGATTTAGCAAAAATAAAAATAAATGTCCAGTTTACTTAGAATTTAAGATAATTTTGGTGTGTCACATGCAGTATTTGGGACATGCACTTAAAAATGAACCATTTATATAGGCTCAAAAAAAATTTTTTTTTTCCTGAAACAAGGTTTCTCTGTGTAGCATTGGCTGTCCTGGAACTCACTCTATAGACCAGGCTGGCCTGGAACTCACAAGAGATCCGCCTGCCTTTGCCTCCCTTGTGCTAGGATTAAGGGGGTGTGTCACCATCATCCAGCTTAGAGCAATTCTTAACAGATTCCATTTTAACTATTTTGCTGTACCCCCATGTTAAATGCACTATAAATTATTATGGTGGTGGTCTTTTATTTTGAGTCAGTCACTGTGAAGCCCTAGCTGGCTTGGACCTTGCTATTTAGACCAAGCCGGACTCAAGCTCACAGAAAGTTGCCTGCCTCATTAGGAGAGATCTCATTTTTTAAAACTTAGAAATAAATATTATATATTTTGTTACAAGTAACACACTATCTTAAATAAAAAACAAAGCAACATGGAAGCAAAGTGGTTCAACTCAATTGTTGCTGAATTCTGTGGGTACTTAGCTCTGCACAGACCCTGATTCATAATGGGATGAGCAGATATGGGGTGCTCAAGACATTCTAGCAGCAAGTAGTTTCTCATTTTATTCATTCAAAAATCATCCTTTGAGTATCTTCCCTGTGCTGGTACTGTTCTTGGCTCTGAGGATACAGTCATGAGCAGAACAAGTAAAGATTTTCCACTTGTGGAATTTTAATAGGGCGTGATACATAATAAAACTACAGAAATTAAGCAGGGTAAATAAACAGTGTATTAGATATTGATGAGTAAGATGAGAAGTTGAGGATGATTGTCTTCTGAATAGAGTAATCAGCAAATACCTTGCTGGTGAAGGGACGCTTGATCAATAACCGGAATAATATGAAGGAGTGAACCATGTGAAGAGCTGACCATGTGAGTGCAGGGAGAATATGGGCAGTGGGAACCAAGTTCAGGTCTACTGGAAGAGCAGGAAACACTCTTAACTGCTAAGCCATCTCTCTAGCCCAGACCATGAGCTTTGCTTTTGTTTTGTGCTCCTCTTCCCACATCAAAATCATGCTTACAAAGTTCAGGCTGGTCTTGAACTCCCTGTGTAGCTCCAAACTGATCTTGAGCACACATCCTCTGCCTTCACCTCCTCAGTTCTGGGATTACAGTTGTGTATTAACACACCCAGCTTAGATTGTCTTAAATGGAGACGTCTGGGAAGAACAGATTGTGTTAGTGGTTTCAAGGGTTGGTTTTAAGCATCTTGGGTTCTATATGGCTATTGGATAGTCAAGGAGAAATGTTGAATATGCTCTTGGGTATGAGTGGAGGATGCTGAGCCAGGTGTTTAAATGGTATTTAAAGCCAGAAGACAGTATTGAAGGAAAAGAATGAGGACCTGGATGTTTAGGGTTATTTTTCTTTCTGTGAAAGATTGAAACATGTTAGTAAATTTTAAAAAAAAAAAAAAAAAAAGGTCTACTCAAGAAAGGAAATTAGCTGGGTTGTAGTGGTACAAGACATTAATCCCAGCAGTCAGGAAGCAGAGACAGGCAGATCTCTGAGTTTGAGGCCAGCTTGAGCTACAGAGTAAGTTTCAGGACAACTAGGCTACACAGAGAAACCCTGTCTTGAAAAAAAGCAGGGGGAGGTAATAACTCAGGAGAGAGTTACTGCAATGCATCTTTATATTTTTTATTCTATCTATTGACTCTGTGTGTCATGGCTCCTATACGGAGAGTACCAGCATTCATTTTTCCCCGTTCCCACTTCCTTCTTCGGATTCAAAGCTGCCTTACTCTCCTGATGCTGGGAGTTTCCCACCAAGATGGACTTAAACTGTGAACCAAAAGAAACCCTCCCTCCCTTCTATTGTTTCAGTTTGCCACCGTGACAAGAAAACTGAGGTAGTGGTAGAATACTACCTTAGGAAGTTTGCAGAGGAGAATTGGCCAGCTTCATCCTGTTGTCAGTAGGTGGCTGGCTGAGCTACTAGAGAGTTAAGTCAGTGTGTGCCATAACCTGATTAGTTTCTAGAAAGTCACAGGCCACACTGAAGTGTATAAACAAGTGCTTCATCAAGTGGACACGTTCTGTGTCACTGTGGCAGGACCCATCATGCTTTGTTCCTAGATTAGCCAATGCACAAGTCAGTAAATTGGAAAGATCTAGAGTAAAAAACTAGTTTCCAGGGCTGCTGAAGTTGAAGGAGGAAAGATGACATAGGCTTGAATGGAGGGAGAAAGAAGGGACAATTGTAAAGGTAGTTAGGAACTTACAGTCACTTGATCATTGACAAAGGAGCTAAAACGATCCAGTGGAAAAAAGACAGCATTTTCAACAAATGGTGCTGGTTCAACTGGCGGTCTACATGTAGAAGAATGCAAACTGATCCATTCCTATCTCCTTGTACAAAGCTCAAGTCCAAGTGGATCAAAGACCTCCACATAAAACCAGATACACTGAATCTAATAGAAGAGAAAGTGGGGAAAACTCTCGAACACATGGGCACAGGGGGAAAGTTCCTGAACAGACACCAATGGGACCTCATGAATTTTTACAAAGCTTCTGTAAGGCAAAGGACACAGTCAATAGGACAAAACAGCAACCAACAGATTGGGAAAAGATCTTTACCAATCCTACATCCGATAGAGGGCTAATATCCAATATATACAAAGAACTCAAGAACTTAGACTCCAGAGATCC
>CM052700.1:58972175-59017312 GCA_028551405.1 Uromys caudimaculatus
ATGGACATAATACTACCTGAGGACCCAGCTAGCTCCAATATGTAATAAAGACACATGCTCCACTATGTTCATAGCAGCCATATTTATAACAGCCAGAAGCTGGAAACAACCCAGATGTCCCTCATCAGAGGAATGGATACAGAAAATGTGGTACATTTACACAATGGAGTACTACTCAGCTATTAAAAACAATGATTTAATGAAAATATCATCCTGAGCGAGATAACTCAGTCACAAAAGAATGAACATAGTATGTAATCACTGATAAGTGGATATTAGCCCAAAAGTTCGGAATACCCAAGATTCACTTCACAGCAACCGTTGGACTGAGTGTGAGCTCCCAGATGGAGGAGTTGGAGAAGGGACCGAAGGAGTTGAGGGAGTTTGCAGCCCCATGGAGGGAGCAACAGTGTCAACTGGCCTGACCCCCCCAATGTTCCTGGAGGCTGGACCACCAACCAAAGAATACACATGGAGGGACCCATGGTGCTGGCCACATATGTGGCAGAGGAGGGCCTTGTTGACCATCAGGGGAAGGAGAGGCCCTTGGGCCTGAGGATGTTAGATGTCCCAGTATAGGGGAATGCCAGGGAGGGAAGACGAGAGTGGGTGGGTGGCTGGGTGGAGGAATACCCTCATAGAGACGGGGAGGGGGATAGGTATGGGGGGTTCCAAAGGGGAGACCTGGAAAGGGGGAATATTTGAAATGTAAATAGAATATTTTAAAAAAAGAAAAAAGAAAAGGTAGTCAGGAATTGAGATTGCCGGGACTTAGTGACTGCTTGGAGGTTAGAAGAGGAGGAGGATGCTCAGGTTTACAGTTTCCATTCTGACTCAGGAGGCAGAGGATGAAATAAAGGAAGAGATGTTCTGAGGAGGTGAGAGTGATACATTCTGGCTGAGGAATCTGTGAGACACATAGAAGAGATCCAGTGCTGACTTGACTGGATAGCCAAGGCCAGGCATGGAGCTGGTGACAGTTGGGGGTAGGGAAAGCTTTGGAGGTGCTGCAGAGTGACCTGGGAGACTGCATCTGACTTGGCTCTAGTCACCAGTTGCTTCCCTCACCACACACTCAGATGGCAGCTCCCACACTGAGTTTCTCATCCTGTGTGGGCTGGCAGAGCTTCCTACCCATGACTGTGCTGCTGAGCTTGCTGACATGTTCAGTACCTTCCCTGGGTGGGAGCCACCAGTGCCCTGCTCATCTCTATGTTGCCCTGTCTTTGTGCTCATGCAGTGAATGCCACGGTCCTGTCCAGGCACATTTATGTGGAAATTAGTCATTGGCACACAGGAAAGGGAATGGCTTCCGGTGTGATCCTGAAACCAGGCACAGTGTATAACTGAAGTTCAAAGATTGGCACCTACAGCTGAAAATCCAAACAATAAAATACCTAGCAGCTCTTTTAGTTCTGTTCATCACTAAGGTGTGTCCCTCACTGCTTCCTGAAGCCTATTACTTTGTGACTACAAACCCCAGTTGAAGTGCAGGTTGCCACATGAGATAACTGTCAGCGGGTCATCTGAGCTCATTCCGATATTCACTTTTACAGACCTACTCTGAGAAGGGGAGACAGTAAATTCCTCCAATTCTGGAGACTTGGGTGTAAGGCAGCACAGGGCTTTGCTAAAGATATATTGCTCCTACATTCAGAAGTAGGTGTCTTCTGCACACTGTCGTGTCTTTTCCTTGTATTAAACTTTTTAAAAAATGAGCAAAGAATCCTGGTGGTGAACAACCTGTTTCTAATACTGGATCTTGGATTCTCTTGTCTCTGCAAGTCACCTCATTCTTTTCCCTCTAATTCTATTCTTAGTACCTGGCTAGGCACCCGGCATAGGAAAGGAGAAAGGTACAGTCTGTCTTCATAGAGCGAGCTCCCAGCCTGCTGGTGAGAGAGGAGGAGAGAGCAAACGATTACAGTCTAATACCTTGGTAAACTAGAGCAGGCAGTAATTAACTCTGCCTAGGGATGAGTGGAGCTGGACAGAGTTCAAGGAGGCTTCAGAGAGTGACAGTGGTCAGATGAATGGGGACAGCCACAGTGGGGGAGGGGAGCACTGGCAGGCCCATTCTTGCAGAGAAGCTGAGTTTATATCATGCTCTGAGCTGTGAGGAACCTTTTTTTTTCCTCCCTCTCTCTCTCTTGTAAATAGTGTCCCATGAAAAGAGAAAAAAAGAAAGGAAGAAACTAAACAAACTATATTAAGTTTCTTTCACACTTCTGACTGATTGACTAAGTTTTCCCAGAAATGCTTTTAGGATTAGAACCTTTATGATCCTAGACTTAGTCTCAGGGTTGGAGAAGAAGGTCCTTGAGGGCAGAACTCAGCCTGTTTCATTGCTTTAGCTACAGTGCCACTTAGGAGGTGCTCCCAGGGCTCCTGGATGAATGGACACAGCAGCCAATGCAGTTCCTCACATACAGACTCAAGTTTCTTGGGAGGAATTTCTTTAATATGTCAGGCTTATATTTAATTGACTTCAGTGAAGGCTTTTCACACTGAACCTTTACCCCTCACGTTTTCCATCTTATTGAGGAGAAGAAAATGCTGGGCATTTTAATTCCACCTTTAATTCCGGCACTCAGGAGGCAGAGGCAGGTAGATTTCTGAGTTCAAAGCCAGTGTGGTCTACAGGGATAGTTCCAAGACAGCAGGGCTACACAGAGAAACCACATCCCCTCAAAGGAAGACAATAGAAAATGCCCAGAGGTAATTGTGTATTTTAAAACTCCTGTGATGCCGGTATATTACATCTAAAATAATAGAAAATAGGATATCTGGAGCAGTAGGTCCATTTCTGTCACCACCACATTGCAGCATAAGTAGCTATAACAAGCATGCAGTTTATAGAAAAGTTTGTACAAAAAAAAAAAAAAAAAGCCATGGCTTGGAAAGATAAACAGTCACAACAGGACTCCATCTAGCTTGTGGAATGACTGTCCTAAAGTTTGAAAAACTCACATGTTCCAATAATAATATACTGTGAGAAAAGTTTTTCCATGTAATCAAACTAGAGTATACCAGCAGCTAAGGCTTTAAAGGAAGACTTGCTGTACCTTGAGAGGTGGAACACCCAAGAAAGACAACAGATCTATGACAGGAAGATCTACGTTATGCTAAGTCCAGAATTTAAAGAAAAAATTATCTAAAGGGAGACTGACTGTAGACATGTGTATTCTTGTCATTAGCAAGCCTTTGTGGCAGTGGAGAACCAAATCCCCTGTGAAGCCTCCGAGAACACTTTAAGACTTTTGTCTTTAAAGATTTTATTTTTAATTACGTATGTGCAGGTATGTCTGTGTGGGGCTATGTGTACCTGCATGCAATACCTGTTGAGGCCGGAAAGGGCATCCAATCCCTGGAACTGGACTTACAGACTATTGTAAGCTGTCCAATGTAGTGCTAAGAACTGAACTCAGGTCCTCTGGAAGAGTAGTAGCTATCACAACACTGAAAAGTTATACCATCTCCAGGTTTTATTTAAATACGTAACCTTGCATTATTGAAGTGATTGTCCCACATGTGTGGGTGGTGCCAGTTACAGCTCAGTTCTAATGGTATTTACTCACCTTAGTGTGGGTGAGCATTCAGGAAATGCTACCCTATAGTGAATTACCCAGGCTATTCCAGCCCTAGTAATATGCACAGCATAGAGCTCAGAACCTTCCATCACTGTTTACTGTCTTTCTGTGCTGATGTTGGCTTCTAATTACTAAGCTTGCTTTCTAGAACCCTTGGAATTGGTGGGAGCTGTTCACAGGGTGCCCTGGACATCAGAAATGATTCTTCCAGTAATTGCAACTGTAGGTTCCCATGGTATTTATTAGCATCCCAGGTTGATGCCCCGAGATGGATTGATAGTACCTGGTCTCAGCTAGGAAGCTGGTGCTTCTAACCTGCAGACCCCTCCAGCTTTCACTTTGAAAGATGCAAGCAGGTCTAATGGTCATTTACCTCTAATCAGCAGAGCAACTGCCTTAATCTTTTTGTTTTATTTATTTACTGTTTGTTCGAAACAGTCACTTTGAAGCTGGGCTATCTTGGAGCACACTCTGTAGCCCAGGCTGTTTCTAGCTTTCAGTAGTTCTGCTCTCCTCTTGACCTCCTGGTTGCAAAGCTTGTAGGCACAAGCCACAGTGCCTTGCCTTTTCATATTACTTGAATAGTTTTCAGGAGCTGACAAGATGGCTCAGTACTGCCAAACCCAAGGGTGTGAATTCAGTCCCCAGGGATTCAAATGGTGTAAGGAGAGACACCACTTCTGCAAGTTGTCCTCTGTCCTCTGTGTCATGGCACACAGAGTAAATAAATATTATTTTAATTGCTTAAATAACTTTCTGCCCTAAACATAAGAACTGTTTCAGATTTACTAAACAACCTATACTCTAGGTATTAGCTACCTAGGCCATATATTTTAAGCTGGGGCCTACTCAGCACAGGCAGGTTTGAAAAGTCCACACCTCAAACAGTTGGTAACTCACCAATGTAGTAGGAATTGGGAGCTAACTAGAGAAGTCACTGACACTTAAGGTGAAATGTTGGATTTGGGAAAGGAAGGATTAAGCCACTGGCCTGGAGCCTCAAGGGAAGGGAAGACACTTACTCTCTGTGTGGGAAGTGCAGAGGCAGAGCAAGATGAACAAGCACAAAGTTGGGTGGAGGTGGGACAGAAAAGCGTGACTGTGCAAAACTGTTTGTACTCCTGTGCTCCAAGAGGAGTGGGGTGCTGTGTGATGACGGACACAGATTGGTGTGTGGGCTCCTGGGTGAGACGTGGGGCTCCTGAGCACTCACACTCTTTCTTGGTTCCATTTAGTTTCCCCCAGAGGGTAGAACTCCCTCAAGAAGGACCACTTCTGATCAAGAAGATTGAGCTTTAGATCTCCTCTGAAGGCCTTTTCTTTCTCTCTTTGAAAGAGAGGTCTTAGTACATAGCCTGGCTGGCCCAGAACTCAGTAGACCAGGTAACCTCAAACTCAGAGATATGCCTTCTCTGCCTTTGCCTCCCAGGTGCTGGAATCAGAGGAATGAACCACCACCAGACTGATGTCTTTGTGGAGGGAACTGAAATTAATGTTTTGTTTGCTGAGGTAGAATGTGAGCCTGGGTTTGGTTTTCTGTCCTAGCAAAGCCCCATCCTCCACCTAGAGGAATAGTTGTCATTGTAGCGGTGGAGCTGTATCTAGAACATAGAAAGGATTAGCTAGCCCAGTGAGTGGTATCAGTGTCAGCCACAGCTTCACACCAGAGGGCCATGTGAGCAAACCCTGAAAGGTTGAGTTAGTAGTTGACCAGGTGTAGAGAGAGCATACGTTAGAAAATGGGGAAGCAGTGCAGTCACACTCTGAGGAGAGATCATGATGACTGGAATTATAAGGAGCTAGGGCCAGTAGCAAAGCTGAGATGTGAGAGGGTATACGTAGGGGCAGATCTTACTATATATTTATATATCATATCCAGACTGTACTTAGATGCTTGAATTTGAGGGAAGTGCAGTTGAAGACAGGGTTTCTCTGCATTCCTGGCTGTCCTGGAACTCACTCTGAGATCCACCTGCCTCTGTCTCCCAAGTGCTGGGATCAAAGGCGTGGCCACCACTACCCTGACTGTTGGCTTGAATTTTATTTCAAGGCACCTCCTGCCAAAGCTGACCACTGAGTTCAATTCTCAGAACCTACATGAAAGGAGAGAAGTAACTCTTATAAGTAGGCTTCTGACCTCTACATGCCCACCAGTTTGCAAACAAATAAGTGTAATTTCACAATTCGAGGCTGTTGAGATGGCTTAAGAAGTAAAGGTGCCTACTATCAAGCCCAATGACCCACCTGAGTTTGATCCCCAGGACCCACATAAAGAGATCCAATTCCCACAAGTTGTCCTCTGATCACCACATGCATACCATGGCATGCCACCTCACCCCCACATGATGAAAGGATATATATATACACACACACACACACATTCATACACACACAAACACTTTTTTGTTGTTGATGAAAGCAAAAGGATTTTGGTTTTGAGACAGTGTCTGTCTTAGTTAGGGTGTTACTGCTGTGAACAGACACCATGACCAAAGCATCTCTTCTTATAAGGGCAACATTTAATTGGGGTCGGCTTACAGTTTCAGAGGTCCAGTCCATTATCATCAAGGCAGGAACATGGCAGCATCTGGGCAGGAATAGTGCAGGAGGAGCTGAGAGTTCTACATCTTCATCTGCAGCCCTCTAAGACTGACCTCTTGGCAGCTAGGACTACGGTATTAAAGCCCATGCCCACAGTGACACACCTACTCTAACAAGGCCACACCTCCTAACAGTGCCACTCCCTGGCACAAGCCATGCAATCCATCACAGTGCCTTATGTATCCAAGCTGACCTCACATTCACTGTCTAGCCACCACTGGCCTCAAATCATGCATTTCTCCAGCATTCCTGAGTGCTGGGATTACAGGGGGGGTGTAACAGTCCTGACAGGATTTTTTTTTTTTTTTTTTTTTTTTTTTTTGGTTTTTTGAGACAGGGTTTCTCTGTGTAGCCCTGGCTGTCCTGGAACTCACTCTGTAGACCAGGCTGGCCTTGAACTCAGAAATCCACCTGTCTCTGCCTCCCAAATGCTGGGATTAAAGGCGTGCGCCACCACTGCCCTGCTTCTGACAGGATTTTAAGCTGTGCTTCACATGCAATGCAGGTGCAGTGGGGAGGTTCAGTTGCAGAGAACACAGCTGGAGTCAAAGAGGCCAGGGATGCAGAGGATCTGGTCCTGAGCGTGGAGGTACAAACAGAAAAAGGACAAACAAGAAAGAGTTAGAAATACAGGCAAAAGGCCCTGAGGCCTCTGGAGGTTTGGCAGAGGACATTCTGACAGCAGTGATGTATCATACTCTAGGTCTAGAGGATGGGAATGCTCCACCTGGTGGATTGGTTAGCGTTTAGTTGGGGAATACGCTGACTTTGAGCTATACGTGGGATGTTCAGAAGATTGTGCCCACCAGGAGCTCAGGACAGACGGGCCAGATGGAGGTGGAAATGGAACTAGATAATCTTAGCGTGTGGGACAGGTTGTTTCCACTCCTTGCTATCACCCCAGTCCAGCCACAGATACTTCTTACTGGTCTGCTGACTTTCACTTTGGCCCATTCTTACATAGTCTTGGCATAGTCTTTAAAAGCTGAGGAGGAGTCAGAGGACTCACAGTCATCCAGAATGCCAGTGCCAGGGGATCGGACTCCTTCTGATCTCTGTGAGCACCAGGCACACAGGTGATAACACAGGTCACATGCACACAGGCAAAGACACTCATACACAGAGTAAAAAATAAAAAGCTGAGAAGGAACCTTGTTATTTCCCTGCTGAAACCCATTGCTTCTTATGTACCTCTGCCCAGAGAGGTCAAACCTATGAGGCCCTGTGGAGCTGGACTTCACTGCCGTCTGCCTGGCCACCCCAGTATTAACCACTCTTCTCCCGCACTCTGGATGCTATGTCGCTGCCAGCTGCCTCTGGGGCTGCAGCCGTCTATTCCCTGCCTCTCCCTGGCCTAGGTTCATGCTGTTCCCACGTATGGATTATCCTTCCCCCACCCTTAGCCAAACTGACTGCCCAGGGCTTCCTTTGGGGCTTTCTCAGACAACATTTCTTCAAAGGAGCCTTTCCCAGCCCCCTGAGCTGCATCTGAAGCATCCTGCATTTTCCTTTCTCAGCACAACAGGATTTATCAGTAGCTTCCTGTGTTGTTGGTTAGTGTCCATCACCCAGTCCTCTGGGGATAAAATGCATCCAGTGTTTTATTACCCTCATATTCCAGGGCTTGACAATCCCAAACACAAGTTAGCCCTCCATGGGTCTTGGTTAGATTTGTTGAATGAGGCTCATAATGGTTTTCCTTCAACTTAAAATTTCTACAGTCACAGCCCAAGCTTTATAGCCACCTTTTGCCTACTTTTGAAAGTTCTGGTATATTCTCAACAGTTACTAAATACTCTGCCTCTGGGAGGTTGGCTCATTAAAACTGCAGCGTAAATCCTAAGGTCATGTCTGCTCCCTGTTGCTCACTGTAATAACTGGTTAGCTGCCCAAGCCATCACCAAGCTGACAGTGAGTTGTACAGCTGCCAAGTTTTGAAGCTGGAAAAGCTAGCCCTTGCTCCCATGAGATGGGCGTCGTGGCAGAGGTTAGTGGCTGCCTCCTTCACTTGGACTTGGGAAACATCCCAACATGTGCCATTTGCATTGCAGCTGTGGGCAAATCCACCTTTGTGAAGTTACTCATGAAAACTCACCCAGAGTGGCAGGTGGCTACAGAACCTATAGCAACATGGCAGAATATCCAGGCTGCTGACACCCAAAAAGTAAGTTTTCAGCTGCGGGGGGTAGTTGGCAGATATGCAAGCAGTCTCATTGGAGTAATTCAATTTACTCGAGGACACGAAGTAGCCCAGCTTGTCTCCTTTTTAAAATAGCTTCATTCTAGAAAGCAGGCCACAGAGGATATGACTTGTTCGAATATGTTTAGTTTTGATTTTTGTGGCTTCTGTATGTCTGTGCAAGTGCCTGCCTCCTGTCTTTGTGGCTTCCCGAGCATGCCCAACCATCCAGGCTTTGAAAATGAATGTTGTCATTCCTACCCTTAAGTCTTTATATGTTATTATTGAAGCTGGCTGGCAGGACTCATAGTCAGTGAGGACATCTTAGATGTGGGAAGGGACTTACTGAGCATCTGGTCACCCTGTGAGTCAACGCGGAAACAACAGCTCATGTTTTTAAGGCACACACTCAGTGCCAGGCCTCTTCCAGGCTGCACCAACCCCACGTCTCACTCCTACCTCACAGCTCAACCCCAGGGTCAGGTCTGCTGCTTCTGCCAAGGCCATAGGCTTGGCTTCTACCCTGACCACATACGTGTGAGTGGGGAAGGCTCAGTTGGACAAAAGGCTTAGAATAGCTGAAGGAGTGGCAGCATGTGCTGCTGACCTCGTGAGCTGCAGATACCTGGAGATGTGCTGAGTGGCTTAATCTGTTTTAGCCACTGATTATTGGTCGGTTCTTCCATGTGTTGAGCCACATTGGACCCTATGACTTGGACTCACTGGTTCAGGTTCTTTTGCTTTTTTAAGCCTTAGCATTTTTGTGCTACAGCAACTCCTGTATACAGTTGAAGCTAAGAGAGCTTTCTTCCTCAGATGTAATTCTTCAGAATCCCTCAAGGTCTCCTCAGGGCCGTTTTCCATTTTGAAGCCACTTTGTGTGAGTGATGTGCTGCTCAGTGCATTCTTTTCCACTCAGTTTACCAAGAGCCCAGCCAGGCCCTCCCTGGTGCTCTGTGTGGGAGAGCACCTTAGAGTGGGATCTGGTGCCAGGGTTGCTACTCCAATCCAAAGTGATGCAGTCTATATGACCGCATGCTATGCTGATTGGAGGTATGTTTTTCCAGTCATCTGCTCAGATGCTTGTATGTATGCAGTTGTGTATTTGTAAAATTTTCCATTAGAAACAAATTATAATCTTTTTATGAGTATGCCAGAGGCAAGTGGTGACATTTTAAAATATGCTCGCAAAATCTTTGCTACTCCACCATAGGAGTTATGGAGCTGAGTTCTCCAAACCTTGAGTGCTCTTAACCACTGAACCACCTTTCCAGGCCTCTATTTATTTGTTTATTGGAGACAGAGTCTTTTGTAGCCTAGGCTACCTTGAGCTCTTGATCTTCCTACTTTCACTTCCCAAGCCCCAGGATTGTGGCATGGGCCACTACACCCTGCACCACACCTGGCTTCTCTGTGTGGGTTCTGGGAATTGACTCAGGTCCTCACCCTTAGAAAGCAAACGTTTTACCAATTGAGCCATTTCCTCGACTTTCCTTTTCTTTTTCTTTCTTTCTTTTTGTTGGGGAGGGATGAGAGAGCATGGGTGGGGCATATAAATATGCTATATATAAAAATACATAACCTATAGTAAATCTATGGGTTAAGAGATCAGAGGACAACCGTCAGGAGTCAGTTCTCTCCTTCCAACATATAGACCCTTGGGATTAAACTAAGGTTGACAGGCTTGGCAGCAGGTTCCTTTACCCGCTGAGCCATCCTGAGGCCCTGGTTTTCATGCTTCCAATGGCTCAAGATTTTAAAAACATCCTCCTATATTTCTTTCTGCTGTGTGTGGATTTTAAAAGTTGTAAAACTCTAACGTGTGTGTGTGTGTGTGTGTGTGTGTGTGTGTGTGTGTGTGTGTGTGTGTGTGTGTGTATGCTTGCCTGTGCACTTGGCTGGGGAGGTCATCAGGTGTCCTTCTCTTTGACTTTCCACCTTATTCTCTTGAGACAGAACCTCTCAATGAGCCTGGAGCTAGGCTGGAGGCCATCACCCCAGGGGTCCTCTTGTCCCCACCCAGTGCTGAGGTACTAGCTTGCTTGCGTGCTGCCTTGCTCAACTGTTTACCTGGGTGTTGAGGGTCCAAACTCAGGTTCTCATATTTGAGTATCAAACAATTTGACCCACTAATCCATCTCCATGGCCTCTATATTTAATTTATTTTTGTTTTATTTTATATGTATGAGTATTTTGTCTATATGTATATTTATGCCTTGTGCCCACAGAGAACAGGAGAGAGCATTAGATCCTTCAGAACTGAAGTTACTGAAGGTTGTGAGCTGCCATGGGGATGCTAGGTCTGGGTCTACTAGAAGAGCAACAAATGCTGTCACTCCTGAGCCACCTCTCCAGTCATTCTCTTTGTCAACAGTGGGTTATCCGATTGTCCTAGTGGTGCTCTCAGTTACCTCATTCCTGAGTGGATACATACTGCATTGTTATTGGTGTTTATCTTCATCTTCTCAAACTCCTATTGCTGTTTTGATAAAGCAGTTGATTATATTTGACTAGTAGACTCAATTCTTATGTGGAATCCTTTCTCAGACTTTTAGACAATAGTAGTTGCCTCTAACTGGAACCAAATAGAAGAGTTTTCCAGTTTTCATGATTCATCTCTATCCTCCTGCTTGCTTTGGGTAGAGCTTGTAGAAAAATATTAAATAACTGCAGGAGGGTGGTCACTGTTCTCTTCTACCATGGTGGCACTCCCTCTAATGTCAATGCCCAGTCCTCTGTTACTCCTTGTCTAGAGCCTGGAAGGACCCCCTCTTCTAGTCTTCACTTTTTATCAACAGCAGATGTTCAGTTTTCTTCATAAATCTTCTTAGCACCTCTTTTACCATGAGGTAATCATGGCTGCTGCTGCTTTTCTTCTTAAAGGCAGGGTCTCATTATGTAGACCAGGCTGGTCTGGAATTTGGTAACCCTGGCTGGCCTCAAACTCACATGGAACTTTCTGCTTCAGCCTTCCATGTGTAGGATTAAAAGTGTGTGTACCAGCACACCTGGCTTTGTCAGCTTTTTAGAAGAATATTTCATTTGTAAAGTCTGAGGTGATTCATCAGTGATTAGATGCTGCTGTCTGCAGGGCAGAATCAATTGAAGACTTGTAAGGGAATGGGAATGTCTTAGGTTTAGTTTAGTAATCATTGAGGATATAGCCCAGGTTCAAATACATGGGGCTGGAGAGGTAGGTGGCGTAGTGGTTAAGCACATTGGCTGCTCTTCCAGAGGACCCGAACTTAGTTTCCAGCACCTGTATGGCAGTTTACAACTGTCTACCTCTCCAGTTCCAGAGGATCTGGCACCCTCACACAGGCATACATGCAGGCTAAATACCAATGCATATAAAAATTAATAAATAAAAAAATACATAGGAAAATTTATTCCCTCTGAATTCTCATTTTGGGGGGTCTACTCTTTCTGTTAACTGTAAAGACGAATATTAAAATTTATGATTCTTTTTCTATTCCACAGTGTCTTTCCTTGTAATTTCCCTTGCATTTTAATTGGTATTGCTCTATATTTGTAGATTTCAATACTGCTTTATTTCCCATTTTAAGTCTTAGTGGAGTCTTCATTAATTTATTGGAATTAAAGGAGGAAAGACTTGTATTTAATCATTCTTTTTCTTGATACAGTAAAACCATGCCTGTTCTTCCTTCTTTTTTCTTTCTCTCTTCCTCTATTTTAGAGATTTACTTTTATTATTTTAAATTATGTGTATGGGGGGGTATGTGTGCAGTCAGCAACAACTGAGTGAGTGAGTAAATGAATGGATGGATGAATACACAAAGTGCTTTGCTTAAACTTTTCTTTTGCTTGACTGAGCCTAGAAAATAAATCTGGGCCATGGGTGTCCACTACTTGTTTTCACCCATACGTTCAGAATCGATGAGACTTCAAATTGTATTTCATGGTTCCTAGAATAAAGAAGGAACTGGGCTTTGTTTGAACAAAGTATGACCCTTCCATAAAACACAGAAGTCTGTTTAATTCATTGGTTATTTAGATTCTCAAATAAACAGTTGTTTTCTTTTTTTATCTGCCTTGAAGTTTGAGAAATAACCACAAATGGAATTTGAAACTCAACATTGGTATTAAAGTAGAATTTGATTCAGAGGAGAATTGTAGGTAACTACCTACAAACATACTCAGAGCCCAGGATTCTGTGCATGTGTGAATTCTGTGTCTACATTTTGCTTTGCTCTTTCCTGTTCCAGTGAATATGGTGTGTCATCTCCCTCTGTCAGACTCTTATCATACAAGGACGAACAGTCTTCTTCCTCCTTACTTTGTTTAAACTGAGCTGGAGAGTCATATCTCTCTTCATGTTTTCAGTGGAAGGAAGGATCTGTAGTTATTTTTCACATCAGATATTGAACTTTCTTGAGGAAGGGCAGAGAGTGAGGTGTACTGTGAAATAATATACTTTCTACAAAATTCTCATCTGCTCTCTCCATAGGACGGCACTTCCAAACGGCTTGGAAACTTGCTAGAAATGATGTACCAGGAACCAGCACGCTGGTCCTACACATTTCAGACCCTTTCCTTCATGAGCCGTCTGAAAGTGCAGCTGGAGCCCATCCCAGGGAGACTCCTGCAAGAAGAGAAGTCTGTGCGGGTCTTTGAGAGGTCTGTGTACAGTGACAGGTAAGATACCAAACACTGCCAACCACAGACACCATGCTCATAGTGGTGTGGGTTTTCTTTGCACAGTCCCTAACCTTAGCTCACAAATCATTGTGAAATGTTTGTGTAGCTGGCTTGTGAGCATCCTCTCAGAGCAAAATAGACATGCAGTCCTGGAACCCAGTGTGAACAGGCTGGCCTCATTCTCATAGGTGATCCTCCTGCCTCTGCTTTCTGGGAATTGGGATTGCCATATGTACCACCATGCCTATTGTCATTAAAAACTAAATGGGTCAAGCAGGGCAGTGGTGGCTCATGCCTTTAACTCTTTGTGAGTTTGAAGCAAGCCTGCTCTACAGCGAGAGTTCCAAGATAGCCAAAGCTACACAGAGAAACCCGGTCTCAAAAAAACGTTAAAAGAAGAACTCCCTGGGTCTTGACATTTTCTTATAAAGAAGTGGGCAATTGGTCATATTTTGTGCCATTACCCCATCGAAGCTGCTTCCATTAAAGGGGGACATTTTTAGGCAGAAAGGATAATCTGGTACAAATTGTAATCTCAAGAACATTTATACTCCTTTAAAAATGTATTCCAGGAACTGGGAATGTGATTCAATGGTCCTTTTTGTGCCCGCAGCATGAGTTGAAGCCCCAATGCCAAAGGGAGAAAATGTCATTCCTTTATTTGTTTGATCAGTGTAGGTTTACTGTCTCCTGCACTTAAGCACCAGGCTCAGCCCCAGGGCAACACCAGAGAACACAACCTTATCCCTGATCCATGAGAATGCTACTTCACCAAGGACTACATACATGCTCACAAGTGTGGTGTGTGGTACAGAGGACAGCGATTGCAGGGAAGAAGAAATAGAAGTTTTCTGATTGAATTAACAAAAACATCAGTGGCTTTAGAACAAAGCTCTGGATTGCTAGGTCCTTCAGCCCTGTTCTCCCAGCAACTCCCCATTTCCCCCCCCCCCATCACCACCAGCTATGGAGAAACAGGGCAAGTGCCTACCTCAGGAGAGGCAAAGGCCTCTTCTATAGGCTTAGTCATTTTATTTGCAGGATGTAATTTTCGTCTTCTAGTTGTCTGTGGAGAAGCTGGCAGCACTTTTCAAAACTTGGGTCACAAAAATCGCATTCTTGTTGCCTTCAGTGAGCTTTAGCTAAAACATTTTAGTCTGGACAAGTTCACTTTTGGAGTTTGCAAATTAGCTTCTTTGTGGCCTAGGAAAAACAGGTCAGATGGCTTAGAGCTGTTGACTCCTGAGTGGCAATCAGTGTCCTGAGCATGTCACAAGTATGATCTCAGTCATCTCTGCCACGTGTTGAGAGGCAGGTATCTTCCCAGGGCAACATGGGTTGTGGAAGCTGCACCTGGAATCAGACTCTGCAGAGTCATTTTAAAAGCCACTCTCATAAAAGTGACATAACTTTGCAGTTTACACTGAGCCGGTCACACAGAAGGTTGGTTTTCATTTTTTCAGAAGTGGCCAGTTGCTGACCGTTGCCTTAGAAACTGGAGTTGATTGTTGCAGATGTAAATTGTGTTTTGTATCAAGCTTTAAAAGCAGAATTGACCCTTTTGAAGCCATGGTTTATATAGCTCTGATTTCTCAATTTACCAGATCTTCCTTTTCTTGTGGAAGTAAGCAAAGAGGGAAGTTAGTTTGATATTCAGGATTAGCCTTGTTTGATCTGATTGGAAGCTCAGCAGAGGAAGCTAGGTTCCTGCCTGCTATGGAGGGGAGGTTGCTCTCTTGGTCCTACTGAAGTCTGCTCCAAAGCTGACACTGCAGGAAGATCATTCCCTTACTTCTCAGCCACAAAGCGGGATGGCTCAGCAGTGGAAGACTCAGCAGCCCTCACTCTGAAATGCAGTATGGAAGGGCAGCTTTACCCTGTATTCACTTGGGTTTTGTTTGGAGTCTAGCTGTAGTAATGAGGAAGTCTCAAAGGTTCAGGTCTATGCACATGCCGTGGGTCTTGGCCAACTTCCCTTTCTGGAGCGCCTTTCCTTGCAGTGGGCGCTCCATGTGTAAGCTGTAGCCTGGCCTGTGGAGGTGCTACTTGTCATTACAGGGCTGAGCAGGATGGTAGACTGAGAATTCAGATTCCAGGGCTGGAAAGATGGTCCAGCAGATAAGAGCATTTGCTTCTCTTCCAGAGGAGCCAAAGTTCATTCCCAATACCCGCATCAAAGGTTCACAGCTGCCTGAAAGTCTAGCCCAGAGAATCTAGTGCCCTCTTCTGGCCTCCACAAGCACCCGCATGTACTTACACAAACACACACGAAAACATACACACACACATAAATAATGAAAATACATGTTTTAAACTTTTCATTGATTCTTTGTGAGTTTCGCATCATGCACCCCAGTCCCACTCATCTCCCCATCCTGTTGTATCTGCCCTCCACACTCGCAACCTCCCCTCCCAAAAGAAAATAAACACACAAACAAAAACAATAAACAAAGCATAAAAAACATCATGGAAGCTGTAGTATGTCACAGTGTGTCCCACAGTATACACCTCTCAGTCCACGCATCTTCACTTGCAAATGTCACTGCAATGAGTCATTGGTCTGGTTTGAGGTCTCTGGCTTTTGTGACACCATCAATATTGGATCCTCACAGGGACTCGTCCTGGTTATCCTGTTGCTGTCCTGTGTCATGGCAACCCTGCAGCCTTGGATCAGCAGGACTGGCCCTTTCATGCACTCCAACAGATAATGGAGTGGTCCAGCTCAGATCCAGAATCTGGGCATAGGTGGTAGCTGAGCAGGTCAGCCTGCTGGCTCTCCCACATATGTACCTCCAGGGTGAGCTCTCCAGCCTGCTCAGGCTAGGCCACCCAATGCTGCCATCAGCAGGAGGCAGGGTCAGCTCGCCTACTGTCATGCCCTTGCCCACACCTCCAGAGCCAGCTCCACTGTGCTGCCTAGTCGAGCTCGGGGCCACTCTCCCAAGTCTACAGCTGGCGAGGGGCTAGGACTCCAGTCACATCCATCAGTGATAATAGAGTATTATCACTCCATCAGGAAATAGAGTATTTAGGGGGGGGTATTTTTTAAATCATTATTTTTAAGGGCTGATAGGAGCTAGAATGATTAAGTGGTTTGGATAAGCATGAAACAAGCCCATTGCTGATTTTTCTAATTTTTTCCTGCTCCTGACTTTCATCCCGCTTCCCATTCTTCCTCCACCCCAACCTCCCACTCAACAATTCCAACCAGGTACATCTTTGCAAAGAACCTATTTGAAAATGGCTCCCTCAGTGACGTCGAGTGGCACATCTATCAAGACTGGCACTCCTTTCTCCTGCAGGAGTTTGCAAACCGGCTCTTGGTACATGGCTTCATCTATCTCCAGGCTTCTCCCCAGGTAACTCTGAGCCTAAAAACCTTAGGTTTCACTTGTGAAGCAGTGAAAGCCAAGAGGTGATGGTGGCACATGCCTTAATCCCAGCATCAGGCAGGTGGATCTTGGTGAGTTAGGGGCCAGCGTGGTCTGCGGATTGAGTTCCAGGACAGCCAGCACTACACAGAGAAACCCTCTCAAAAAAATAAAAAATTAAACAAAATTTTAAAAAATTCACACTTAGTGTCTATATTGTTTGGGATTTGATTTGTTTTGTTTAAAGAACTTCAGAAAACACAAGAGATGACGTCCTGCAAGCTTCTGGTTTCTTGAAGTTAGCTTCCAGCCTCACCTAGCACAGAGAGTGTATGTATGAACCAGTCTCCAGTACTGAGTCCCCATCTCCCAGGAGTCTTCTGCAGCTATAGCCAGAGCAGTATGCTCCAACAGTTGCCTGTGTCTAGAAGCAACCCTGTTGGTGAAGAAACGAGCTAGAATAAACTGCGCTGTTTTTACAGCTCCAGGTCTGCAGGTTGGACACTCAGATCTGCAGCCACCTGCCGCGTGCAGTTTCCTTCCTGTGTCGGGTTAGCTGAGGCATCGTGGTACCTTTTTTTTTCTGACCAGGGACGGAAGGAAGGAATGTTTCCTCCCCTCATTCTAAATTGTTGCCCACAGTTTGGTCCTTGAGAAGTCGCTCAGGCAGGCAACTGTAGAAGTGCCCTCTGGCTCTGATTCTGTAACTTGAACTTAGGAGCCAGCTTAGCCCATAGGATGATGTCATGACAGGAGACTTCTGGAGACAGCATTGGCCCTTGGCTCCTTCCTACTGACTGGTAGTGACCTTGGCTAGACCCTGGGAGGCTTTCCACTGAAGGTGTCTTTGTCTGTAAAGTAGATCTCCTGAAAGGCTTGTAGGGTAGGATTCCCAGTCAAGGCAAAGCATGTTTGAGAGATACTGCTGTCAACTTTTGAAAGATACTTTGCAAGTATGGTCAGATGCCAAGTACGCCCATTGTTGCAGAAAGCAAGCTCGCTGTCTGCAGGCTGGGGCTGAGCTTGTGGACAGAAGGGAGCCTGGGGGTACACTGAGCAGAGTCAGAGTAACAAGTAAGAGAGTTCCTGTCATGTCATATTGCATGGGAGCCAGAGAGAGGACCAGAAGGAAGGGGCAGCCAGGAGAGTGGCTTCTGAGTGCAGCTGGGACTGGATTTGTAGATTCTTATCTTTTTTTTTACCTTTTTTCAAAGGTTTTTTTGAAACATAGTCTCACAATGTAGCTCTGGCTGTTCTGGAACTCACTATGTAGATGGGACTGGTCTCAGATTCATAGACTCAGACTCTGCCTGCCTCTGCCTCCCAGGTGCTATGGTTAAGGGTATGCCCCCCCAATCTGACTGCATTTCTTCTTCTATTTTTTCCCTCCTTCTCCTCTTCCTTCTTTTTAGATTTATTTATTCATTTATGTATATAAGTACACTGTAACCCCAGAAGAGGGCAATCGGATCCCATAACAGATGGTTGTGAGTCACCATGTGGGTGCTGGGAATTGAACTCAAGACCTCTGAAAGCAGTCGGTGCACCAGCTGAGGCTCATTGACACGCTGCTTTCAATGGTCTTTCTTGCTAAGGAGGAATAGAGGCACATTGACAGGCTGGTGCCTTTACAGGTAGGAAATAATCCCTGAGTGGAAAAGAGGAGCCTGCTCCCTCAGAGGATGGCAGGATGTGGCTGAGGCAGGTTTCTAGGGAGAGGAGGTCTCTCCAGCTGTGAGGTGCTGTGGAGTAGGACAGAGTGTAGATGTAGGCAGAATTAGAGGAGGCATTCGATTCCCCTTGGGATTCATAAGGTGGCTGGACTTAGAGTAGCAGGGGTTGAAGGCTGTAGCCTGGCCGGTTGGGTTTTCTCGGGGCCAGGGCAACACTGCTGGGAGGAGCAGAGGAGCCAGTGGGCTGAGTCTTTCCTGGGAGTAAAAGAGAGCTGCTTGGCTTTTTGATTCTGTAGTATGGACCCTGGGACCTATAAAGCAAGCAAGTCTCTCTCACCTTCCTCTGTAATGTCCGTTGAGGGGCCTGTGTGAAGTGGCAGGGTGGTGGTAGTAATGGTGATTGTCATTGGGAGCTGGCTTGTCATTTTGGAGAGACTAATTGAAGTATTTCATCTCATAATGAGACTTTTGGCGATTAGTTTGAGATTTTTGTGCTGTTTGGGTGGTGTTAGATAAAGGAACCCAGGATGCCAGAGGATGAACAGGACACATATCGAAGCCAGTGCCCAGCACAACACAGACTCCTGCCAGATACTGGCTTTAGAATCTGTGAGATGGGCTCCAGGCCCCTGTCTACCTATCCTCCCCTTAAATTCAGGGATGCTGGCAATCACAGTAGTAATAATGGGAGGAGAAATAGCTGGGCTTGTGTTCCCCTAGTCCTTGGAGTCAAGAAGAGAAAGTGTGGCTGGCCACGTGCCTCAGCATGCCCATCCCTGTGTGGGACAGTGGAGCGTGGGCAGAATGCTCAGGAGCTGCATGGGAACAAGTGTCCCGGGACTCAAGGCTAGAGGGCATAGTGAGCCGAGCCTTCCACAGTCACAGCCTAGCATGTCAGGGAGCTCGGCCACAGGGCCCCTGCCTGCTGCGTCTGCCCACAGTCTTCCCTTCAGGCTGCTGTGTGCTCCTATGTACACTGGAATGAAGTGGGGCCAGGAAAAAACTGTCCCACGGGATCTTTTTAAGATAATTCATTATAATCATGTCAGTAAAGTAAGAATTATGCCGAATATTCAAAATAGGAAGGACTTTGCCTAGACTTTAGAGGGAAGAAAAGTTTGCTCAGTTTAGTAAATTAATAATAGAAAAGGGAAATGTTAACTGATTTTAATAGATCCAGGCTGGTGTTAGTGGTTGTCTGTAGTCAATGGTGATAATTATAAATAGCTTTTGCAAGAATTGTTCTGTCCTTGTGTGTATTTGAAAACATGCTTGTATTATATTTTCTTAAATATCCATTTATTCCAATTCAGATGATATTTTTCTCTCAGAGAAAAAATTAAGTAACTTAGCTGAAGCTGCTTGCTTGTGGGAATGTAGCGTGGTTAACCTCTGAGGAGGCAGTTGGGCAGTTGTAGTAGGAAGAGCTCATGCCTTTTGCCCTGTTAATCCTGGTGCTTAGAGTTGAGTCCATAGATACGCTGGCACGCAGACTGCCCTGTTACATGCATCACTGTTTGTAGTAGCCAAGCACTGGAGATGACCCAAGTGCTTATTAGAGGGGCCTGACTGAGTATACTGTGCTATAAAACAGAGTACTGTACTGGTTAGTTTTCTTTGTTGCTGCCTTTTTGTGACAAGGTCTCGTCACTTCATAGCCTAGCTGGCCTGGGACTCACTAGAAGTATTCAGGTTTCAGCCACCCAGTGCTAGATTTCTAGGTGTGAACCATGCTGAGTGAGAACAGTGAACCACTGTTAAGTGAGAAACAAAGCCTAAGTAGAAAGTATGATGTGGAATATTGTGTCTCTCCGTTCTCAGAAAATGGAGTCAAGAATGTGTTTATATGTGCATGAACTGCTGCTGAAAGCTCTCACAGGACTGTGAGTGAGGAGAGCAGAGAGGCCGAAGTCAGGAGCATATGGGAAACATGGACTACAGAGCTCCAGGTCAGCCTGGAGCACACCTAGAACTACCTCAAAAAAGAAAGTCAAGATAAAACTCGATAAGTGGGGTGGGGAAGGAAGGTGCTAAAGAGAATTTGTTTGCATAGTTTCATTTCCTTAAGGGAAAGATGGGACATGGGGGGAGGAGGAGTCCTAAGTCAGCCGGTTAATCTGCCCACACTCTGAGGACAGTTGACATTGAATAATGAAGTATTTGACCAGGCAGAAGGAGGTACAAGGGCAATTCAGGCAAAACAAACATTTGGAGCAGAGGTTTTGAAGTGTGAAGGAACTTGGCTTGTCCCATAGGAAGGAGCCAAATCTGGCTCCTTCCAGTGAGCAAGGGAGGCACTAAGGAAGTTGAGGACAAGTACTGTGGCCTTATGTGCTGTGGGAAGGAGTCATAGTTCTCAGAGTCAGGGACCTCAGACCTGCAGGTGGAGCAGAGTGGAGCTCTGCAAAGGGACAGAGAGGGGCCTTAGTGTCAAGACTCAGATTTCATTTCATTTTTGTGTTACCTTTGACTTACACAGATGTTCCGTCAACTCCAGAGTGAATGCTTGACCTAGAGATGTTTCAAATTGCTTACCACTTTATAAGTAGAGTGGCACTCACAAGCCAGGCACAGTAGTGTATGCCTATAATCCCACCACCTGGAAAGCTGAGGCAGGAGGATGGCAAGCTCCTAACTTCTTGAAGTATGTGGTTATGCCTGTAGCTGGTTAAGAGCCTGTGGAGCAAAGTATTTTAAGCAGGGGCACAAGAACCATAGAAGGCTGGAGTGAGGAGCAAACTGGAAGGGCAGAATGACTTTTGGCAATCCTAGTTCACGGGCTTGACCTCAGAGCAGTCTCAGCTACCTGCAGGTGGTGGAGGATGGAGAAGAGGCAGCCCACAGAAACTGCTTGACACGAACACGGTAGCTGCAGAGGTGAGAGGACAGGGCCAGCTAGAGAGAGTAGAAGCTCCTGGCTTCTTGATGCGCTCGGGAGGAAGAGAAAGAAGAGTAGTTTCAGGCTCCCAGTGTGGCTGGCTGGGTGGATGGTGTTTGCCATTAACCAACTGAGGCTACTACAAGGAAGAGCAGTCTGAGGCAGAGGTGGACAACATGGTACCAGTACTCTGAGCAAGAAAACAAGGCAGCAGATGCAGAGTCATGGGCTGTGGTACCAAAGAGGACATACAGATATTTTGTGGGTTCCTCGGCCCTGTAAGACCGAAATGTAACAGCAGGGGATTGTCTTTTAGGTTTGTATGGAGAGACTGTACCAGAGGGGCAGAGAAGAAGAGAAAGGCATTGAGCTGGCCTATCTTAAACAGCTACATGGTCAGCACGAAGACTGGTTTATTAACAAGACTACCAAGTGAGTATGTAACAGACAGACCAAAGCCTCCGCCGCCATGCTGAGCACAACCTTAGCTCAGGCGGAACTACAAGGGTAGAGTGGATGTGCCCAGCGTCTCTCAGCTACATGGCATATGAAGTAGAACCCATTGGTCCCAACGGGTATCTGTTGGATTATCTCTCCCTCCTTTCCTTCCTTCCTTCCTTCCTTTTCTCTAGCTTGTACCTTGTGATGAATGCTTGTCATAATTGGCTCAGGAGGGAGGACTGAAGTTGTTTAGAAAAATGTTCATTTTGATTGACCTTTTTAGTGTCTGCCTGTCCTCCGTCAGGCTCAACTTGCTCACATCAGGGTTCTGAATGCTGACTTCAGTAGCAGTCTAAAGACTAGAGAGCCGTCCCAGCCTTCCACTCTACAGGCAGGCAACTTTAGTCCTGAGACTCTCGATGGAAGGTCATGAGGAAAGTGGGTGACATTGCCCTAGCATTTCCCTCTTGCTGCTCCAGGCTCCACTTTGAAGCTCTGCAGCATGTGCCCGTGCTGGTGCTGAATGTCAGTGAAGATTTCTCTGAAAATGCTGCCAAACAAGAAGAGCTCATGGGACAGGTGAGCAGAGCCTCAGTTTTTCCTGGTTCCCAGTCTTTGTGTCAGGCCTTGTTGCTTTGTGCTTTAAATTGCATTCCACATTCAAAAACCCTGAGATCATAGGCAAATCACAAAATTCTCAGCTCTGAAGTGCACTGGATTAGGATATATCAGTCAGTTAGTTGCTCTTAGCATGTGCAGACCAACTGACTTTCTCCCCGTAAGGTGTTCTATAGTGGGGGACAGGAGACATGTGAATTCTGTTCCCAGCTGCCACTCCCTGCTGTCTGACCCTGGGTAGCTCACGTTTCTGTGCCTCATAAATGCTCATGGGACTGGAGTCACACACACTGAGGGAAGTACTGAGACTACAGCATAACATTAGCTCTTCTTGTCCTGCAGGTAAACACCTTTATGAGGAACCTGTAAGCAAAAGTAGACATCTTAACTGTGGTCTGGGCTCTGACTTTCTCAGATGTTGACCTGCCATCCATTCTGTTATGCACATTCCCTTGCCCCTTGACCCCTCGCACACCCCCACACTTGGGTGTGTGCTGTCTTCGTACTGCCATTGTCTTTTTTTTTTTTTTAATCTCAAGCACTTTGAAAATAAAGCTGACTTTGCTATTTTTCTAATCCAGTTTTTCATTTATTTCAGGATATATCTATTAATGCCTATTCACTATCCGTAGTAGATTCCAGTTTTCACCTAAGAAAAATCTGAGCCTTTCTTCCCCAGTGCTCCTGTGTGATCACGTGTCCTTTTGATAATCCAGGGCAGGACTGTCCCAGAGATACCAGCCAGCTGAGCCTGCCTCGCGTGAAGTCTGTGCACCCCAGAATGGAGAAATGAGTGCATACCTCAAGCAGCTTCTTTAGCTCTTCATATCCACTGTTCCCGATGCTGAGAAGGGATGAGGGAGTTAATCTCAGTCTAGAGCTAAAGAGATTGCCCAGAGTATGAGGAGAACAGCCTCTGATGTTTAGTGTTGGCTGTCCTGGTCTTCTGCTTACCTTAGTACCTTAGCAGTGAGATTCAGACAACAGAAAGGAGAGATGCTCACAGCAGGGAACGCAGACTGTGACTTGGTGCAGTTGAAGTGCTCCAAGCAAGAAACCCACATCAAGACTCCAGGAGACCTCAGCCCTCTACAGTCCTGCAGGCGCGCAGGACACTAAATGAGCCAGGCCTTACACCCTTTATACCTTGAGAAGGTGTTGGATTCTTTACTAACAAATACATGAGGTTTTCAACACATTTAACAGTTTCTTTATCACACATTAAAAAAATAAAAAATGTTTCTTTTTGTTGCTGGAGTAAACACCAGGACCAGAAACAACTTTGAGAGGAGGTTCATTTTAGCTTAGTGGTTATAGTCCGTCATGGAGGTAAGCCAAGGCAGGAGCTTGAAGCAGAAACCATGGGAGGAATGCTGCTTACTGGCTTGCATGGGGGTTTATGATCAGTTAGCTTTCTTACACAGTACAGACCCACAGAGAGCTGAGTCCTCCCACATCAATCAGGAATCAAAAAAAAAAAAGCTTCCCACACGTGCCCACAGGTCAATCTGATGAAGGCAATTGCTTAGTTGAGATTCGCTCATCAAGGTTTCTCTAGGTTTGTGTCAAGTTGACAGCCAAAGCTAACTATGACATGTGGAAAACTAACTCATCTAGTTAAATGCACAATCCAGAGTTTTTGTGTAATCATAAGGTTGTATATCCATACCAAATTCCAGAACATTCCTTCAGAAGAAAGCCTATACTCTCCTGATTGTCCCTGACTGCAGCCCTAGGCTACCAGCACCTACTGTCTATAGAGTGGTGATGAGTCTTTGTGACTAGATTCTCTATGTGTAATCTCTGTGACTCACCTGTTACTCAGCATCGTGTTCAAAGGTTCAACCAGATTGCAGCATGCATCCGCGCTTCCTTCTTATGAGTAAGCAACAGTTTATTTCATTGCCTTGACACACTTTGTCCATTCAAGGGAATCTGCCATTGTCACTGTTACCAGCCTCATACCCATAGAGTGCTGCCTCACTGTGTCTGTGACAGCATGCCATCACTGTGCCTGGGACAGCATGCCTCTGAAGGCTGGTGATGCCAGGTATCCTTTGTGGTTCAGAGCCACTGAGTCTCTTACTTAGGAAAATGCCTATTCACATGGTCTGCCTTCTTCTCACTTGAATGATTTAGCCTCTTAATGACTTATAAGAGTCCTTTTGGTAGTTGGGTATGTTTCTTAGAGAAATACATGACTTAAGATTAGTTCTCATTCTGTTGCTTTTTTTTTGCCTTGTTTTTAAAGATATTTTTATGGTGTGTATGTATTCGTGTATGTCTGGGATTGGGGTGTGTCTACAGGTACCTATTGACGCCAGTAGAGGGCACTAGTTCTCTGGGGCTGGGGATAGAGGTGGTTGAGCCACCTGACATGGTGCTGGGACCCAGACTCCAGTCCTCTGTAGGAGCAGCAAGAGCTCTTAAGTGCTGAGCCATCTTTCCAGCTCCCCTACCCCCACCCCCATGTTAAGACAGGTTCTCATGGGGTCCAGGCTGACCATAAACTCTGTGTAGCAGGGGATAGCCTTGAACTTTTGATCCTTTTGCCTTAGCCTCCTGAATACTGGCAATTTGTTTTTGGTAGTGTCCACAGAGGCACACAAGCCTTGTGCATTGATGAAGCCCACTTTTTATTTTTGTCACTTAGGCTTTTGTGGTTGTAGCTAAACAGCCGAGTAGCTCTCAGAGTTAAGTAACAGATTAGCTCATAAAAATAGCAGTGCTTTGCAGATTGTGGTGTGGTAAAAGCACAGGCCTAGAACCTGTGTTTCTAATGTGGATCAAGGTTGTGAAAGTTCTCAGACATCAGAAGGGAAAAGGAAATAGCTTCGGGTAAGGGAGGCCGTTCTATGCAAATGCCACAGTCCCTGGGGAAACCAAACAGGGAATAACCTGCATCAAGTAAGGATTACCCTACCCTTTTCGGCTCACTTTCTTTTTGGACCTTTATCTTTGCTGGGATTCTCCCACCGCTTAGTGGTCCTCACTTTCTGCCTGCTGGCCTGGCTCACTTTTAACCCCTCAGATGATGAAGTATTTGTGTCCCTTGGTCTATCCATGGCTCACTTGTCTGAGTAATCATGTATTTGTTTTTTATTGTTGCCATAAACTCACATTGACACACATACACATGACCTTTTTAAAATGCATACTTACTTTAAAGTGTTGTCTCCTACAAAGTGACCACCAGGCTCCCCACCTATAAAGAAGCCTCTGTTGTGGTTTACTGACTGTACCTACTGTCCTGTTAACAAAATGTGTACTTTCCTCATTTCCTGCATGTACCTTGCCCACTGAACAATTAGCCAGTGTCCTTCACTGTAAACAGAAGCAACTTACTGTAAGGCTTAAGTTTCAGAGTTCAGTGCTCACGAGGACCCAGAATATCTGCTAAGAGAATGGTCTCCCTCTATTTAGTGAGACTTTGGGAGAAAGACTCCAACCAAGGAGAGTCTGTTCCCCCCCCAAACAGGAAGGGGGTTCATTCACTGCTTCTCCACAGGAATGGCAAATAGCCAATAACAGGTGGATTCTCCAGAGCCAAAGGCTCCACTGGGAACCAGTGAGCTGAAGTGACTGTGTGTGTGTGTGTGTGTGTGTGTGTGTGTGTGTGTGTGTGTGTGTGTGTGTGTGTGTGTGTGTGTGTGTATGTGTGTGTGTGTGTGTGTCTGTTGAGACAAGAGCTTACTACATAGCCCAGGCAGGCTCCAAACTTGTGATCCAGCTACCCTAGTTTCCAAAGGCGCTTCCTTTACAGGTATGCATCACAGAGGGTCTCGCCCTAAAAGCTGGCATGATGCCCACGATGTAGCTAAGGCTGACTTTGAACTCTGAGAAATATCTGCCTTGGGTCTTCCAAGTGCTGGGACTGTATGTATGGACCACCATGCCCTGGCCTTGGGTGACATTTGTCTGTTTGGTTGGTTTGGATTAGATAGAGCTGTTGCGATGGTAATGAGATGGTCACGCGGCTCCAGAAACCACACCAGGCCAAAGAGTTCCACGTAGCCACAGGTAAAGGTGGGAGGTGGGCCAAGTGGATTCTGAGAATATTGGTGGTTGTTGCCTTGGCAACAGGTAGGCGGGTTGCACTGTCGCCTGGGTGTGATGTCACTGGTTTGGAGGTCCTGATGCCAACAAGAGCTACATATAGATTGTTCCTATGTGATTCACTAGGGCTAAAATGAGTGGGGCTCATGTGCGTGCCCAGAGAGCAGCTGTGAGGAGGGACAGTATGGGTATGTCCTACTCCCAAGCTGGGATTTGTCTGCAAGCAAGAGAGTGCTGGGTGGCTAAGAACAGCTCACATACACTGGTATCAGCTGTCACTCATTCCTCTGGCCATTCCAGCTGGGAAACTTGGAGCCTCTGCCGCTCTTCTCACTCACCCCCACCATCCAGGCAATCATTGCCACTTCCTATTTTCCTGTTTCTCATATTGATCTGCTCTCCTGAACCACATTCCCACCCAGACCCTCCCCTTCTGTGGCTTTCAAACCCCAATTTCATAGGGCAAACTGCACAGATCTCAAACACAGCTGACCTTTTCAGGACCTCCAGAACATGTCTCTGGGCTAAGGGTATCTGAGCAGGTACACAGTCATCAAAGCCCTCCGGCCCTCCTGTGTGCCTGCTGCTTGGGTTGCGATTGCAGCTGTCACTCACTCTCCTGGGATCCCCTTCCACCTCCACGCCCACCCTCACAGCAGCAGTCTTCAGAGCCTTGTCCCCTTCCACCACAGCTGGCTCAGGTGCTCCTCTTGTGTTTCTATCTGATACATTTATCTTAACATTGCATTAAAAGCTCTTTCATTATACCTTTATTAGCATACACCATACCACAGACATTCATATTTTATTTAATTCTGTGTGTACAGGTGTTTTGCCTGCATATCTGTGCACCAAGTACATGCAGTGCACTTGCAGGCCAGAAGAGGGTCAGACCCCCACCTAGGGCGAGTGTTACAGACAGCGGTGAGCTGCCATGTAGCTGCCAGGGTTGGAACTTTGATCTCGAAGACTAGCACGTGCTCTTAACCACCGAGCCATCTCTCCAGCCCCCAGAAGATGGTTTTTGTTGTTTGTTCGTTTGTTTGTTTGTTCGTTTGTTTTAGATTATATAAAAGGTTTATTGGGAAGCTGCTCTGGGCTGGGTGAGTTCATTAGCCCCAAGGACAGAGGAGAGGCCAGGGAAGCTGCCATGGGAAAAGTGGGGGGAGGGGAAGGAGAGAGAGGAGGGCAAAAGCGATGAGAGCTGAGAGAGAAGAGAGGAAGGGAGCTTTTGTTTTGTTTTTTGTTTTCTTGTTTTTGTTTTGGAGACCTTGCTGGCCTTGAACTCAAAAAGATCTGCCTTCTTTCTGCTAAGATTGCTGGATTAATCACAAGCCACCACAGTTTGTAGCCCCACTGCTTAGCACACAGAAGTGACTAATCCAGGAAGCACTGGGCAAAGGGAAAGAAGGAAGGAAAGGAGAAAAGGAGAAGTAGGCAAGCAGGAGAAGGCCTCTGTAGTAAACCCAGAATGTCCTCTAGCTCTTGCCTCTTTATGCTGACAGCAACATGCTATGGGCCTGCTTCCTCAAGGCTATGAGCACACCCTAGGTCAGAGCGCATAACTGAGATCCTACTGCACACAGCAGAAGTAGGAGGTGGACAGAAGCGGACACTGGGAACTAGGGGTGAAGCTCAGCTGATAGAGTGCTTGCACAGCACTCACACACACAAGGTCCTAGGTCCAATCCCTGCATGGAAAACTGCTATGTGGTAGAGTGTGCCTGAAGTCCCAGCACCCAGGAGGCTGGGGGATCAGTTCGAGGTCAGCCTTAGCCATGTAGTAAGTTGGTGATCAGCCTGGGCTACTCATGTAGATCCTGTCTCAAAAAAAAAGGAGGAAGAAGAGGAGGAGGAGGAGGAGGAGGAGGAGGAGGAGGAGGAGGAGGAGGAGGAGGAGGAGGAGGAAGAAGAAGAAGAAGAAGAAGAAGAAGAAGAAGAAGAAGAAGAAGAAGAAGAAGAAGAAGAAGAAGAAGAAGAAGAAGAAGAAGAAGAAAGGTGAAGAGAAGAGAATAGTAGGAAAGGAATGGACTTTTGGATTCTACTTCTAGACAGCCTCATCCCCAAGCAGCTTTAGAACATGAAGTGCCTCATGAGGAGGGGACTGCAGGGGTGGGAGCGGCCCGGGCCCTGACTGGAGAAATGCAGCAGCAGGGCAGTGCTCCTCAGCACTAAATTCTCTTATTTGAGAAAGATGGAAGTCACTATTGTCTAGAACCCGACCATCCTGTACAACTAAGCTGGTAAGTCTTGGGGTAGTGATGCAGTATTCTCTCTTCTCTGGTTTGGAGCCCTGCCTGCAGTACGTGCGGGTGTCCGGTTGCTTGCAACTGAGCATCTCCAGCAAATGTTACCCCACGGAGGAACTGCTGCACATGGTAGTAGCTGGCATGTGAGAAACCAGGCAAAGGGGATACCCCTAGGAAAGTCCTTGGACCCTTCTAAGTTCCTTGCTTTAAAGACTAAGGTTATCCCTGGTGGTGGTGGTGGTGGTGGTGGTGGTGGTGGTGGTGGTGGTGGTGGTGGTGGTGGTGGTAGCGGCAGCATTGTGTGCCTTTAATACCAGCATGGGAGAGGCAGAGGCAGGTGGATCTCTGTGAGTTGGAGGCCAGCCTGGTCTATAGTGAGTTTCAGAATAGCCAGGGCTACAAAGAGAAACCCTGTCTCAAAAAAAAAACAAAAAAAAAACAAAAAAAAAACAAACCCAAAAAGAATGAAGACTATCCCCAGCAGTGTTGGTGGTGGTACATACCTTTAATCCCAGCATTCAAGAGGCAGAGGCAGGAGAATCTCTGTGAGTTCAAGGTTAGCCTGCTCCATAAAATGAGTTTCAGAACAGCTAGGGCTACAAGAAGAAACCCTGTCTGAAAAAAACAAAACAAAACAAACGAACAAAAACCTAAGACTACCTTCAAAGCTGGTGTTATCTCATGCTCAAATACTGGCTTTATGAATAGGGAAGCAGTAAGGAGTAGACGCACTAGTTGCTCTTGCAAAGGACCCAGGTTCAGTTCCCAGCCTCTACATGGTGGCTTACAACTACTTGCAAGTCCAGTTCTAATGGATCCAATGCTTGCTTCTGATCTCTGAGAGGACTGTACTGTACACACATCATGCACAGACATATAGGCAAAATACCACATATACATAAAAATAAATCTAAACATAAAACAAGGCTTGGTCTGCAGGTTTGCAGTATACAGCATGACAAGGGCAGGGAGACCATGAGGCTGGAAAATAGGGCAATTCTGATGTTTTTGTTAGTGCTTCAGAAAGGAGAGACCAGGGCTGGCCACTTATCCACAGCTGCTCCTTGTCTGTCCCTGGCTGTGCTGTGTAGGCTGTGTCTGAGGCCAGAGCAGGCAACTGGGTCTAGAAGGAGCCTGTGAGGCCCCCTGGTCTACCTCACAAAGGCGTGGGTATTGGACTTGCTCAGAGGTGGAGGGCTGCAGCTTCCTTCCCGCCTGGTGGCTGGCTGGGTGCCCTGAGCATGCCCTCAGATGACCTGTGTGCTGGGACTGGGTCCATGGCCAGGAGCAGTTGGGTTTAGGCTAAGTTTTGTGTGTGTGTGTGTGTGTGTGTGTGTGTGTGTGTGTGTGTGTGTGTGTGTGTGTGTGTGTGTGTGTTAAAGCTGGGATTCTGCTCTAAAAGGCTTTCTGTTTCATCTGTAGTCCCTTGCTTCTCCTAGTGTTTGCCTGCAGGGAATCTACTCTAGCTCTGTGCTTCTTCTCAGTTCAGACATTAAGGGTGCCAGGTTAGTAGACACACAAAGAAACAAAGACCAGGAGGTGGCTCATAATGAGTTTTCCAATGGAGTTGGAGACATGGCTCAGCAGATAAAAACACTTTTTGCTCTTGCAGAGGACCTGGACCTGATTCCTAGCACACACATGGTGGTTCACAACCTTCCAGAACCCCAGCTTCAAAGGATCAGACACACCTTTTTTGACTCCTTGGGATACCAGGCATGCATGAGGTGCAAATAAACACATTTTTAAAAAACTTTTTAAACAAGTAAGAGTTTTAAAACTAGCCCTAGCCAGGCAGTGGTGGTGCACGCCTTTAATCCCAGCACTTGGGAGGCAGAGGCAGGTGGATTTCTGAGTTTGAGGCCAGCCTGGTCTACAGAGTGAGTTCCAGGACAGCCAGGGATACAGAGAAACCCTGTCTCAAAAAAAACAAAAACAAAAAAAAAAGTTTTAAAACTAGAACCACGAAGGGTCTGACGGTCAACAAGTGCTCTCCATCCTGTGAGCTGCTTAGCTCCAAACACGGAAATGTATGAAGGTGAAGGTGTGGGTGCATGCACCTCAGCTCTTTGGTAAGTCTGGGATAATGCCAGCGTCTTGCCATTTCTGTAAGAAGGAGTTATTTAGGCACCATCTTTAATAAGGATCTATGCTTAGATGTTCTGTGTGTTGTCAACATGAATAATCCATCCATAATAATCCATATCTGCTTTTGTCCGGTCTTGATGGTTAGTGTGTACCTTTGGGGGCAATCCAGGCTTAGCCACTAATGGGTAAAGAATTGCTGTAGTTTTCTTCTTGATCATATATGTAGAAAAAGCAAATTTCTAACTACCATATTAACTAGATAATGGGTAAAGAATTGCTATAGTTTTCTTCTTGATCATATGTGTAGAAAAAGCAAATTTCTAACTACCATATTAACTAGATTTATTAGTCCCAAAGAGGCTACCATTGCCCATAACTCTTTCCAGGGTTCTTTGAGAGCCAGTCTAGGAGCCCTTGTAGAGTCTAGTTGTGTTTACCATTCAACAGAGATGTGTCAAGTGGTTGTGTACCAGGCACCCGAGTCTGATAGGTAGCAGGACACATGAATGTCACAAGTAACATTTTTACTTAAAAAAAATAAACACCTTACTTGCACTTGACTATACCTTCTCACATGTCTCTCAACATTATTTTCGAAGGCTTTCTAAAATTAAGCTCTCCTTCAGAGCATAGAGAATAAAACGACTGATTGGGAATATTTAGAAAAATGTAACTTAGACAAAAGCAATCTCAAAAGAGGAATTCCTGACACATCTTAAGCTATGGTAAGATACTCTCCCAAGGACATGGTTTAGATAAGAATATTTATTTGAAGCCTTGTTTAAAATGCAAAAGCACATTTTCATGAGAACCAGTTTTGGCTCCTGGAAACCAGCCACCTTTCAAAGTAGGAATGACCAAATGGCCTGCCCCAACCCAGATCTGTTGGCTCTTGTCCACTGCCATGAGCCCTCTGGCTAGGACTGCCCCAGGCACCCATGTGTGTGACAGCACCTGCCTAAGGAACTCCAAGTTAAATGAAGGTACAAGATTGACAGAGCTTAAGAAGCAACCCGTGTTAGCATGAGTTTCCATGTTGCGAAGGATATTCCATTGATCAGAGAGAATTGCTGACACCCAGATTTCCAGACGCTAACAAGAATATTCTAAATGCTTCCTGTGACGTTAATACTTTATCTGGTTTATGCTGTCCTTGAATCACAGCTCTTGCAGCAAACATTAAACTCTCCCATGTGTGTTCCTGTGTACGTATGTATAGAGGCCAGATGTCAGTATCAGACACACAGACTGAGGCTCAGGCAGCTCATTTTAGATGAACCAGAGACGACCATGTTTGGTTGAAGTGGAAAGCAGTAGAGCAAGAAGGAGCCTACATGCCCACCCTAACTGGCAGCTGCTCCTGGTTTCTAGCCTAGCTGACATGAGAGACTGTCCCCTAAGCTCAGAACATGGCTAGATGTAACCAAGACCACCATAGGATGGAGCATTCTAGTCCTTTTGACCAGAATCTGGGGGTGTGGACTGTACATTGAGGTTCTAGAGAGTTCTATGTATGAAATCTCAGTACACTCTGTTAGATCAATAAGAATTTGCTTCTTTCTTTTTTGAGGAACTATTTAAAGGTATTGATGCTCTACTCTTCAGTGTGTATGTATGTGTGTGCACACATGTGTGTGTGCACGCATGTGGTGTGTGTGCATGTTCATGTGTTCTGTTCACGTGCATGTATGTGCATGTGTGTTCCTGTGTACGTATGTATAGAGGCCAGAGGTCAGTATCAGATGACCTCAATCATGCTCCATTTTAGCTGTTTTGTTCTATCCATTTAGTTTTTGAGACATGTAGCTCTATGTGGCCTGGAACTCTCTATATAAACCAGGGTGGCTCCAACTCAGAGATCTGCCTGTTTCTGCCCTGCCCCCCAGTCTAGGATCAAAGGCATGTACCACCATACTCGCCTTCTTGGTTTTTTTAAAGGTGTGTGTGTGTGTGTGTGTGTGTGTGTGTGTGTGTGTGTGTGTATGTAAGATGTAGAGGGTGGCAGTATAACTTTGAAGAGTTGGTTCTCTTCTACCTTCACATAGATAGAATTCAAGTCACCAGGCATGTGCACCAAGCACCTTTACAGACTGAGCCATCTCACTGATCCCGATCCCTTTTATGTGTCTGACTAAACGTGACAGCTCATACAATAAAAATTCAAAGTTTTTCGAAAACATTTTCCTTTTTCAAAAGCTTTTGGGGTTTCTTTTTGTTTGTTTGTTTGTTTGTTTGTTTGGTTGGTTGGTTGGTTGGTTGGTTGGTTGGTTGGTTGGTTGGTTGGTTGGTTTTGGGCCTGGCAGTGTGGTGCACACCTTCCATGAATCCAGTAGTTGTTCAGCCCACAAGGCAGGATGTCTCAGCTGGTCTTCAGTGTACATCCTAGAGAAGTAGGCTCTACTGCCAGTGAAGGAATTAACTTGCCAGCGAAAGCAAGCAGACCAAGAAAGAACAAACTTCCTTCTTCCATGGCTTCCAGCAGAACATTAAAGGTGGGTCTTCCAATCTCAAAAGATCTGGATTAAAAGTGTGTCTTTTCAGTCAGGCAGTGGTGACACACGCCTTTAATCCCAGCACTTGGGAGGCAGAGGCAGGTGGATTTCTGAGTTCGAGGCCAGCCTGATCTACAGAGTGAGTTCCAGGACAGCCAGGGCTATACAGAGAAACCCTGTCTCGAAAAACAAACAAAACAAAACAAAACAAAACAAAACAAAAAGTGTGTCTTCTCACCTCAAAAGATCCAGATTAAGCTTTTAATCCCAGCACTCAGAGGCAGATAAGTCAAGGCCAACCTGGACTATAGAGCTAGTTCCAGGGCAGCCAAGGCTATATTATACAAAGAATCCCTGACTCAAAAAATGAGAAGGGGAGAGGGAGGGAGAGGAATGATTGCCGGGCAGTGGTGGCACACATCTTTGATC
The DNA here is from genome assembly GCA_028551405.1 of Uromys caudimaculatus. Taxonomy (NCBI): domain Eukaryota; kingdom Metazoa; phylum Chordata; class Mammalia; order Rodentia; family Muridae; genus Uromys; species Uromys caudimaculatus. The sequence continues at coordinate 59,005,500 of CM052700.1, forward strand.
CCAGCACTTGGAAGGCAGAGGCAGGTGGCTGAGTTCAAGGCCAGCTTAGTCTACAGAGCAAGTTCCAGGACAGCCAGAGCTACACAGAGAAACCCTGCCTTGAAAAATCAAAACAAAAGAAAACAAACAACCCCACAGAATCAACCAACCTGGGCTCAATAGGGGCTCACAAAGACTGAACAGACAACCAGGGAGCCAGCTTTGAATACACCTAAGCTCTCTGCACATATGTTACAGTTGTGTAGCTTAGTCTTGGTGTGGGAATCTGAACAGTGGGAGCAGGGGCTGTCTCTGACTCTGTTGCCTGCCTCTGGGACCCTTTCCTCTTCCTAGGCTGTCTTGTTCCTCCTTAAAAATCAAGGAGGTGCCTAGTCTTACTGCAACCTGGTATGCCATGACTGGGTGGTATACAAGGGAGGCCTGCTTTTCTGAAGAGAAATGGAGGAAGAGTGAATGGGGAAGGGAGAAGGGAGGGGTGAGGGAGGAGGGACTGGGAGAAAAAGAGGGAGGAGAAACTAGTCAGGATGTAAAAATAGATAGATAGATAGATAGATAGATAGATAGATAGATAGATAGATAGATAGATAGGTGTGTGTGTGTGTGTGTGTGTGTGTGTGTGTGTGTGTGTGTGTGTGTGTGTGTGTGTGTAGGCATCTATGTAAACCATAGAAGGATGTCAGAGCTCCTGGAACTGGAGTTACAGGTAACTGTGAGCTATCCAATGTGGGTGCTGAGAATCGAACTCAGATCTTCTGCAAGAGCAGCCTGCACTCTAATGGTTGAACCACCTCTATTTCTACAGCCTGCTAACGTTTTTCTTTCCCCGAGTATACCATGCATGAGAAGATCATAAACTTGTATATACTTCTGGGAAGTGAGTTAAGAATGCTTAGCAATATCTTAAAAATACTTTATATCATCTAAGTGCCTGTACTTCCAAGAAAGTGATATATAAAAATCTAGGTACATGATTCCTCATGGAAGATCTATTTATATCTTAAAACCCCTAGAAACCCAAATGTTCAATTTTAAAGAACAATGAAAAACACAATGATGGAATAGGAATGCATTGGGCTGTGATACAGCTGTTATATTTTATTAACCACACCTTTACTGGTCCTTGGTGTTTCTTCTCTGGTGTTCTTTTCTTCCTACCTGTTAGATATATAGTATGTTTCCTGTTCGTTTGGCAAATCATTTATCTTTTAATTTAGGCTGTTGATGTAAAGTAGGATTTGATTGTATACTTAGAAATATCACCTACTCAGGTAAATAGCCAGCCCATTTTCTTCTGTGGATCGCACTGAATAGGTACCTGCTTACATGGAGACAGTTTGTCTGGTTAAGTAAGACTGTGTGGCTCTGGACAAAGAAACAGTTTGTCTCCATCAGTAACCCAACTGGGAATGATCAAAACAGCGTTGCTTTAGCAATATACATTCCTTAACCCCACAGAATAATGTAAAACCACCTTGGTATTCCCCGCCTTTGTAGAGCCAAATATTTGACAAAGCAAACAATATGGCACCAAAGACTGCCCCACCTCTACCCTAACATAAAGCAACACTGTTTCCAGTCTAAGTTTAAAAATAAGGTGGGAGCTAGGGAGATGGCTCAATGGTAAGGAGCTTGCTATCCAAGCACGAGGGCCTGAGTTGGGATCCACAGCGCCCATGTGAAAAGTTCAGAGGGCAGTGGTTGCGCGCCTTTAACCCCAGCACTTGGGAGGCATAGGCAGGTGGATTTCTGAGTTCAAGGCCAGCCTGGTCTACAGAGTGAGTTCCAGGACAGCCAGGGCTACACAGAGAAACCCTGTCTCAAAAAAAAAAAAAAAAACAAAAACAAAAAAAAAAAACAAAAACAAAAAAGAAAAAACAAAAAAAAGAAAAAAGAAAAGAAAAATTCAGAGGGCGTGCGTGCACCTGGAATTCCTGGCCTGGGAGCCAGAGACAGGAGGCTCCCCGGATTTGCCTACTTTAGCCAATCAGTGAATTCCAGGTTTAGCAAGAGTGTTGAGCAGGGTGATTGACTAGAGTAGATATACCTTCCACATAAAGAAATTGTGTTTTATCTGATATTCAAATTCAATTTAATGCCTTATATTTTTATCCAATACATCTTGCAACCCTAATCCTGAAGTTTTTGCCTGTGTTGACATGGGTGCCCATTCCAAGAAGTGCCAGGAAGCCACCTGGCATCATCATAAAGCAATTTACCTGCTTGCTTCCAGAGAAGGTTCTTGGCCAAAGGCAGCCTCTTTCTTTTGCCCCAGAAGCTTTTTTGAGCCTCCACTGCATTTCCTGTTACAGAAGTGATCAGAACCTCTTCACCAAGCCCACAGGCTGTAGCTAGGCCTTTTTTTTTTTTTTTTTTACATTTTCCTCCTAGCAGCCATGAGGTTCCTTGTGGGCCTGTGGTTCTGGCAGGACCTGCCGACTGCCTTGAGTGTGGCCCACTTCATAGCACTGTTTGGGTAGCTGGTCTCTTTACTGCTCCTGTGGCCTCTTCGCGCCTTAGACACTCCTGCTTCTTGTCTTACAGATTTTGATTCATTAGTAATTCTATGCTTTCTCACAAGGTGACATTAAAATTCACAGTGTACTGTAGTCTGGAGTGGCAGTGGGTCATAGCCTAGTCTTGCCACCATTAATCCAGTCCTATAGAAGACATGAGTAGACATGGCAACATGGGCTGATGACGTCCCTCCCTGGCTCAGAACATGGAGAGAACAATGATGGGATTACTGCTCTCCCAGAAACAGGGCTAGAGTGGCATCTAGAACTGGATCCCTTAGTGTGAGCACTTTTGGTTTGTTTGTTTGTTTTGAGACACGTGTATGTCTGTGTAGCCCTGTCTTAAGAACCTGCTCTGTAGACCAGGCTGGCCTTGAACTCAGAGATCCACCTGCCTCTGCCTTCCAAGTGTTGGGATTAAAATCTGCGCTACCATAGCTGTCGGTGTAAACACTTTTGGAAGTTTCTCTCCCAGGTCAATGAGGAAGGCCCATGTTCTTTTGATGTTCTACTAGCATTTTCATGACTGGGATGGGAGGGGGAACCTGAAGATCATCTTCGATCTAGTTCAGCTGATAGCAGTGCTGGAGCCTGCTGAGATGCTGGCCCTGCTGCAAGCTCTTAGTTAGGACCTCTACTTCAGATCCATGGCCCATACCTGGAGAAGCAAAAATCGGAAACTAATTCCTGACTGACTGCCTTGCCTCCCAGACTCAGGAGGACTGCCCTGCTGATACCCAGAAGGCCAGAATCAAAGGCATTTCAATCCTTGGCTATGAGGTGGGGAATCACAGAGTGAAAGAAACAGAGACAGACTGGGATGGAAGAGCAGAGAGCTTGAGAGAGGGGACAAGCCCCGGACAGCTTACAGTGGGGAGATAGAACCTAGTTTTGATTGACTATAAAAAGAAGGCAACCAACTGATGAGTTGCTGCCCCTAATTAGGGAGGCACTGCCCCACCTCACCCCCAGCACCTGGCCATCAAGTATTACCAATACTTTAAATAACACACAATGCTTTCATTGATTATTGATACGTGAATGCTGATTGCCATGGTTACATGTGGTTAAAACATTGTAAGATCATATCTCGGTGAAGTTGGAAGAGGAGTCAAGGGATTAACCCAGCATGGTAGGATGGAGCAACTGAGTGCCTACTGTATACCTAGGTCTGAGATAGGGCTTTCCCACAGGTGGTTCATTTGGTCACTCTGCAAAGATGTATCGTTAGTGCCATCTTTGCAGATGATAGTGGGGTGTGACTTACCTCACACAGTCACAAACTAACACCTCAGAGATTCAGAACGGGAACTTGGGCATCTCAGAGAAGCCATGTATAGGCGAAGGGTGAGAGCATAGGAGGGCATGCCAACTGGGTGGGAAGCATGATGTCCCCTAGGTGCTCTGAAGACTGGTGTTCCTGCACTGTGAATGCCCTGCAAATGTGGCTCAAAGGAACCTTGGATATAAAACATGTATATGCTCAAGTCTCAAAACAGACAACAGTCTACTTATAGAAGCTGGGCAGGGAAACCAGATCATGGGAACAAAGAGTTTTTTGTAAATCGCTCACATACACAGGTAGGTGAGGGCGGCTCAGCAGGTTAAAATTCTTGCCTGATGACTTGAATTGAGCCCCACAACACAGAGGGTAAGTAAAATTTATCCTTGGACCTCCACACTCATGTACCATGGCACACATGTGCCTGTATTTGCACAAGTACACACACACACACACACACACACACACTAAAAATCCCTTTTACTGTACACAATGAAGACCTAGGATCTATAGTTAGGAATTTCGCCTTTTCTTAAAGTTTTGTTTTGTTTTGCTTTTTTGTTTTTGTTTTTTGAGACAGGGTTTCTCTGTGTAGCCCTGGCTGTCCTGGAACTCACTCTGTAGACCAGGCTGGCCTTAAACTCAGAAATCCACCTGCCTCTGCCTCCCAAGTGCTTTCTTTCTTTCTTTGTAAGTTTCTTTCAAAATGCATGCAGGGAGGTAGTTCAGAAGTTCAAAGTCATCCACAGTAACATAGTAAATTCAAGGTCAGCCTGAGGTACAAGAGACCCAGTCTTAAAAACAACAACAAACCAAACAAAAACCTTCAGACCTTGTTGGAGGGTTCAACATTAATGTTTACCCAGAAGCAGCTCATAGCACCTGATCCAGCCAGTTTGCTCTCCCTGCATAGGTGTGACCCTACCTCCACATGTTCCTTCCTGGATCTTTGTGTGGCCATGTCTCTATCCAGCCTTGTCTATCACGTTGCTCCTCCTCTGGGCTCCTGCCCCTTTGCCCAGTCAGCCTCTGTGCTGTGGATTGTCTCCATTCCCTAAACCTTCACATTTCTTTCCAGCCTCTGCTCCACAACTCCCTTTTTTCTCTCCTAGATTTCTGCTACAGTCTTTAAAGAGATCACTCTGCTTCTATCCTGACATGCTGCCCTGAGGCAGACACTAGCCAGGAGCCAGCTATGGTATGGTCCTATCCACAGCCCAGTGGATAGGGCAGTGGCAGGTACTCCTGTGATGGGACTGGTGTGCTCAGACCTGGTCTCAGGACTTGTCCGAGGCAGGAAATGCTTCTGCCAAAGCCATATTGTTTTGGAGGTTTCAGCAGGCAAGCCCCTGGTATCTCTTACACCCGGAGCCCTTTTCTTTGCTGTATTCTCTGTCCACATGTTGATATCTGCTCAGCTTGCCCGGTGGTCACTCACCTCTTCCACTATCTTTCACCTTAACTCAGATTTCTTTCTTAGTGGTCCAGATCTCTGGGGGCTGTTCTGGTATAAGGAATGCCCGTCCATTAGAGTGGGAATGTCAGTTATGCATCCCCAGGAGGCAGCGCTGTCCTGGAAAGGATCAGGATGAATCCCATGACCACATTCCTCACACATCCCTGTGCATCAGTTACCAATGCCATGAACCAAATAAATGTCCCACCCCTTCAGGCATACAGCAAGAGTGCCCTTACTGTACTTCCTGCTGGGATCTGCATTGGTCAGTGAAGGCAGCAGTGATGGTTGTCACTTCAAGGTAAATTTAAGGGTCAGTAGCCTGGGTCGGGTCACTGGTGACAGTAGAAACAGGGCTCCCACTACAATGGTCCTACACTGTACATGTTCTGTGACTGAACTGTAGAAAACTTTTGAAAAATGACATATCTTTATTTTGTGTGTGCATGTGCATGCGTGTGTGTGTGTGTGTATGTGTGTGTGTGTGTGTGTGTGTGTGTATACATGCCACAGCACTTGTGGAGGCCAGAGGTTAACTTTTGAAAGTTTGTTCTCTCCTTCCACTATGAGAGACCTGGGAGTCAAACGTCAAACTCAGATCATCAGGTTTGGCTGCAAGTTCCTTTATCCGTGGAGCCATCTCACTCACTGGCCCAAACAATGTGTGTGTGTGTGTGTGTGTGTGTGTGTGTGTGTGTGTGTGTGTGCCTGTATGTATGTGTGAGTGCCTGCATGTGTTTGTGTGTGTGTGTGTGTGTGTATGTGTGTGTGCCTGTATGTATGTGTGAGTGCCTGCATGTGTGTGTGTGCCTGTATGTATGTGTGAGTGCCTACGTGTGTGTGTGCCTGTATGTATGTGTGAGTGCCTGCATGTGTGTGTGTGTTGGATGTTTATGTGGAGACTAGAGATGGGCATCAATGCCTTCATCTATCATTCTCCATTTTTAAAAAATTATGTATATTGGGGGAGGGTGTGTGTATACAGGTGCCTGTGGAGGCCAAAAGAGGATCCCTGGAGCTGGAGTTACAAGTATTTGTGAGCCAGGTGGTGATAGTGCGTGCCTTTAATCCCATCACTCACTATGCTGAGGAGGTGGATCTCTGAGTTCCAGGCCAGCCTGGTCTACAGAATGAGTCCTAGGACAGCCAGGGCTACACAGAGAATCTCTGTCTAAAACAAACAAACAAAAAACTAAACAAAACAAACTAACCAAAAAAAAAGTGAATAAACCAACAAGTAGTTGTGAACAGCCTGAGCATGAGTGCTGGGAACCGAACTCTGGTCCTCTGTAAGAGCTACAAGAGCAGCAAGTGTCTTAGCTTCCATCTGTCCAGCTCCTTCACCTTATTTTTTTGAGGCAGAGTCTCTCACTGATTGGCTAGGCTTGTTGTCCTGTCTTTGTTACCCCAGTGCTAGGGTTATGGGTATGCAGCCTTTTTGCATGGGTGCTGGGGATCCAAAGTCAGGTCCCCGTGCAGAGCAGTGAGCATGGTACCTATAGAGCCGTCTTCTCCTCCAGCTGACGTATTTTTGTCATGTAACCCCACTGAAATCCAGGGACTGTTTGCTACTGTAGCATCATACAACTGTTCCCTACTAGCAACTTAACTGATTCTGTCAATCAAACTTGGAGGCACCCAAGTCTTTCTCCATGCTAAGCATTTGTCTGCCTGGGTCCCTGAATCAAAAAAAGCCCCTATCCCCTCAGCTTGGAAGGTTTCCGGGTGATTTCACCTCTTTGTTATTCTCCTTGCAATTAACATAGTCTATTCTAGTCAAGTCAAATTAAAAATGTAGTCACAAAACTTGCTATAAAAAATAAAGCTGGAGCTGGCGAGATGGCTCAGTGGTTAAGAGCACTGGCTGCTCTTGTACAGGACCTGTGTTTGGTTCCCAGCACCCACAGTGTGACCCACAGCTTCCTGTAACTCCAGCTCTGGGGCATCTGATGCCCTCTCTAACCTCCTCAAGCACCAGGCACATATGGGCATGGAGGCATTCGCACATACACAGAAAATAAAAATAGGTAAATCTTTTAAAATGATTTTTGTAAAATAAACCCACAAAGTAAAAGCATAGTCTAAAACTTCACACATACCCATGATCCATAAGCCCCATCAGTGAACCTCACACACATCCCATGACCCCATAAACCCCACCAGTGAACCTCACACACATCCCATGATGTCATAAACCCCACCAGTGAACCTCATGTACATCCCATGATGTCATAAACCCCACCAGTGAACCTCATGTACATCTCATGATGTCATAAACCCCACTAGTGAACCTCATGTACATCCCATGACCCCATAAACCCCACCAGTGAACCTCACACACATCCCATGACCCCATAAACCCCACCAGTGAACCTCACACACATCCCATGATGTCATAAACCCCACCAGTGAACCTCATGTACATCCCATGATGTCATAAACCCCACCAGTGAACCTCATGTACATCCCATGATGTCATAAGCCCCACCAGTGAACCTCATGTACATCCCATGATGTCATAAGCCCCACCAGTGAACCTCACACACATCCCATGACCCCATAAACCCCACCAGTGAACCTCATGTACATCCCATGATGTCATAAACCCTACCAGTGAACCTCATGTACATCCCATGACCCCATAAAACCTAAAGTGAATTCACCCTTTCTCAAGAGCCATTCTAGGTGCCATGTCAGCCCTAGTGTGATTAGTTGGAGTCAGATTATAGAGCAGTTCCTGCTACTCTGTAAACAAATGACTTTGGACCTATTACTTCTTTAAGCCCCAGAAACTTTATCTCTAAAACAATAAAGTACCATTTTCACAATTTCTGTCAGATCCATGTACACACAGAGCAATGTGTATGGGAGTGGTCTGAAATGGGAAAGCTCTGTGCAAATGCCAAGCGCTGATTAGAGGGGTTTGTTTTAACAAATACATGAGCAAGGGCTGGAAAGATGGCTCAGTAGTTAAGATACTTGCTGCTCTTGTAGAGGACCAGGGTTTGATTCTCAGCACCAACAAGATGGTTTCCAATTGTCTGTAACTCCAGCTCCAAGACATGCGCTCAGTGCTTATACTTCCATGCAGGCAAAATACTCACAAAAATAAATAAATCTTTCAAAACAAAACAAAAACATACCACCAAAACCAAATACACGATTAACATGCCCCCAAACTAAATATGTGACCAGACACACCCCTAAAACAAAATACATGACCAGAGAAGTAACATCCAAGATGAAGTAAATTTCTCAACATGTTCAATCTTGAAAATGAAGCAAGCCAGCCTGTGAGATGGCACAGTGGGTAAAGGCACTTGATATGCAAGCCTGGGGTCCTGAGTTAATTGTCAGAATCAACATTTAAAAATGAAAAGGAGGAGAACACCAAGCAAGCCCAGGCCCGGGCCCGTATCAAAAGCCTCGTTCACCAAATCAGACACATCACTTGACTGTAGACGAGGTAAGCAAGCTTCCTCTGAGACTAGCCATAGTAAGAATTTGCAACTTCAGCAAGCCTAGCAGTACTGCTTCACTGGGCCCTTCCCAATGGCTTCTTTCTAAGTTTTACAGTTTCATTCGGGGGGGGGGGGGGGCATGGCGGGTGCACATGTGAAGTCAGAGGACAACTCTGTGAAGTCATTTCCCTCCTTTCACCTTGGGAATTCTGGGAATCACACTCAGGTCACCAGGCTTGCACATCTGGTACCTTTTCCCACTGAGCCATGTGTCCGCTCCCTTCCCCCCATCACTTCTTGATCAAGATACACAAGCACACACACATCCAGTTATGGTGCCCGTCTGTCCCTTCTGCTGTGATCTTAAGTCAAGGTCAACTTCACTTCCTTAACTTCAATTCCTCAATGGAGCTGAAGCTCACTGACTGTTTAGCCCACATCCAGAAGTCAGTCTACCATCCTCTGGGCCTGAAGGCTTCTTTTCCTGCCAAGATCCAGCCCGCCTGGCAGCTGCCAGCTGCCACAGGGTTGGAGCACACTTTCCTCTAGGAGACTCCACCCTCAATTGAGGAGGGAGGGCCAGCCAGGCCAGCTCACAAAGGGCAGACCTGATACTTTCTCCTAAGCACCTCAAGGCTGGACCCTGGTCAGGTGCTAAGCTTGCTTCCCAGCTGCTCCTTCTAGTCCTTTGTCATCAGTGAGGCTGTCAATACGGCTCAGTGGTTAAAGGTGCTTGCCCCTAAACCTGATGACCAGAGTTTGATGCCCAGGACTCACAAGGTAGAAGCAGAGAATAGACTCACACATGTTGGTCTCTGACCTCCACGTGCACACTCATGACATGAGTGTACCCACACATATAACAAACACAATAAGTAAATGCATATTTTTTTAAAAACTTGACAAGTGAAAGAGTTTGTTAAAAGATTGCTGGGCCAGACTGGAAGAGTTTCTGGAGGAATAGGTTAGGGTGAACTGGAGCATAACTTTTCAAAGTTCCCAGGAGGCAGGGATGCTGCAGCTCTTGGTCTGCAGCTATCAGAGAGCCCTGCACACAACTTTGATTCCTGCTCATCATCTTCCTTAGATGCTCGTCTGGCCTGAGCATCGTGGGAATAAAGCCACAGCACAGAAGTCTGGAAACCCCAAGGCAGAGCAAGACCTGAACACCTTGGACTTCATTTGAGGTACCCCTGAAGGATTTGGGCAGGCTGGACACCAGTCAGGAAGAAACTTGGAAGCCTATGGATCCTTAGTGTTTCTGGGGTACTTCATTGGTTGGCGCTATTGATCTGTTTCTTCTTTCTTCAACACATGCTGATCTGGTGCTAGGACTGAGGTGACAGAGGAGAAAGAACAGTGTGGTCCTGGCCCTTCAGAGCTGGTCTGGTGTCTAGAAAGGAAATATGCAAACAGTTATTACACTGATAACTGTTTTCTGGACAGAGTGTGAGTGTGTGTGTGTGGGAGGGAACCCTGGCATCTGAGTTACTGGAACCTTCTTGGGAGAATTGGCATTTATGCCCAGACCTGAAGGGTTTTCAAGAATCTGGAAGATAGAAGGGGTATTTTGTTGAACTCAGTCCTGGGAGTAAAACAATGACCATTTGCCTCAGATGAACTGCGCCTGTTTGCAAGAGATCATCATGATCCAGCTGTTGACTATTGACATTTCCTTGTAGAAGGGGGGGAGGGGTTTGGGGTTATCAGTTTCTCGCCTGAGCTTCAATCCCCTCCTCCCAGCCATTTGTAGTGAAGTCTGCCCTAATTGCAAATGGGAGGCACTAGAGTATATATAAGCTGGTAAAATTAACAGAAGGGATCGCCTGCTCCTGACTGTTGAAGTCGTCATTCCTGGTGGGTGAAGTGCAGCTTCTGCTTTGGGGTCACTCATGTTCCTGCCGGGAATCCCTCAACAATATACTGTGAGTCCAGTACTCTCATGGGTTCCCAGGGTAAACCTTGGTGTAACTGTGCTTTGGTTTGTTGTTGGGACCGTAGGAGGAAGGAGTAAACTTTTATTTCTCATGAAGGAATTCTTAAAACAGGGTAGGGACGAAGCCACAGACCTGACATGTGAACTTCCAGAGAAAAAAGTGACTGTGAAGGCTTGCCAGGGAGTTCTCTTGCCAGGCCCGGCTCCTTCCTTTTGGGTGGCTCAATTTATGTCGCCTGGCTTGGTTGCTCTTGAGCTGATGTGCCCCGAGGCTCATTCTGACACCTCTTTCCTCTCACACCCTGACCCCTGAGCTCCTCCACACCTGAGCGCTGCTCATGAACTGGGTAGCCCAGCCTCCTCTGCTGACTACAGGGGGTTGGCCGTCGGCCTCCCTGTATTCTATCCTTGTGAACAGCACCTAGGGCATTCCATCAGATTACCTAAGCCAAAGAGTTCCTTGAAAGGTGCAAGATCAATTGATTAATTGTTGCCGCTGATTACCCAGGCAAATCAGAAGTTGGTTTGTTCTGCTTCTGATTCCACAAGGTAGTAACCAACTGACCTAGTGACAGTGCTTAGCTCACAAAGCTGCTCTGTTGTTAACAATGAGAATCAGTAGTCATTCAGTGAAACCGATATTAAGTACTTATTTGGATTCTCTTGAGAGATGGTGTGTACCCAGTTCAAGGTTGCCAGTGCTAGAGGCAGGTCTAGAAACCCGACTTCTCTAAAGCTTAAGCTAGTGTCTTCACCTCACACCCAGCCCGTCTATCAAATAATGGGCAAGCGAAAGGAGGATGGTAAATCGAATTATCAGCAGGAGTGTAACCACTTAAGAGGCATTAAACATTTTTAACCATTCACCTGTTTTTTAGTGTGTGTGTGCATATGTGTGCCAAGTCCACAACTTCTTCAAATTTCCGTTTCTACTATTAGCTTCCCTGATCAGAAACTCTTGGGTACTTCCAAAGGCCGTGGTAGGAAGTAGGTATTGTAGCCATGTTCACCACCCACTCAGCTGACAAGCTGGACTGTAGAACAGGTTGTCAAATATCAGGCGTACCAGAGGGAAGTCCCAGACGTTGCTGGCTGCTTCAGCTAACTGCGGCTGGCTTTCTGGACTGCAAGCGCTGTTTGAGATCAGTTAGCCCCTTTACCCTCC
>CM052700.1:59017412-59051370 GCA_028551405.1 Uromys caudimaculatus
AACACAGGTGAGGGGTGGGGGGAGAATCCACACAGAGAAATGGACAGTTTGGCAAGTTGGAAATACTCTTGTGTCTAGTCCCTTACCCCCTGCCTAGAATACAGCCCAGGGTGACTTTTTCAGTGTCTGCGATATTTAGGCCTCGGTGAGGACTTGGGCCCACGGAGACTGAGCCCATCCCGAATCTGCCCGGGTTCCTCTCCGCGACGCGCCCCTTCCCTCTCCTCTGGGAGGCAGGGCGGGGGTCTCGGATTAGTCTTTGTTTTAGATGCTAGAGAACCCGAGAGCTGCGCCGGGTCGGCCGGCGATGACATAGCCCTGGGGTCGGCCGGGGCAGGGCGCTGGGCTGTGACCCTCATGCGGATGCCATGCAGTGGGCGCTTGGTCTCTGCCCTCGGGCACCCACTTCTTGCCGGTCAGGCTGACTCGGTACGCAAACACGCGATGTCCCCCATTGTCCTGCCTCGGCCTGAGAGGCAGCCGAGGAGGAGAAAGGGGGTCGGTTGGGCTCCGGGCAGCCGGGGGAGCGTGGGGCCGTCCCGAGCACGCAGGGAGTGGCAGGAAGTGGGGACACCCAGGCGGCTGGGCCAAGGGCCTAGCTGGGGAGGTCCGTGCCCCGCCCCGCCCCTCCTCGACAGCTCGGGCTGCGGGCCCCGCCGGAGGGCAGGGAAGGGCCAGCCCTCGGGGACAGCCGCGTCTCAGGAGGGCCCCTCCGTGAGGCCTGGGGAGGCGCTGCAGGTGCAAAACCCGGGCGGCCCGCGCGCGCATCGCTCCCTCCCTGGGACTCCGCTCTTGCGCGGTCCCGGGCCTAGCGGCCAGCCTCGGCGGGACCGCACGTGCGCGCCCTCCCGGGCGGGGGAGTCCCCGGGCGAGCACGTGCCGCAGCGCGCGGGGGGCGGGGAGTCCCGCGGTCGCCTTCATTGCTCCGGCTGCTGCTGCTGCCGCCGCCGCGGCCGCCGCCGCCGCTGCTGCTGCTGCTTCCTTCCTCCTGCGCCGTCCCCTGCTCGGCCAGAGCTGGGGCGGGGTGGGGGGAACTCCGCGCGCGCAGCGAGCTTGGCTGGGCTGGGCGCTCCGGCTCCCAGAGGCGCACACCTTGGGCCGTGGCGGTGGCGGCGGTGGCAGCGGCAGGCTGGGAAACTTTGCCCCTTTGTGCGCTCCGCCCCGGAGGCGGCGGGCAGGTCGGTGCAGCCGGTGGCTTTCCGGCTCCGCGGTGGGGGAGGGGCAGCGCATGGGGGGAGGGGCGGCACGGGGACTGTGGCAAGGCCGTGGTGGGCGCAGCAGGGTAGCCAGCGACCCGGCAAGGAGCTCCGGGTGGCCGTGCGGGGCTGCCGGGTGGGGGTGGTGGGGCGGGGGCTGCGGTGCAGCGGGAGCGGAGCAGCCGAGGCCCCAGAACAAAGGAGCCGGAGCAGCGGCGGCAGTGGAGGCGCGCGCAGCCTGGCCTGTGCCCCAGTGCGCCCCCTCCCCGCACCCCTTGGTGGCGCGGGTCGCCCTTCTCTGTGGCCCGCGGGGCTCCGGCGCCTGGGGCACGGGAGGTAGCCGGCGCGGGACTCCCCATGGGCGCGCCCCCCACCTCCAGGCCGCCTGGGGCGCCGTCTGCTCCAATGTGCAAGCCTCTGCAAACTTTATTTTGCAAGCTCTGTTCCCTCGGGGAAGGTCCTGAGGCCCCCAGTGAGGGTCTGTGTGTGGATTTTATTGAAACTCACTAGCCAGTAGATGTGTGTGTGTGTGTGTGTGTGTGTGTGTGTGTGTGTGTGTGTGTGGTGTGTGCACAGAGCAACTTTCTCAGAAAAACCACCTTGAGCACCCCCTCATCCCCTTGAATGCCTTGTGCACCCTCACCCCCCATGGAGGTCCCCTGTACCTCCTCTGAGGTTCTAAGGAGGACTTCATTTGACTCAGACTCTGGCTTCCCCCATTTTCTCTCTTCCCAGAAGCAGGAAGAGATAACACGTGAAAGTTGTCCCTGAGCACTGAGTGATGCGCTTCCTCTTTCTGTGTCTTTTCCCCCTCTCAGGCAGCGTAGCCTTCTCCATCATTCTGACCCAGGGAGGGAGAAGTGTCAGGAGGAAACTCCTCAACCTAATCTGCCCCACCACACACCCATTGGCTCACCTCATGCCTGAGCCCCGGGTGGGTGAGGGTGAAGAACCCACCCAGCCAAGATGAAATCTTCCCTGGGGGCTGCTGCTGCCACTGTCTTACCCCAGATCCTGGGGCCCTGCAGGTGGGAGACTGGTCCTGGAAGGAGCCCCGTGAGCCGGCTGCAGAGGAGGTGAAGAGGGTTAAGAAGAGGCACCCATCCCAGAGGCGGAAACTCCTTGCCTTCACCCTTGTATACTTGTTTAGGAGAGAAGGACCTGTTTGCAGGCAGCAGGAGACTGGACAGTAGTTTAACCTGGCACCTATGCCCCCTTCCCTGGCAACGGCAGCATCATGAGCCAGTTTCAGGTGCCCTTGGCGGTCCAACCGGACCTGTCAGGACTTTACGATTTCCCGCAAGGCCAGGTTATGGTAGGGGGCTTCCAGGGGCCTGGGCTTCCTATGGCTGGGAGTGAGACCCAACTGCGAGGGGGTGGAGATGGGCGAAAGAAAAGGAAACGGTGCGGGACCTGCGAGCCCTGCCGACGGCTGGAAAACTGTGGGTCTTGTACCAGCTGCACCAATCGTCGCACACACCAGATCTGCAAACTCCGCAAGTGTGAGGTGCTGAAGAAAAAAGCGGGGCTTCTTAAGGAGGTAAGTGGGCCTGCGCTGGGCTCCTCATCCCTTGCTTGAGGCCATCGTCATCAAAGGGTCTGGTTAAAAAGACTCATCCAGTTAAGCCTGTTCTCCCATTCTTGGTCATTTGGTCTCCTTTGGAGCACAGCCTGCTGTGGGAAGCCCAGAGGGTTCCTTTTCAAGACGGTTTGTATGAGAGTGATTCGGGGTCCACGCAGTGTGCAGAGCCAACATTCTCATCTTGGATGTTTACAGTTGATACAGGACAGAGATGTCTAGCTTGAACTTTCAAAGTTTGTCTTCCCACTCGAAGCCTGAGGTGGATTGTAAGGTGACTGATGTATGGGCGGCTTTGGTAGCAGTGAGGCACTGGAGACTGAGGTGGAGGCACTTAGAGTGAAGACTCAGGAGTGACGGCTTGGCTTTCTGCTGTTCTGATGGTGGGCGTGGGAGGTATTTCTCCCTAAGCCTTTCCTTGGGTTCCTGTTTTTGCTTAAACAAGGAATTGAATGATAGACACATGATTGGGGTTCTCAGTGGAATGGGATGCTTGCTGAGGCCGCAGAGGCTTTGGCATGGTAGTATTTGGTGGGTAATAGGCACAGATACCAATTTATGACTGAATGACGTGCTTCTGAAGTACTGTCATGTCAAGGAGAACTCTGCCTCAGGGAAGAGGGAAGGAAGACGGGATGTGGGGAGGAGTGGAGGGGCAGTGACCCTGTATTGGGCTTTTCCCTTGCTACTATAGTGGTGAACAGTCCGCACAAGGTTGGTGGCAGCTGTGATAGCAGAGTTGGTGAAAGTTGGGAGCCGCCAATAGAGCAGATTTTACGGGGAGTGGAGTGTGTAGCGGCTGAAGTTGCTCCAGGCAGCGCAACTGGCGCTGGACAGAGACAGAGGCCTGCAGCGTCTGCAGGGCTCCAAGCCCTGCCACTAATTTGTCCAAAAGCCTAGACTATTCTGTCCCTCTGGGCCTGTCTTCTCTTGGGAGAAATAGAGTTGTCCTTGGTGGCCTTCAAAGCTCCCTCACTGGGCCAGGGGCTGCTGTGCTTTGAACATGAGGTCACCCATGGTTGTGTAGGGTGTACCACACGCACTTGGGATTTTCCTGATGCTGAGTGTGGAGCGATGCCTCCAGCTGGTAGGCGTTTGGCTAGGAAGAAAGGTCTAAGTGCTAGGGGCAGGGAAACAGATTCTACCAGGGGTTTCTGTCTCTTCTTAACTCCCTTTGTCCACTTGCTACATGCCACAGTTCCTTATTAACTTTTACCAGCTAAAGTACACATCTGGATCACATCTGCAGTCCCACCCTCCTACCCCCAACCCCCCACCCCCACCAGCCTTGGGGCAATAGTGTCCAGCCCATCACTTTATGTCCTGCAGGTCGTTTCCTAGAGGGTGAGCTAAGTAAGTATAAGAGCTGGGGTTTGTTGTGAGAACAGCCCAGTGTGTGTTGCACTTCTTCCTGATGTGAGCTTCCTTTTTCCATCCTGAATCTCTCTCCACTCCTGATAGACGCAAGGGTGAAGATGCCAAACCCTGCAGGCTAGATATTCTTGGTGACACTTGTGGATGGCATTAAGTGCCTGTTTTGGCAACAATGGGATACATGTGAATTAAAGGAGCCAAGAATGAGGCTAGGGCCTCTATCCTCTTGTGAAAGCTGCTGGCCAGGTTGCTCAGTGGTCAGGGTAAAGCTACTGTGAACCTGGGTTCACTGAAGCTTAGAGACAGCCCTGTGAAGTCTGTGTACTAGGCAGACCTCACCATGGCTGGTGGCTACTCTAGGTCAGGTAAAAATGTAGCTGGACACCTGTGATACTGAGGGTGCAGGACGTAGGTTTGTGGACCAGGGCTTGACCCCAGTTTCTGAAGAAATAGTGTAGTGGGGACAAGGCCAACTATTTTATTTGTGTGTATTTCTACACCATGGTGCCTATGTGGAGGTCCGAGGTCAGCACCAGAGTCAGTTCTCTTCCTTCTACATGTGAGTTCTGAGGATCAAACTGGGTCCTCAGGCTTTGCAGCCAGCACCTTTACCCACCATCTTGGTGATCCTGACTTTTTAAAAAAGAGCAGTGGTCTAAGGGTAGGTACTTTCTCATTAATATTTAAACTTTGAAGAAAGTTTTTTTTCCCCTTTTCTTTCTTTTCATTTTTCTTATTTATTTTTGTATTTTCTTGGTTTTAAAAACAAAAAGGTAACTAATAACTCTCTCCTGTGGAAAAACAAAACGGAACAAAAAATCTGCTCATAAAGGCTAGAACAGCTATCTGGAGGACACTCCATCTAATGGGCTTGTCTCTGGCACATTCAAGGGCTGGGATGCACCTGACAGACTCCTCCTGAGCGAAGTGTTTAGCAGCCCCAGGGGACCGCAGTGACCTTACTCATTAGATCTTCGAAGTACTTAGCAGACCAAATGTGTCCCAGGCCTGACTCCTCAGGTATGGTGGGGACACTCCCTCCGCAGAGCCTCAGAGGTCTTACCATCTACTTTTATCTGTACTCCGTGGGGTTTCTAGTCTTTGGACATCCTTCCTTAACTCCATCCTGACTCAACTCTCCCAGCTGCCTTTGGGGTTTCTTTTACATGGTCTGCCAACAGCTGCTTAGTGCTATCCTGTAAGGGCCATGGACATGGGAGGGGGAAAGCTTATCCTATGGTTTTTTTCTCTTCTCTACTTGGCTTTCTTTCTTCCCAGTGGGCTTTGGGAAGGGTGTGCCAGAACCCTTGAACTCAGTAGTTTAGAATTTGAAGATTAAAGATGGATTCCCAGGAGCAGGTGGTTGTTTCTCTGGGTTGGCAGTAGGTGTAACACATCTGAAAGAGTTTGTACCTCTACTGTGGTCTTCATTCCTAGTTCCAGAAAAATCCAGAGCTTAGGCTGGTATCTGAGTTTGTTTGATTTACATTTTTTTCACTTGCATAATAAAGGCAGGCCTCTTTAGTAGACTGAGTGTGTGGCACTGTTAGGTGACGTAGTAAAACCCTATTGCTTTGGTTTTCTCAGTTGTGAGATGGGGTAATCTCAGAATGTTATAAGAATAAAATGTAAGATAGAAAATGCATCATATCTGGCACATTCAGTAAGTAGCCAGCACTTAGTGGCAGAATTAAACTTCACGTATTAACTATACATTAGTCTGACCGAATCGTAGGCCTGTAAATACAGATTAAATGTTAATCTTGAGACATCCCCTGGCTTGCTGGAAGAACAACTATAGAAGCAGGACCTGCAGCCAGGCATAGGAAGCAGATGTCTACACCCCAGGAACAAGGTGCCACAGTCTCAGGCATGGACAAGGGAAGTAAAGACCCGAGTAAGTAGGAAAAGCGAATCTGTATAGAAAAATACATGTGTTAAGTCAGAAGCTGAAGAACTGTATGGACCACAGCGGATAAATGGTATGTGGTTGGAGGGTCCTTGTTAGCCATCAGCTATGTGCATCTGCTTCAGCTTTCTGACAAGATACTTGCAGCTCTCCAGGCCTAGGTGGTCTTTCAACAGTGTTACACATGATGGGTTCTTGTTAAGCCATTTGGGACTTCCAGCTCCCTGAGGAGCTCAGCAAAGGGAGAGGCAAGCTGGAGTAAGCTAGGTGATGAGATTCTTTAAAAACAAGCCCACCCAGATGTTTGAGGCCTGAGAAGAGGCTGGGCAAGAAGACTAGAAAACAGTGGAGATGCTGTGTTTAACCCGTAGCCACAGACAGACTCGATAAGACGGCCGGCAGAGGGAGAGGAGTGGTGGTTGGTTTGGTTTGTTTTTAGAAAGGAAATGTGGTAAGGGTAGTGAAGGGGGCCCAAGCCTAACTGAGCCATTTGTGTGGTGCCATGTTACTGTCAAGTGTACAGATGGTCAGGGTTGTGCCCACTGGGGGATTGTGACATGGAAGGTTCAGGAGTGGTCTGAGCCTTCCCAGGCACACCAGGAGGCCAGTGGCCAGGGTGTACTGTGCCTAGTAGGAAATGCTTATGACAGCGGATTCTCTGTATAGCAAGGAGAAGGAAGTGAGTGAAGGAGGCCTGCAACTTGGGGAGCATAACCAGGAGCAGGAAGAGCAGCCATTGGGTCCCTGTGTACTAGGGGTGTTATACTGGGGGAAGGAGAGCCAGTCACTACCAGTCACTTGCTTCCTACTGAATATTTTACTGAGTGAGTGTTCCAAGTCATCAGTCTTTACAGAATTATGGTGTTCAATGACCAAAGTGCAGGGTAGGGCTGGCAAGAAGTCCAGTTTTTCAGTGTTTTGCAAATTGTAAATATAATTAACTTTTGATAGTCTAAAAGAGGTTGTTGACGGGGGGATGGTATTTGAGAGAAGCAAGAAGGGCTAGCAATGGGCTGTGGGAAGCCTGTGATTCCTTAGCAAGCAGCCTAGACAAGCTAAGATCTGGATTTCTGCAGAGAAATAATAGATTCTCTTGAACCTTGGACTGATCTGAGCTTTACTGCCCAGTTCTGTTATCCAGTATGGATCAGGGGCTCCACACTGGGATCACCTGGGGGAACATTTAAACTCCTGGTGCATGGGTTCCCACCTGCCAGGAATTTTGACTTAACTGACCTAGAGCAGAGTTGACTGGCCTGAGGTTCTTGAAGTGAATCTGCCGTGCGGGGGGAGACCCTCTGCTGTAGACAACAGGCACAGCTCTCACCTGAGTTGCAGGGCACAGTGGTTTAGTCTCACGTCCCTTTGCTACACAGCTGACCTGCAGTGTCTTCTACAGCTTGTTAGAGAATGCAGAATCTCTTACCCCAGACCTTTTGATCCCAAATCTGTAGTTCAGCCAGATACCCGGGTGGTTTATATAACCACTAGAGTTTGAAGAGTAAATCTCCAACACTGACATGGAGAAGGTATGGGGCAGGAGGAAGGGGTCAAAATAACTCACAGCCAGGCACAGAATTATAGAAAAAGGAGAGCTGACCCAGGATTGCCTGTGTTCTCATTCTTCTGGAGCTCCTTGGACTAGTGAGTTTGGTTGGGGTAGTACTGTTTAAGGGCTTGGGTGTGATCTGAAAACAGCCAGGAAGGCTCCCAGATGTTTGCTGCCGGAAAGCCTATGTGGGAATAGGCCCACAGGTCATAAAAGATAACAAAGGGCTAAGAGACTTCAGCAGCCTGAGCAGCAAGCCTCGGCCAAGTCAGTGGGACTTAAGTGGAAAGGCCTAAACTTGTTTCACTTTTTAAAATAATTTGTGTGTATGAGTGTTCTGCCTCCTTTATCATGTGCATGCCTGGTGCCCTCAGAGGTCAGAAGAGGGTGTTGGATCCTTCTGGAACTGGAGTCATGGATGGTTTTAAACCATCACATGAGTACTAGGAATTAAACCTAGGGCCTCTGTAAGAACAAATGCTCCTAGCCCCTAAGCTGTTTCTCCAGCCCTCTTGGACTTGTTTTTTAAAAAGAGCTACATGTGTCAGGGCTTGGTTTCCTGACCAGGTGGAAAGAGCTGGGACTCTGTAAAGAATTTTGTCAGCCTATCTTGAGATTTGTCACAGTGGTCACATATAGGACAATCAAAGGAAATGGGGCTAGTCACTTAGAGAGGAGTGGAGGAACAAACGTTGTGTGGCAGAGGAGCCAGTTCCTTCCTGTGGAGGCGTCTACAAACCTTCTGTTAGTAGGTTCTAAGCAGGCTGACTGAAGCCATGGTAGAAAAAAAAGGAATGTGTGTTTACAGTTTTTCCTACACTGGTTAGCTGGCCTGAGGCATGCCCTGTTTCCTGTGCCTTCCTGAGTCTGGCTAGAGGCTGGGTGCTGACTGGTGATACACTCTCAGGGAGGGAGGGAGATCATACAGGGTCTGTGGGAAGTGCAACATCAAGTATAGGTTCATATTCCTAAGACAGCCTCCTTACAGAAGAAATATCTATCCTGGGTCATAGCATTTTTGGTCACATTTTTGTACTTAGTGTGTGTGTATGAGTGTGTATATGTGTGATTGTGTGTGCGTGTGAAGGCTAATGATCAATATTGAGTGTCTACCTCAATTGATGTCCACCTTCTATTTTAGAGACAGCATCTCGCTAAATAGTCCTGGCTGGCCTGGAATTCATTATGTACTTCAAGCTGGCCTTGAACTCAGAGAACCTTTTTGTCTCTTGCTACCATGATCTGTCCACCTCATTTTAAATATATATATATTTTATGTATGTGGGTGTTTCACTTGCATGTATGTCTGTGCATCACGAGTGTGCCTGGTGCCTGTGGAGGCCAGAAGAGGGTGGTGTCAGATTCCCTGGAACTAGAGTTATAGTTAGTTGTTAGCTGACATACATGTAGGTGCTGGGAATTGAACCTGTGTCTTTTGCAAGGGCAGCCAGTGCTCTTAACCACTGAGCCATCTCTCCAGGCCAACCCTTTTATTTTTTGAGATAGTCTTCCACTGCGTTTGCAGATTCAGCTAGACTGGTTGTCCAGCAACCCCCAAGAAGGATCGTATCTCCAGTGCTCGAGTGGCATAAAAGCTGGACTGTCATGTGGGTGCTGTAGGTTCTGGGGATCAGAACGTAGGTCTTCACGTTTGTGCAGCAAGCACTTTACTAAATGGAGCCATCTCTCTCGTGCTGGGGATTAAACATCAAACACGTTAGACAAGTAAGTGCTTTATGCCTGAGCTCTCCCCCAGCCCTAGGATAACTATAACTGGACTAGTCTCAGATCTGGGTTGAGGTCAGGTTTGTGAGCTTTCTGAAAGGTTCAGCCGAATTTCTCTTGAATTTGCAACAGGATATCTTCTCTGGGGAGGCAATGTTTGGTTTTTAGCACATTCTCTAGAATATTCATGGCCACTCCAGGTTTTAAAAGCATGATTTATCTGAGCTATCCAATGTAAGATCCATAAACTGTGGATGGCTATTTAAATTAAAATTACAGCAGTGGTCACTATAGCTACCTTCTAATTACTCAGCTGCATATAGCTAATGGCCGTGTTGGACAATGCAGATAAAGAATGTTCTTAGCTGGGAGTGGTGGCTCATACCTGTAATCCCAGCACTTGGGAGGTGGAAGCAGAAAGGACTCTGCTTGTGAGTTGGAGATTGCTTAACTCTTTCTGTAGTCCAGCCTCTTACATGAGTTCCAGGCTAGTCTCGGCCTTATACCAAGACCCTGTCTACGAAGTTACTAGTGCAGAGGAGCTGCTGGGCAGAGCTGTGAGCTGCACATAGGGCATCCCTGTGCTCCCCAGAGCCCTCCTTCTCATAGCCTCTTTCAGGCTAGGGAGATAGCCTTCTGGGCTGCGAATCATGGCCATGGTATAGAATAGAACAGAACAATGCTCTTCTGAATTCTAACCTACTCCAAAAGTCATTCTTGAAGGCACGGCTATGTTTTTCTTTAGAACAGCAGTGGGATCCAGTAAGGTGAGGCTCCCTACTAGGACCCTCCCACCCCGTCCTGATCAAAGCCTCCAATGTTGCTCTAGTTAACTTCTTGTCCTGCATGCACTTGTTCACAAACCCAGTAGGAGTGGTCCCTCTGCCTGAGGCTGTCTCCTGCAGAAGGCAGTGTGGTGGCTGGGTGGGCTGACAAACTATTCTGGGACTCAATGTCTAGGCCCCATCTCTTCTTTGCCTATGGGGTGGAGAGCTTAGGAAGAGGATGTTGGAGGAAGGGCCCCCCCTTATCTTCCTTGTGCACTCCCTGTGGTCTGGTTGGCTGTTCTGGAAGAGTCTGTTAGGGTTGCTGCAGACCTCTGCCTGGTGATCTGTGTGGGGCCAAAGCTGCTGCCACTCCTGGACTGTGTACACTTTGGTGGTCTTGTCTGCCACTTACATAAGAAGTTGACACCCTGAGTTTCTACTAATGACTGAGGCAGGGGTGGGGGAGAAATGGAGGACTGGGAAAGCAGCTCCATGTGGAATTATCAGTTGCCTTTCAGGTGAACTCAAGTCTGGGGGTTGCTTGATTGCTTCAAGTAATGTGGTAGACTGGGCTCTCAGATGGCTCTGTTCTGTTTGCATTGCTGACCTAACTGACTTGTGGGAGTTCCAGCACTGCTAAGCCCTGGGAGTTAGTGGACAAATTACATGCCTCCCACTGCTGATAGCACAGTGAATCCAGGTCCTTACAATAGGATGGAACTGTGGCTGTCCTTATACCCGACTGCCCCTCTTGATTGTCAGAGGAAACCTAGGAGGGGCAAGGAGAAGTTGGCTAGATACTGGACTATAGTGAGCCACTTCTGAGTCAGTCACGTGGGGGAGACCTTGGGCTGTTCTCTCCTGTCTTTATTCTTTTATTGACCTGCCCCTTTAGGGGTAACTCAGTTCCCCCAAAGATTCCAGGAATGATACTGGCACCTAGGAGAGAGAGGGATAGGTTCTTGCTTGAGGCCTGGGGGTGGGGTGGAGTGGGTTGGTGAGGAGAGGTGCAGGAAGGACAAAGAGAACAAGCACTAGAGCAAGGAGGACACATACCTTCTGGAATCCCCTGGGTCTCAGGACCTACAATGTCCCTATTCCTGGAGAAGCACAGCTCCTCTTTGGTGCTGCCTCAGTTTCCAGAGTCAGGTGGTATGCTTTAACCTGTGGCTAGCTCCATCCAGCAAGCTTCTCCTGGACTATGTGGGCCAGGCCAGGCACTGAGCCTGAGACAGGGTAAAGGGTGATAGTGTGACCTTTGTCCTTCATTTTCTTACCAGAACACTGTTATAAAACTGGACGGGAGGAGCCTCGAGGACAGAGTCCAGCCTTAATCACCCTTGGGCCTCTTGCAGACCATCTGGGAAGAGAAGGACTGGGTCTAGAGAGCTTGAGTGTAGTGACTTGTGAAGGATGGAGGAGGCCTGTGGCTCCCCTGACTTGCTGCTCCTGGAGTGCAGCTCTGAAGAGGTTAATGGCAGAGATGTACAAGGGTGCAGGTGTCTGGGCACACTTGAGGGTGTTCACAGATCCTTAGAGCAGAGTAAATCTCTGTTAATTCCTGTTGGAAGTCTTCCTCCAGGCCACCTGGGTTTCTGAGATAATATACACACAACCTTTTTCTAAAGGATTGTCATATAGTTCCCTGTTATTTGATTGGGTCCTGGAAGAGTTGGTGGTCCAAAAGACTGTTGCATTTGACCCTAATGAGATTCAATACACCGCCTTCTCCTGAGCATCTAGACCAGTGGTTCTCAACCCTTTGTGTGTGTGGGGTCACATATCAGAAACCTGCATATAAGACAGTAACATTATGATACACAATGGTAGTACGATTACCGTTATGAAGTAGCAATGACGATGTTATGATTGGGGGTCAGCACCACATTACCCTATATTAAAAGGTCGCAGTATTAGGACGGTTGAGAGCCACTGACAGGAGGATGTGTGGAGCACAGGTAGAGCAGCAGAACCTGTCAGGGACTCAGGGACTTGTCACGGGGAAGCGAGAGGGTGGTTTGGGGCTGTCTCTTTGTCCAGCAGGACATCAGTAGTGCCGTCACTGCATCTGGTTCTGCTGGACCTCCAAGGAAAACCATCTTTCTCCTGTTGTTCCTTCTCTGCTTCCTCCTCCTGGTGCTTGCCATTGACAAAGCCTTCCACTGCCAAAGCTAATTGTGAGGTCTGATCAGTGAATGAAGGCGAAGGCAGTTCCCATGACAACCTCAAAGAGTTTCAAATATAGGGGATGATGTATGTGTGATGGGCTGCAATTACTCGGGTGGAAATTGATGTGTGGCCACCAGGAAGCACGGGCTGCAAAGGTAGAGGGGGTGTTCAGGTTTTTTGGCAGAATCCTTTGTATGATGGAGAAGCAAGGAGTTCACAGGTCTCCCCTCAGTCAGTTCCTGGTGCTGTTGGGAACTGTGGAGAGGTAGGGTTCTAGTTGCGGAGGCAGGACACATAATCAGAGAGACAAACCCCAGGTGTTAAAAGAGTAGGAAGTGCTATGAACTGGCAAGAAGCTGAAGTAACTAGGGAAGGCTTCCTGAAGGAAGTGGGCTTCGGTTGAGCAACGAAGGAAAAGCACTGTGAAGAGGTACCCTGTTTAGGACAAGGTAACGGAAGCCCAGAGCTCTGTCTCTGGCCACCTGCTGCCTTTGGAAGAGGTAGATGGGTAAGCATCGCAGGACTGTCTAGAGTGGCCACTGCAAGAAGAAAGTAAGAGTCCTGCTGGGTCATTTGCCAGCTCTGTGATCTTAAGCAGGGAGTTTAGAGCTCTATTGTTTCTCCATCTGTAGGGTGGATGTGGAAAATTTCTGGCATGTTGGTTTATTTTTAGGTTTAAGTAAGAATTTTGTGTTGTATCCCCACTTGTGGGGTCCCAGGAGGCTTGGTTCACTAGAAGTCTTTTCTCTCCAGTGTGTGTCTGAATTCCGTTTTTTTGTGTGGAGTCTGGTCTATGGATAGCCACGTTCTCGAGATTCTCAGTGTGTCTCCAGCAAGCAAGGGACCCCATTGACCTTCTCTGTGGCCACACTCCTGCATCCAGTACAGCAGAGTCTGGTTAGCCAGGATGGAAGATTGGGGAAGGATCTTTGTCCTTACACAGAGGAATCCCCAGGACCTCTGAGATCTGGTCACTGTGAGGCCCACATGTAGAAAGAGGAGCCTATAGAAATGAAGGCCAGTGGGAAGTGAACTTCTGGCCCAGTGGCACTGGCATGTGGGTTCCAACTGGCATCAGGTGCCTCTCAGGAGGGAAGGTGGAATGGGAAGAGGATGGGAATAAGGGGGCTCTCTTGGTTTAGCCAAGGGCTGCTGGAGGATAGAGTGGGTACCTCAAGTTAGGGGATCACAGAGTTAGCACAGGGGGATGAGGGAGCTCCTGTAAGCTGTGTGGAAGAGGTACAGTACACACGGGCAGGCCTTCCCTTTCTAGGAGAGTTAGTGCTCACCCCCAAGCCTCCAGGCTTTAGGCACCTCAGGGAGAAGCCTGACCAGAAGAGGGGCCTCCTCATTTCGGTGCCCAGGCCCCCCACCCCCCACTCCACACTCCTGAGGCAGAACTTAGCTCAGCACATTCCAGTTATGTGTAGACCTAGGAAAAAGGGGAAGACAGGCCCCCACCCACGTGGGGACGGACTGTAAATAAAGAACTGCTTGAATGTGGCTAGTGCAGCACAAGAGGCTGAATGTTGTTCCCCGGGCCAGGGAGGAGCCTAGCTAAGGCTGGGAAGGCTTGGTGACTGAGGGCTTGGCAGAGGGGAGGCACTGTTTGGATTCAGCCATGCAGTCCATTAGCATGCGGGGGAGGGGTCAGGAAGCAGTGTTGGGAAGAGTGAAGATATTAGTATTCTCAGATGTGTTTGTCAGGAAGTGGTCACTTGAAGTGACCCAGTTGTCTTTATATCTTCCTGGGCTTAGAGAGAGGGGGTTTCAGAGGATGAAAGGGGTTTAGGTTTGGATCCCTGCCCACCAATTTTCAAGGGCAAATTGTTCAGTGTCCTCCAATAGTCTTCCTTCTCCTGAACACGGGCTGTGTATAAAGTAAAATGAGATGAACCTACAACATGGCCGGCACAGAGCTTGGTATGCAGTAGGGGCCTGAAACACTGTGGCAGCCATAGTAGCAGCAGCACTGATATTGTCCAAGCTGTGTTTGTCTTTCTATGCAGGGTACACAGGGCTTTAGGGAACTGGGAGAAGGAAGAGGTTTCATTTAGGCTGGTCAGTAGTGAGTTAAAAGACAAACACTCAGGCTGTCACATCAAGTCACGATTTAGGACACTGTCCCTTTATCTTGTCCTCTGCCTCCCTCCCTGCTCTGGGAGGGATCCAGTTGAACTGCCTCTTGTCCCAAAGGGGAGACAGGTGTGGCCTAAAGCCTCCAGACACTGAAAGCAGGCTTGCCCGCTCCTAAGGAACTTATCTGATTCTCAACACCCCCTGAGGCCCTGGGGTGGGGCTCGATTATGAATTTGGGGTGGAATGGGTAATAGAGCGAGTCACTGGAGCAGGGGTGCTCATCCGTGAGTCACTTCTCTCAGACCTCAGCTTATTCATCTGTGAGAATGAGAAAGCACCCTGAGCTTTGGCAGAAGTGTAGAGTGCTGGAAGTCAGCAGCACCTACCTTGTGTCAGGCAGTGGCTCTGTGCCTTCTCGGGTCCTCATAGCTGTATGAAATGGCTGCTGGTTCCATTCTTCAGATGAGCAGAGAGAGGCTAAGAGAGGTAAGCTACCACAGGCTAGGAACGGGATATGTGGATACTAAAGTGTATGTGAGGTAGAAGCCTGGTTATTGAATCCCAGCATGTGAACTGCTAGGACCTCCCCGCTTTGGTCCCCTGCCATCCCACCCTTGGTATGCCTATAGTTAGGGAACTAGAAGGAAACTCTTAAGGGCGGGGAGTCCAGGGAGTTTTTGGAAGGGGCACCTGGTGAATCTTCTCCAGGAGAGAAAATTTTTTGAGAAAATTGCATTTCAGCGCTGTTCAGTAGTAAGGCTATGCCGGGGAGGCCATAGCTGACCTGGGGAAGCACAGGCTGTATGGGCTACAGCCAGCTTTCCGAGTGGGGTATAAGAGGGCAGGGGAGTAGAGCTATAGAATGGCGAAGGATATAGTCTTCAGAGAGGACTGACCTGGCTTGGAGTTTGAGCTATGCTGTGTTCTAGCGGTGTCACCTTCGGTAAGTTACTCCACTCATCTGCAGTCTGCAAAGCGGGGGCGGGGTTGGGGGATGTGAGGCTTCTGCTGCCCTGGATTCTCCTTGGAGGACCTGAGCTCCAGCACTCCTGCTGAGAGTGGCCGGTATGGGATACCCACATACCGACACCCCCTCGCCGTACTCCAGTCGCACCCGCTGGAAGTGCAGGGACGCCTTGTGTAGTTGCCGGGGGTGGGGAAGTGCCCCGGGATCCCCGGCCTGCCTGGGAAGCAGCCCTTGTGGCGATGGCTCCCTCCTCCAAGGCCCCTGCCTGGCTGCTGGGCAGGTCCTTGGCGGGGAGGGCCGGGCGCGGGATTGGCTGGCGCGGGCGCCGCCCCCTTGCACACCAGCCTGGCGGGGCGGGAGCAGCCGGCAGCTGGCCGCCGCCTCTGCAGTGCCTCCCTCGGTGCGCTCCCTCGGCGGGGATAATGGGAGGCCTGGCGGCGGCCGATGCAGTACTGGAGGCCGGCCGAGGTAGAGCGCTGGGCCTGGAGGGCAGGGGAGGCCGTGTGCAGGCCGGGAGCGGGTCCTTGGGATCTCCAGAGGCCTGAGAACTGAAGCAGGAAAACAAAACACTGGAAGGCACAGGGGCCCATCAGCGCTGGGGAGGCAGCTGGAGCAGGAAAATGGTCCTGTCCAGCCTTTCTTCTCCCGGCCCCTTCCCCTCCAGGACGCTGGGGCCTGTGCAGGACTGCTCCTTGCCTGCTACCAGCCTGCCTCACCAGTGTCTTTGGCTTTTTTTGCAGGTGGAAATAAATGTTCGTGAAGGAACGGGGCCCTGGGCACAAGGGGCGACTGTCAAGGTACTCTGCATGCTTGCGCGCGCTCGTGTGTGTGTGTGTGTGTGTGTGTGTGTGTGTGTGTGTGTGTGTACGTGGGCGCGCGCGGTGGCGGTGAAGTGTTTGACTGGATTGGATAAAAATAAAGGGTCTCCTCTGGATATCCCTTAATCTCCCACTGTGTGTGTAGCAGCAGCTGAGGGGGAGGGGCGGCGGGAGTGTGGGCGGCCAATGAATTCTCAGGCCTGTGTGGGTTTTGTTTGGATTCGTTTTGCTTTCTCAGCTGGATGGTTTGGGTGCAGTTGGGGTTTGGTTTGTCGAACTGTATGTATATGTGCGCGTGTGTGTGTGTGTGTGTGTGTGTGTGTGTGTGTGTGTGTGTGTGTGTGTGTTTTAAAGACGTGCAACCCACTTCCCACCCCTGCCTCTGGAAATCTCTGGAGAATGGCCCTGGCACTGTTGGTTTGCATCCAATCTGCAGAAATCCCCGGGGTGCGTTGTCGCGGGGAAGTGGGGGTGAAAGACAGTAAGGGGGAGGGAGAATTGCACTCCTGAGTCTGAAGCTGATAGGGTGTCATTAGTCATGCTGCTGTCACCATGGAGATGGCTGGAGAGAGGAGGAGGTGGTGGGGGTGAGGATATTTTGGGTAGGGTGGGGGCTGATGCAACATCATGGCTGGGAAACCAGCGGGTGTCTGCTGTTATTCTGTGCCACTTGGTGTCTGGGAGACTGGGAAGGCAGTGTTCCCTGGTGTGAGGGAAGCAGAGAAAGGGGCTTTGAGCCACTCCAGGTGGGTTTTCAGAGGGTGGTGTAGGTCATTTGGGAGGGGAGAATGAAGTCTGGGGAGAATCTCTTCACTAAATAACTATGACTAATCCTCCTAGGTTAGCTAGGACCAGATCAGTAGATTTTCTTCTAGTTTGCCCCGGATTACAGGGCCGGGGGGCTCACTCTAAATTTGGAATTACTCAGCAGTAGCCTCTGGCCCAGGAGGTGGGGGGACTGGGACAGAAGAAAACACTGTGGCTGCCTCTAAAGAACAGAGGTTGGGAGTGAGTGTGGGGACAGGTGGGCAGGCCAGGCCCAGCAGGGCTCTATCTTGCATAGAGGAAGCCCTGAGCCTGGTTGCTTAGGTAGCAGGTGGGTGAGCTGAGTGTCCCTGCATGCTCCTGTCTTCCTGCAAGTCTACCTCCTCCTGCTTCCTGGGAAAGCTGTGGGAAGCTCTGAGGAGGTGCTGGAAATGGCACTCTGCCACCTCACTGGTGTTGACACTGACAGGGTGGGGCTCTGCTTCCTCCTGTGTGTGTGTTGGGGGTTCCTGAGCTAGCTTACAAGGTGAATATGAAGGCCAGGGTTATTCCCTGGCTTCTTCCCAAGCAAATACTTGAAGAAGGATGTGGATTTTGCTTCTGAAACAACTTCTTAGGAAGGAAGAGGCCGGTGACAGCTCTCCGGGAGAGCTGGCATGCCTCGCTGAGGCTGGGAGTTGTTGCTAGTCATCTGGGAAGGAACTGTGGGGGACCCCAGGCAAGCAGAAGCATTGGCGATACTGTTTGTGCGTGCGCGCTGAGAGAACTGTGAGCTCACACTGGCTCGCTTACGCTCTTGGGAGCCAGAATCCAGTTTCCCACCTCCGCTTCCTTTGGCCACCCACTGCTGGCTGGGGGAGTTATAGTCGCTCGGTATGCTGCTCCAGGACTGGGCACTGGAGATGTGAAGATTATGAGGGAGAATCTTTTGTCCCCCAACTCTGAAAGCCGGACAAAAGGATGGGGACAAATGGGCTCAGGGAGAGGGGAAAGCTCCCTCCTCCTTACTTACTTCCTTGTCTGCTTACTCTCTCGAGCACTCTGCCTGGCTGCCTGCCATGTGGTGGTGGCTCTCCATGGCAGACCTGCTTCTTCCCAGTCCACTAGCACGCTCTCTATTTCTACCACCTCTTGTGCTACCCTGGGATGTAGCCAATACCCTGGCCCCAGTGTTAGGAAAATCCAGAGAAAGCCCTCTGTAGGTCCTCCCCTCCCCTATTCTCAGGAACTTCATTCCTTTTGCCCCCAGCATGAATCTGCTTAGACTGAGC
Organism: Uromys caudimaculatus; assembly: GCA_028551405.1. Classification (NCBI taxonomy): domain Eukaryota; kingdom Metazoa; phylum Chordata; class Mammalia; order Rodentia; family Muridae; genus Uromys; species Uromys caudimaculatus. Next base: position 59,035,581 of record CM052700.1, read on the forward strand.
TGCCTGCCTCAGACCCGTAGCTTCCTCTCAGCCTCGATGCCACAGTACTCAGGTCTGAGCTCATTTCTGGTTTTATCTTTTCTGCACATTGGATTTTCTCAGGTGCCCTGTTGGGATGACAGAGGTTTGCCCACTCTATTATCAGGTCATGGTAAAAGAGCTCCTCCTGTGGTCAGGATAAAGGGAGTATGTGTACATGTGTGTATGTGTGCAGGTTCCCACAGGATGGGTATGGGAGGGGTAAGCCCCAAGGGTGAATGGTGTCCAGCAGCCAGAAGAAATAATGCATGTCTCCTTGTGTGCTAGGCGCTGCCAGGAATATTCTGATGTGTGGGTGTACACAGTCCTGGCACAGCCACAAAGCTTAGCTTGATGAATGCAAGTTGTCGGTTTACTGTATATCGTGCTTCATGTCGTTTCCCCATGATATATCCCAGGGACTAGGCCACAGCATAATGCCCTGTTGCCTCCTCCTTCCCCTCAGCTGCCAGTGCAAGAGCACCAGGCTGCCTACTTTTGGGCTCCCACACTCTGCCTCATGGGAGCATTCACTCTACTGGCTAAGGATGTCTGGAAACTATTTTGGTATTGGGCCCAGGATCTTTGCCTTCTACCTCTCCTTTTAGCCACCCCAAAAATGTCCTGTTGAGAATCTGCTCCTTTTGACTCTGTGTACTCTTGGTCATTCCTGACTGTTCCTTTCTGCCTGTCCTTCAGCTCTTTGCAAGAGTCAAGGAGCCCCTTCTCTCAGCAGTAATTTATAAGCAGCAGTAAAGTTGAAGACAGGTGGGCCTATCAGACTGGAGCAGAAAAGAAACCAGTCCAGAGGATGGTAGATTTGAGTTGGAGAACGGAGAGGACTTCCCCATGCTTGGTAGGAGCTGGGGCTAATCACAGAGCTCAACTTTGGTGACCCCAATCATTTTCGAATGACTGTGGGAGAAGAGGAGGGACTGTGGCAAAATAGCGTCAGCTGGAGTAGTAGCCTTCTGTCCATCACAGTGCGGGGACCACCATTGATGTTTCTGCGGCCCTCTTGCTGGGTGCTCATCTGCTTCTAGCTGCAGATGGACTTTTCTGCTAGAAATGGGCTTTGTGGTTTTGCCAAGTTCCCTCCCATACCCTGGAGGCTGTGGCAAGTGGTTTGGCTGGCTGGGGGGTCTGGGCTGGGAGTATGGCAGAGGCTTTGTTTTGACTCCGCTGTTGGGTCTCCCGATACTCTTAAGTCCTCTTTTCCATCCCTGGCCTCTTGGGCTTTTGGCCTCATTTCCTCCCTCACCCAGACATCTGGCCGTCAGCAGGACCCCCTGTTCCCAGTCTCTGAGGGGGAGGTGGCTTTCTCTTGGGCCAATTTAGGCAGTCTGGGCAGACGGAACAGGAGTGGCTTGCATGAGTAGAACCTGTGGTTTGGAGAGCTAACCAGGGCTCTGTCCCATTCTCACCCACTCTATTTCCCATACTAAGTACAACATAGGGAAACAGAAGTTACTATTAACCTTACAAAGCCATAAGATGTGGACTAAATTACTTCAGTTACAAGTGGGGAAACCAGCATTGCCAGTATGTTGTGCAGTCAGTAGCTTTGATCTCCACTGCGTTTGAGGCATATGAACTTGCACACACCACAGACAGAACCTGTCATCCATGTGATTTCTTTGTGTGTGCCAGGCTTACTTTTTGACTTTTTGAACTTCGGGGGACTTTTAAGAATCAACACTTGCCGGGCAGTGGTGGCGCATGCCTTTAATCCCAGCACTTGGGAGGCAGAGGCAGGTGGATTTCTGAGTTCGAGGCCAGCCTGGTCTACAGAGTGAGTTCCAGGACAGCCAGGGCTACACAGAGAAACCCTGTCTCGAAAAACCAAAAAAAAAAAAAAAAAAAAAGAATCAACACTCCAGCCTTATTTCAAACTCGGTGCTTCCAGGATCTGGTAATGGGTTAGGGTCTTGTGTTCTGGAGCAGATACAGAGGAAAGGAAGCTTGGTGTTGGGAAGAAAGTGTTGGTTTGAGATCCTGAGAAGACTGGATAAAATACCGTCTGTTCGTTCGTGTGAGTTTGAACATCAGTTTATCAAGAGTGAGGGTCTCCTGGCTGTGGTGGTGCCCACCTTTAATCCCCACACACAGGTGGATCTCTGGAGTTGAGGCCAGCCTAATCCAGAAAGCCAGGGCTGCAAGTAAGACCCTGTCTGGAAAAGCTTGGCTGGCTGGAGATGTGACTTAGTTGAAGAGCATTTGCCATGGACTCAATCTCCAACACTGCCCAAAAGAAAAAATGTCACCTTGTAAACATTTACCTAGATATAGTGTTGTGTGCCTATAATCTCTCAACACTTGGAAGTAGACCAGGAATTAATTCAAGGTTATCTTTGACTATATAGCTAGCTTGAAGCTAGCCTGGACTATCTTTTTAAAAAACAGTTTGTGTCTTATCGACTTTTACTGCTTCACTGGCTGAGAGGGAGCAACAAGTAGTTGAGTTCTTTGCTTATGGGCTCTGCCATTAACTATGAACAGTCACTTGTCATGGCTTCTCTGCAGCAGAGGCCTTGCCTTCCAAAGTTAGTTTTTCTCAGACTAAATCTAGAAACGGACCAGATTGGGTTTCTCCTTTTTTTTTTTTTTTTTTTTTAAAGTTCCGAGATGCAGTCCCACTTTGTACAGTCAGCTAACAGCTTGCACAGTTTGCCTCTGGTGCCGGGTACCATTCAAAGCCTCCTGAGCATCCAGCGGTTTCCACAGTCTTGCTCTTGGACATCCTGTAACTGAGGGCTTCTCTGTGTGATGCTGGGCTGGGTCAGACCCTGGACAGCACTGCTTTTGAACTTGCCTCTGGCCCTGCATGGGGCTCTTGGTTTGCGAGCCTCCACCCCCTTTCTGGACACTGCCTCCCCAGTCTTCCTCACATTGCTGTTTGGTACAGAGAGTCTCTGGGAGCAGCCAAAAGGTTTACCTGTACCTCAGCTTCTGTAGATAAAGATCTCTCCTGCATGCTCAGGAATCTGATGGTGTAAAGTCTGAATCACGTGAACCCCTGAAGGGTGCGTGTGCGCTCAGAGACTGAACTCAGGACCTCACACATGCAAGAACAGTCTGCTACTGTAATGTCCTCAGCCCTCTTTTTGCCCAGGCTTTTGAATGCATTTTGTAGCCCAGCAGGCCTTGAATTTGGGATCTTTCTTAGTCTCCAGAGTAGCTAGTGTCATAGCCCTCTTCCACCAGGCTGTTCTTTTATTTAGAATTTTAAAAATGTTTAAATTATTTCTTGTAGAGCTGAGGATTGAACCTAGGACTTGCTAGGCAAGTGTTCTACCACTAACCTTTATCTTCGGGCCTTCATATGGTGATCCTTACTAACCTAGAGGTGTAGTCCTTTCCTCTGAGGGGCTGACCTCATATTGTGATTTCTGTAAGGATGGACACCCCTGTCATCTCGGTGGCTTTAATTGAAGCGTCTTGGCCCCTACTTTCTCCAGCTGAGGCTCTTCTGCCCTTTTGTTTGCATTGTTAAACATGAATGTGAAAATGTGAATTTCTTTTTTGTCTTAGCTGCCTAGAGAAAGGGCCTAAACTGTCTTGCTGCAGAATATTACTTAAGGGACCAACATGCCAAGTGTAGGAGGATTAGGGTCTAAGCAAATCCTGGTTGTGTGTCTGGCCAGGAACTCTTATGCCCTTGGTGCTTAAGTAATTGGATTTCTGAGCCCCGCCCCCATGCGTCCTCATGAGTAATCCTGACCTCATGGGCTCTGCATGGAAACAAAGGCACTGAAAGGTTTGCAGCTCATCCCTATCAGAATTCCCCAGCTCTGCTCTGCTGACTGCTTCTGCTTCTCTCTCAGCAGTACCCACTGTCTTCTCTCTAAAAGAAAAGATAGAATACTTGCCTGGCAAGTCCCAGGTCATTTTTCTGGCCTGCAAGCTTTGTTCCCAGTCCTGCTAAGCAGACATTTACTAAAGGGACTGTTGCCTGTCATCTACTTCCTGTCCCTCAGGGAGGTTCCATCCAGGACTCTACTGACTCTTCTACTGATGGGGACAAGCAGGGAGGCAGAGACACCTGACAGGCAGGCAGAGGCCCCCGGAGGAAGGGCTGTGAGTGGGGAACCTGGTCCGAATCTGCAAACACAGCTATGTTTTCCCTGGGGTACCCCTCAGACCACTGTCTCTGCTCACTGGCTCAGGTTGACCTGGGGTGCAGACAGTTCCTTCTGACCCCCCTGGTCCTGGAGAGAAGTAGAGACTAGATCTTCAAAATGTGAGTAGTTGTCCTGTTCCCAAACTCTAGGAAAATGGATTTCTGGTGGAGCTGGAGACCTTCCTGTCGATATAAAATAAAACGCAGGTCAAAGGGTCCAAGCCACAGTGTTTTCTGGAGCCAAATATGAATGACTGAGGCCCAGGAACACAGGACTAGGTTATTCCAAATTCTGTGGGCCAGTGTGGTGACTGTGCCATACGTTTTTGGTGGTGGTGGTTTATTTATTTTTTTATTGTTTAAGAAACCAAACAAAACCATAAATCAAAACACCTTACAAATAAATGGCCTGGTGAAAACAGCAGGCAGACTGCAGTGAAGTGAGAAAATCTCTGCTGTAGGTCCCGGATGCTATGGCTTCCATTCTTGGGTTCGGGGGTTGATGGAAGCTGTTGTATTCTTATATTCCAAAATAATTTGCCTAGTAGTCATAGAATATTCAGCTACATAGGCGTTCAAGTAAATGGCTCTTCAGGGGCTAGGAGGGCTCAAGATAAATTACCTCTGACCCTGCAATATTTCCAACTCAGTGATCTTTGAAGTGCTCTAATCAGTCAGTCCGCTTGTTCAGCGTAGGTGTGGTTTCTTTGGTCAACATGCCCAAGAGCTGTCCACCTGTTTTTCTCTGCATTTCTCTATTTTTTTTCTCAATACTAGGACATTCTTTAGGGCCTCAGTCTACCCTCGTTCCCATTTCATGCTTTAAGCATAGCTCTCTTCCTAGTCTGAGCATGCTCTGTGACATGCGTGCCAGGATTTCTTAGGTCAGAATCATCTAGGGAGGGTACCAGGGGGCTGCCTGGCCAAAATAAGCATGTGTTGGGCCAAACTTGTGGGCATGGGTTCCTATTTTAGACTGAGGTGGACAGAAAATGAGGGTGGATGGGGTCCCAGATAATCCTCCCGGAAGGTCTCTGTAGGCAAGCCATGTGGGGTCTCCTCACTGGCCTCATTCCTTGTCTTCTCCCATGGTTGAACTCTCTGCTTCCTCTGCCCTGTGGCCTGCCTTCTGTTGTTTTTCGCTGGTTTCCTGTTTTCCAGCTGTGGGCTCTCAGAGACATCATTGGGCTCCTGGGTAGTAGTTAGGGCTTAGCTGTGGGGTTGTGTGGTTGCAGTGGCGTGTGTCTTGGGGCTTCCTGGCAAGGAGTCCAGTCTGAACTCGTTGGCTAGGAGCCAGAACCCAGAGTTCTGTGTCCAACCTCACGGGCCCAGAAGTTATTTAGAAAAACTTGTGGGTTCTATATTTGCTTGCCCAGGAGTGCATGCAAACACACACACACACACACACACACACACACACACACACACACACACTGCATATATGTATATGAGAATATATTAGAATGATGCCTTTGCTCTCCACTAGGTCTCTGAATGAGTTCTGAGGAAGTGGGATATGGAGAGGAGATGGGTGAGTGCCAGAACACACCATCCCTATACACTCCCACCCCAGCTTCCACCACAACAGGCAGGGCCTTGCTTTAGCTTGTCTTGAGAGTCTTTAGCAGCCAGTCCCTCTGGTTTAACTAGTTTAGCAGCTCTCAGCCCCTGCTCATGTTAGAATTATCTGAGCAGCTTTTCAAAAAGGGGGTATCGGTGTTTAGGCTGCGGGGGCCTTGATGCCCCCTGTGTGGAGTGGAGCAGGTCCCGGTGCTGCTTGACGTGCTCTAGACGGTTAGAGTGCAGTTGAGGCTGAACGGTCGCCTCATCAGTTTGGCTCAAACCTGTGGGCTGCACCCAAACGATGAGCATCTGGGGCGGCTAAGATCAGATCATCCCATGAGACTGATCTGTGAGCTTGATGATTAAAGTGGTGGTGTTCAGAAGGATGCTCTGAGATCGTAGAATTGGAGTTTCCTCATCTCAGCCTTTAATCTTAAAATCTTATTTCTTTGTGTGTGTGTGTTCTCATTTGTGCAGGTACATGTGCACATGTGTACGCATGAATACAGGGGATGAAGGTTTACTTTGCTTGTCTTCAGTCTGTGTCTACATGCTAAGTCGGTCCCCCTCACTGGAACCTAGAGCTTGCTGGTTTGGCTCCTCAGCAGCCAGCTTGTCCTTTGGACTCCCTGTTTCTGCTTCCAGAGTGCCAAAGCTACAGGCAGGCATAGCATTTTAATTTTTAAGCTTTTAACTGAAGTCTAATGCATATGCAGGAAGGAAAGCACGTTACATAGAGCGTGTTAATTTCTCACAAACACACCTATGTAATCAACATCTAGCTCTGAAAACGACTCTTGCCCTGTTAGAAGTGCTCAAGAGTTTCTATGGCACTTGGGCAGAGTCAGGGTGTGCCATAATGTGGCAATATGTGTGCTGGCTTTGGGCCTGGAAGCTTTTAACGTGGCCTCTGCCAGGAATACCTTTAAACACCTACTCTGGCATAGATAGGTGTCACTGTGAAAGGGCACAGGGCAGGGGACCTTGCAAGTTCCTACCCTGTGTGACCATCTTAGCTCCTCTAGCTCCTTTTCCACCTGGGGGTTTAAGGTGATGCCAATCTCCAATTTTGAGTTAAAAATAAAAGCCTTTGTCCTTTTCTTGCCCTTAATTCTGTTTAAGATTAATAAACTAATCTTCTGAAAAACTGGAAGATGGCAGGGGAGGGTATTTGGTGGTAACCTCACAGTGCAGCTTTATGTATTCAGACCTCCTCTGACCTGTGTCCCAGTGTGGTGTGGCTGAAAGTGGAGCTGTTATGTTGTCAGCGCTTCACCCTGGATGACAACTAGTACCAGGTCATTTATGAGTGTACTACATGCACGGGGTGAGCCCATGGGCAAACAGATCATAGCTCTGTCTGTTAGCAACAGCCAGGTAGCCCGGTTAACTCAGTCCAGGAGACTGGCCCAGGGGCTGATGTTCCCTTCATGATGGGTGGGGCTGGAGCTGGGAACGTGTGTCCTGTGTTCCATGTATCTGCTAGGTACTTAATGGCTTGAGAGCATCTTTCTCTTTAGTGCTATTGCTCCCTTTGCACATCAGTGTGAATGACTAGGCAAGGTGTTGTGGGTTACTGCGTTCTTAGGGTTATGCGATTCTTTGTGTCATATGAAAGAAATGATCTCATCTACTTTGTTAAATTTTTTTCACCATTAGAAGTGTTTTTTTAACAGTCAGATGACTTAACAGTGTCTGATTTGCTTACATTGTGAGGTCAACTGGTAGCTTTTGTGTTTGCATTGTTAGATGTCAGTAGAATGGGTGTTAGCTTTCTGGCTTTTCCTTGTCCTATGCCTGTTGGTGTAAAACATTTACCATGTATTTTCTGAGATCCATTTCCAAATTATTCCCATAATGTACATGCAGTTAACTGCATTACATTTCCTCTGCACTGTGACTTTTGTGCTCTGCATTTCTTTTTTGTTTGTTCAAATTTGTTTTATGAGTATTTTGCCTAAAATGTATGGACATGTACCTGCTCAGAGGAGGGCATTGAACCCTCGGAAGCTGGCGTTCTAGGTGGTTGTGAGGCACTGTGTGGATGCTGGGAACTGGATCCAGTTCTTCAAGAGCGACAAATACTCAACTACTGAGCAATCTCTCCAGCCCTATTTTTGAACTTTAAAAAAAAAAATCATTGACAGGGATGAGGGGAAGCCAGGGTTTCTTTATGTAGTCCTTGAGTGTCTTGGAACTCAGTATGCAGAGCAAGTCGGCCTTGACCTCACAGAGATCTGCCTACCTATGCTTCCCAAGTGCTGGGATTAAAGGTGTATGCCTTTATGCCTGGATATTTCAAAACCTTTAAAGTAGTATATATCTATTTAAAGACATCAAATAATATAAAACTGTGTAACTGGAAACTCAGGTCTTTCCGTTCTGTGTAACAGCTAAACACTTCTCTCTCCACAATTCCCTCCCTAGGCCATACCCATTTGCTTACTAAATGTGCTAAGGACACTTTCCTATGTCAGTGTGTCTATCTTAGCCTTTTCTGCAGAACGTAGCCATGGCAACCCACACCTGTAATCCTAGCTCTTAGGAGGCTAAGGCAGGGAAGAAGAATTAAGGCCAGGCTCGGCTGCACAGTAAGAGGCTCTACAAAGCAACAACAAAAATGGCCATGGAGTTTTTAATAGTATAAATTTATATAATTTAACTTGTTTCCCATTGGCTGTTGTTCACAATTCCAACTTTTGAATGACTTAATTTATTAATGATGACATGGTTTTTAATTTATTTATATATTAACAAATATATTTGCATAGGTAGATTAAGAATCATAAATGGCTTTAATTTTATTTTTTGAGAGAGGATATTGCTGCTTAGCACTGGTTGGCCAGGATCTCACTCTGTAGAACAGGCTAGCCCTGTACAGAGACCCACCTGCCTCTGCCTCTCAAATGCCAGGATTAAAGTGTGCGCCATCACACCCGATCTAAAATAACATTGTAGTGGGTATCACCAAGTTATTCTCGCAGAAGACATCCTGAGGGCCAGCAGGATGAGTCAGTAGGCAAAGGGCCTGAGTTTTGACCTTTGGAACTCGGGGTGGAAACAGCTGACTTCTGAAAGTTGTTCTCTACTTTCCGTGTATGCATGGTGGCACATGTGCACCCCATACAAACACGTCGTACACACAATTACAGCAGAAAAACTTAAAGGAGAATCAAATGATTTGTTTTTCAAGACAGGGTTTCTTTCTGTAGCCCCGGCTATCCTAGAACTCACTCTGTAGACCAGGCTGGCCTCGAACTCGGAGATCTGCCTGCCTTTGCCTCCATATGCCTCCGGAGTTCGTCCTCACTGCCAGACCCAAATGACCTTTTTTATTAAAAGAGAACTTGAATGCCTTAAAATACTTGTCATTTGCGTTTATCCTCAGTATTGCATACAGTATGAGTTCTTAGTTTCTATTGTTCCGCAAAATGAATGTTACTGATATTAATTTCTGGCACACATTTATACAAACACAGAGGTTTGTGTGTCAGTGGTGGGGACTGAACGTCCTGAGCTTGGCTATAGCATTCCTTGGTCCCCTCCAACCAGCTTCTGGCTTATTTAAAGGGTATGTGTGGGAGTTCCCCTTTTGTCTCATGTAAAGACGTAACCTGTGAAGCCAGTTTATTATGACTTTCTCTTAAGCTTTTACAGTTTCATTTTAGATTTCCATACTTCTAAGGTGAAATTTATTTTTATATATGGTATGAAGCATGGATTAAACTCAGAGACCCCATTATCTCTAATTTGAGTGTCTGTAGTCTGTTCAGCAGTTTACAGTTCTGTGAAGTGTTTCGTATACTTTCCACCATTGTAGGGACTAAGCAGTTTTCGTGGCTGGAGAGATGGCTGGATGGTTAGGGATATTCACTTCTTTTCCAGAGATCCTGAGTTTAGTTCCCAGCACCAACATGGCAGCTCACAACCGTTTAAGTCCAGTTCCAGTATCTCGCACCCTCTTCTGGCCTCCATCCATGGATATCTGCATGCGTGCACACACACACACACATATTAAGAATTTACGTTTGTCCTTTTTTTTTTTTTTTTTTTTCTGTTCTTTTTTGTTACTGTTTTCATTTCTTCTTCCAAATAAGTTTGTGAAAGACTTGTCAATCTCTGTCAAGAATATTGGGTGTTTTCAGTTAGAATCATAGAGGACTTGGAGGTTTGGGGGTGGATGGATGATTTTATATTGATTCCTCTCCAGAAAAGAAAGTGCCTCCTTTTGAAACCAGTCTTGCTCTATAGAACAGGCTGGCTTGGCCTTGCCTCCCAAGTGCTGGGATTAAATGCATGTGCCACTAGGCCTGGGGAGTGCATCTTTCTACCCTAGCCCTTCTGGGTTTCTACCAAAGCTTTAATGTTTCCCTGTGTCTGTCACACAGTCTTCGTCACCATTGCTGTTGTGAATGTGGTTCCCCCAACCCCATTGCTTTCCACAATCGTATATTGCTAGTGATTTGGACTTGGGACCTCACCTATTCCAGACAAACTGTACAACTGACCTACACCCTTAGCCACTATTGGCCTTTTGTTGCTGGGTGAGTACGTGTGTCTGGTATACTCACGTGTGTGTGTGTGTGTGTGTGTGTGTGTGTGTGTGTGTGTGTGTGTGTGTGTGAGAGAGAGAGAGAGAGAGAGAGAGAGAGAGAGAGAGAGAGGAGAGAGAGAGAGAGAGAGAACGCTAATGCTTTCACTCCCTTGACACAGGGCAGGGTGGAAGGCAACAGCGTCTCCCGTCTCTGCACCCCCACAGCAGGGGTTAGAGGCACATGGCCACACCCAGCTTCCCTGTGTGAGTGCAGGCCTCATGCTCTCACGGTACACACATACGTACACACAACACTCACCCTGCTGAGCCAGCTTCCTGTCCCAGTCCCAGCTGCTGTGCTCTTTAGCCCATTGCTGAAGGCACATTGGAGATGCCTGTTTTTTATCAGCTGTCCGTGGTGCGTCCCTGTCTCTGTCCCTCTGTGACTACACTAGTGCTTGGATGTAGCTTCCTTGTGGTAGGGTACCCATCCGTTCCAGTTCCCCAGCACCTGGCACAAAGCCTAGCCTGCAGTAAATGCTTTTAATAAATGCTTGTGGGATCACATTGGTGAGAGAGACAGTGAGCTTCATATCTTCAAAGTATGTTGCCTGGGCCAAGGCCAGGAATGAAGCCTGAGGCAGCTCTGGCCCCAAGCCTGGAGGCTGGGATCTGGGCAACAGATGGAGCACCCTCCCTGTCTCTGCAGGAAAAGAGGGGGTCCTGGGCCGTTTTCCCACAGGAGGCTTTAGGGAGGAGTCTATATCTCGTAATTACCCATAATGACCAGTAACCTTCTTGTCACTCACCCTGTTAAGTACTAGTCTGTCGAGACCTGTGCTCTTCGTTCCCAGATCTGTGGAGGTGTCTCAGAACAAATGAATCCTCCTCTCTCCTCAGGATTCATCAGGGCAGGAAGCAGAGCTTGGGAGGCTGCTGGTGAGGTGTGCTCCACAGCTGTGTGCTCAGGGTAGCATCTTGCTTTCGACTGCTCTGGTCCCCCCAGATGTCTGTCCCCCCAGATGGTTCTGAGGCCAAGTTTTCTGCCTGTCAGCATGCTAGACTTTCCCATGGCCATTGTATTTCCAACTTCCATTGGGAATTGTGGAATGAAAGGCATTTGTTTTTCCTTTTTAGTGTGTTCTGTGAGCATGTGGGCTCGTTGTAGAGGTCAGAGGACAACCTGACAGGTTGGTTCTTTCCTTCTATGACTTGGGTCCTAGGGATTGAAATCAAATTGTCAGGCGTGGTAGCAAGTGCTCTTACCCAACTGAGTAATCTTGCCAGTCTGGAAGGGCACAATTTCTTGATATGGTGTACCATTCTATCCCACACCCTTGATCAAATCTTCAAGTCCTGGTCTCTGCTGCCCCAAGAGCTAAGGCGATGATAAAGATATCTTCCTCACCTAGCATTCCTGTGGCATATGAGCAAGGGATCCCTTCATCTTTCGAGGGCTACATACATACAGCCCACAGGCTTAGATGTGTGGGGAGCTTCCATTGTTGTGAAGCAGGGGTCAGGATATCTGCCTCTTGGTGTGCATGAGGTGTCCTCTGTACCTCCCTCCACCAGCGCTGTTTCTTGTGTCTGGACATGGCACTTTAACCTTGTCTGGGATGGCCCCCCATCTGTTCACTCACCTCTCCAGCAGGCAGCAGGGTAAGAAAGTCTTTGCTGGCCACTTTGCTCATCTGTTGTAAATCCTTGGGAACAGTTGAAGCAGGAGTGCACCCAGGAATGTTGGGGTTTGGGGAAGGAGGTGGGAGTACTGTTCTGAGCCCCCCTATACAACTTCATTTGCCCATCTGAGTGGGCAAGATACTGAGTTCCAGGTGTCCCAGGGCAGACAGGGGCTTCTCCTGGCAGTCACTGCTGTATCCCTGCCAGCCCTGGAGGAACTGCCTCCTCAAGGTACAGAGCTGAAACTAACAGATGGACCTCCGTGAACCTGTGGAGGTGATCCAAATGCATCCTCTCAGAGCAGAAAGCATTCCGACAGAAGCACCGTGTTGCTGGGCCGCCCAGGATGAAGCTTGCTTTTACCCTTGCTTCCTGTGCACACACTGCCCTGTTTAAGGAGCTGATGTGGAAGAGCAGGGGGATAAGTGGGGTTGGGGTTCATGATATCACACATGACATGCGTGCACGCGCGCGCACACACACACACACGCGCAGAGGCCTGGATCTCTGGTAAAGCCTGCTATCGTATGAGCCAGCCTGTGAGAGCCGTGTTTACCAAGCTCCTCAGCCAGCTGGGCCTTCCCTCATTGGTGCTCACTGTCGGGCCATAGAAGGGGGCTTCTCAGACCTAGTTCAGGTTGAATCATCCTTCCATGTCCTACACGTAAATCCCGTTGTTGGCGACTCCTGTGCCTTTGGGAGTCTGAGAAGCAGGTTGTCTGGGGATGAGTTAACCAGGGGAATCTGCTTGCTTGGACTGGAAATCTTTAAGTGTGGTTGCTTATAAAACACTCATGCACAAACAGGGGAGAGCAAAGCTGCCAGACCTCAGATCCAGCCAACTCTAGAAATGGTGGAAAGGTTTTTGCTGCAGTTTGTTTACGTGTGTGTGTGTGTGTGTGTGTGTGTGTGTGTGTGTGTGTATACATTGATGCGTGATGGGGCAGTGGTGGTGCACACCTTTGATCTCAGCACTCAGGAGGAAGAGGCAGGTGGATCTCTGTGAATTGCGGGCCAGCCTGGACTACAAAGTGAGTTCCAGAACAACCAGGGCTACACCGGGAAACCCTGTCTTGGAAAAAAAATTTTTTTTAAGTTCGTTGCAGATAAGGAAAGTCTAGTAAGCAGAAAGGTATTATATTTTTCTTCCATTAGTAACTTATTAGTATTTTGGTTTTCTAGAACAATTTTTCATTTTAATGTCTTCACTGAATTTTTATCCCATTATCATACATGTTTACTGTATACACTGCAGTCTCTCTCTCTCTCTCTCTCTCTCTCTCTCTCTCTGTCTCTGTCTCTCTCTTCCAAGACAGGGTTTCTCTGTGTAGCCCTGCCTGTCCAGGAACTCGCTCTGTAGATCAAACTGGCCTCAAACTCGAAGAGATCCTCCTGCCTCTGCCTCCTGAGAGCTGGGATTAAAGTCATGCACCTCCATTGCTTGGCTGTATACACTGTTTTCTAATTAGGATAAAATGATATAAAATGTCTGATTTGTTTTTTTACTACATTTACTTGGGATATAAATATTTTTCTCTGTGAATATGTGGCTTTTTTTTTTTTTTGGTGAGGATTTTACAACTAAGACTTTCATACATTGTTGGTATCAATGCTTTAACTTAGGAAATAATAGAAACATCTTTTCAGTAAGAGTTTAGCTTTGTTTATTCTACCAAACTGTTTTTTTTTAAAGATTTATTTTATTTATATAAGTACACTATAGCTGTCTTCAGACACATCAGAAGAGGGCATCAGATCACATTATGGATGGTTGTGAGCCACCATGTGGTTGCTGGGAATTGAACTCAGGACCCCTGGAAGACCAGCCGGTGCTCTTAATGCTGAGCCATCTCTCCAGCCCTCTACCAAACTTTTTTAAAACAAATTTTTAAATATCTCGGGCACCTGTGTGAGAGGACAGCTTCTGGAAGTCTTCTCCTTCCACCATGTCCGTCCCAAGGATCAAACTCAGTTCCTCTGATTTGACAGCAAGCAGGTTTTACGTGCAGAGCTCTCTTGTCAGCCCCTGCTCTGCTAAGCTTTGAAATTATGGTCATGTGATCATAGCCTCATCAGTTGCCCCCCACCCCGAACCCCCAGCTCTTGGTTGTGACCAGCAGAACAGAGAATGGATACTGCTTTAAGAAGCTAATCGGAATCAAAGGGCAGTTGGGCAAGTAGGGGTTGACAGGCTTCTGGTATTTCAGTGTTCATCCAGGTAATCCTGGCCTCTTGGTGCATTTTCTCGTTCAGACCTGGGTTTGGGCTTGGAGTTCACACATGCTTGGAGACAATGCTGCTGGCTTTTGGACTGCATTTTGCATAGGTAGCAGGGAGGCCAGAAATGTCCACATCTGGCTAATGGTCAGAGCCTCCTCGGTGGCATGTTGTAACTTGCTTCTGAGCTGTTTCCTAGGGACACTAGGCTGCGGGACCAAGTCTCATGTCTGCCTAGGTGACTTGACTAATAGACCAGTCTGAGTCCCTACAGTCCTTATCTATACAGTGGAGAAGGCAAGTGCTTATCTCAAGAGATCTGGGAAAATTTAATAAGAGAAAAATGAATTAACTAAATGGGTGTAATTCTTTCTAGCTAAAAATTTCCTAGAAAAAATATCAATTTATATTTTTTAAATTTTCAAAATTCACTGTTGGTGATTATATTCCTTTTAACTCCTTTTGAGCAGCCTCAGATTCACTGTGTAGCCCAGGCAGGCCTGGAACTCCTGGTGATCCTCTTGGCCCAGCTTCTCACGGTACCCTTTAGCATCTCCTTGTTAAATAGCGGATCTTGTCTGAGGTGTGGTCTTGTCTGAGGTGTGCTCTGTTGGTCTTTTGGAGAACCATCAAGAACGGTGGATCAAAGCCACTGTCGTTTGTTTTCCTACCGGCTCCTGCCTTCTGCCTTTATTTCTCGTGATTCATTTTCTCCTCCTTTGGTTTACTCCAGACCTTCTTGGATTGAAACTGATTTCCCTCCTTATTTTGCAAAAGTCCTTATGAGATCAGGGGCTGCTCTGTTCCTAGATATTGTTCTCACTGATACTAATGTATCGTTGAGTCTGCAGTTGTGGCTTTGATTTTTTTCCCCTTCTGACCTTAGGACTGTTGAGGCAGCTTGCTAATAAGCTTCCCAGATGTTTCTTGGGTTAATGAGGGCGTGGAGCACAGTGCTTCTCCTGGGCTAACATGCTAAGCTGTGAGCCTGCTCCATGTGGGCCTGGATGTTGTGGTTAGAACCTCAGTGCCTGTGGGCGAATACCCTTACAGGGCCGGAAGGGGAGGGGCTGCTACCCTATGTGGAGGGAAAGGGTCTGACAGCCAGGGGGCTGCTCCACCGCGACCGGTGACCCTTCCCTCTTTATTTCTCAATCCCTGACTAGGTAGTGCACATGTCAGTCTTGTGTGAGGAGGGCCTGGGGCCTGGTGGGTGGGGACTGTTGAAGAGCCCTGAGATTTGAGCCCTTTTGTCACTGACAGCCTTCAACTTTGACCACTGGTTTAGTCCTGGCTTTTGTGTTTGCAAAAAAAAAAAAAAAAAAAGTAACCTCATCTCAGATGCTGGAAGGCCTTTAGGGGTCAACTGTTAACTTTCCTATTTTAAGACTGTGTAATTTTGACATAATTTCATAGTTTCCAAAAAGGACAAATATAAAGATCATTTCCACCCACCTCCTGGTGTCAGTGCTTTGTTACACTTCCTTCTCCCTGATTCTCATCTCTCCATGGTAATGGGAGTGAACCTGGGGCCTTAGTAATGCTAAGCATGCACTGTAGTGCCGAGTCATCCTAGTGCCCCTCTCTATGTAATTTTTGAGTCATCTGAAACATAAGTGTCCCAATAACCAGAGTCGACGGGGGGGGGGGGGGGG
>CM052700.1:59051470-59146756 GCA_028551405.1 Uromys caudimaculatus
GTAGTCACTTGTGAATCTGCAGAGCCCACACAAGTGCTGCTGGTGTCTGTGCCATCTTTGTGGAAGACATTTTGCCCTATCACAGACCACACCACCTTCTCAGCGCACACACACACCCATTTTTTGAGACGAGGTCTTTCTAAGTCGACTAGGCTGCCCTCAGATTCCCTTTGTAGCCCAAGTATGACTTGAATTTGTGATCTTTTTTCCTTAAGCTTTTCAAGTGGCTGGGTACAGGTGTTACGCTGTACCACCAGGCCTGGGCTTTGTTTTGCTCGGTATTTTGTTTGTTTGTTTTTAAAGTGTCCTTTAGCCTGGACTCCGAGGTTTTCCTTCTTAAAATTCTTTTTAACTTAAGTCCGCACCACCTGATTTTGTCTCAACTCTAAAGTGCAGTTGATCCTGGTTAGTGCCTGGATGGAAGTTCTTTTTGAATGCTGATAAAGAATATGGGCCTCTGAGGCGTGCAGCTGGATCGTCCAAGAGGAACTGGGTGGGGATCTGGTATCTACAGATCTGACTCCCTGGCTTCAGGCCTGGAGTCTGGGTCACGAGCTAAAGTCCACCGGCAGAGGGTTAGGGCAGGGCTGGCCCTGGGAACTGCCTGCCTTGTTCTTGCCTTCTGCTCCTGTGTTTGCAGTGCCAGGCCATAGCCTGTGCCCCACCCCTTCCCTGGCTGGTTTAGAGTTGGCCTGGGATCAAGGCTGAAGCTTGGGAGGGGAGGATTTTAAAACTCGCCACTGCCTGTCCCTGAGAACAGCGACGGGGAACAAGATCTCTACCCGGAGCGGGCAGTTGCCGCTTTTCCCAGGAGGAACTCCCGCTGGTTAAGGGTTGAACTTTGAGCCAGCTCCTCCCCACCCCCACAATTTGGTGCCTCTGTTTGGGGACGTGTTCTTCCCTAACCTGAGAAACGTGTCTAAACACTGTCATGAGTCTGAACACTGTCGTGACACTGTCACCTACTGCTTGGGTGAACAGGTGGCAGGCTCACCTGCTCCTTATCTTCCTCCAGGTGAAGGACATCTGGATCGGGTCATTTACATTACAAAAGGGCTGCCTCCCTGGCTGTTGACCCTCAGGTTCTCTTGTGATAGCTCTCCCCCGGGGTGGTGGGTGTTAAAAGTAATTTGTAGTTCTTTTCAGCAATTGATTAGCATTCACTTTCTTACCTACACCCCTACGCGAGGCTTCCTCCCTTCAAAGCCCTTTGGCAAGGTGTGAGGAGATTTATCTTTTGTGGAAAGGAACCTCCCTCTCCCCTGGGGTGGATCCCTACTGTCCCGTAACCTTACCGGAAAGGCCAAGGAGTTGAAATAGTTTTTTTCCTGATTTTCCAAACCGTCTTTGCTGCCGCTGCGCCTGCACTTTTGATTGTGTGTTCACTCTTAAGCCAAGCCCTCCCCCTTCAGCTTTGCCTTACAGCCTCTTATAGAGTTGGAGAGGAAGGCTTTATCTAAAGGCTTTTACACGCATGCACACATGTGAACCTATGGGAGTCAAAGGATAACTTCCTGGAGTTATTTCTCTCCTTCCATCCTGAGGGTCTGCAGGAATTAAGCTCAAGTTGTCAGACGCAGCAGCAGGTGCTTTTTACCCACAGAGCCATTCTACTGGCCTCACCAACTGTTGTTACTGTTACTTCTACTACTGCTCCTCCTCTTCCTCTTCTTCCTCTTCCTCCTCCTTCTCTTCCACCTCTTCAGATTATGCCTTTATTGAGATATAATTCACATAGCATTAAACTGACCCGTTTAAACTGCACAGTCCAGTTATGTTTAGGGGCACACCTCATACTGCTTTGTTTCATAAAATGTCTTATCACCTCCAAAGAAGCCCTTTGGAGACAGTAGTTAGCTCCTCAGCCCCCTCGGTCCCTGGCCACCACGAGTGGATGCTCTCTCTGCCTGTGGCTTTGCCTCATCTAGACATATTCATATAAATGGACTCATATTGTGTGACCCTTTGTGTCCCCTCTCTTTATTCTTCATGTTCTCAAGGGCTGCCTGTGTGTAAAAGTTCATAATTCAGAATAGCCCTTTGGTGGACTAGCCTGCGTTTTGTCTGCAGTGGGTGCACATTGGGGTTGTTTCTATGTTTTGACTGTTAGGCATACCATTGGAATGGGTAATCATATGCAAGTTTTTGTGTGAAAGTCATTTTTGTTCTATTTTGTTCTTCTGAGACAGGGTGGCATTGTATAAGCCAGGCTGATCTTGAACCCACTCTTGCCTCAGCCTTGAAAGGGCCTGAATACAGATGTGGGTCACCATGCTTGGCTAGTGTGCTCATTTGTAAATTGGGTTGTCTTTTTATTACTAAGTTGTATGAGGTTTTATGCAAACAGTCACTTATCAGATTATGATTTGCAAGTCCCTTCTGGTTTGCCCCATCTCCCTTCCCCTTGGTGTGTGACTACCCACATACACATGTAGATAATGGATTTCCTTGAAAGAGACATATATTATTAAAAGGACAGCTCATGGGAATTAGTTCTGTCCCTCCACCATGTGGGTTCCCAGGGGGACCAAATATCGGGCTCATGCCAGCAAGTGCTGAGCTGTCTCTGTCACCGGAGAAGCATTTGAATTGGTGAAGTCTGATTTCTCTTTGTTCTTTGTTACTCGATGTTTGAGTGTTATATCTTAGAATCCATTGTCTCATCTGGGGAAATGGCATATGCCTATCTTTTGGGAGTTGTATAGTTTCAGTTCTTAAGACTTATATGTTTGGTTCATCGTGAGTGGATTTTTGAATCTGGTTTGAGACACACACTCAAGTCCTGTTTCATATGGTATCTGGTTCTGCTATGGATCTTTTGAAAGGAAGACTCTTTTCCTATTGAAATATCTTTGTGTAGTTGTAAGCTCTTTTAAAAATGTATCTTTTTAAAGATTTTGTGTAATTGTTTGTGGGTGTGTGGGTGCTAGAGACAAACTTATTAGAGTCTGTTTTCTCTTTCCACCATGCGGGTCCCAAGGATTGAACTCAGACTGTCAGGCTTGGTGGCAAGTACTATTAACTGACTATCTTATTGGCTCCTTGCAGTCATGTGACATGCTTATACCAAATGAGATGATTAGATTGGTCATTACAGTTGTTTGTGTGAATTGTTTAGGTTTAGCTTTTACATGATGTAAATTAGTAATTTAAAAAAATTTATATTTCGGGCCAGGCAGTGGTGGCGCATGCCTTTAATCCCAGCACTCGGGAGGCAGAGGCAGGCGGATTTCTGAGTTCGAGGCCAGCCTGGTCTACAGAGTGAGTTCCAGGACAGCCAGGGCTACACAGAGAAACCCTGTCTCGAAAAACCAGAAAAAAAAATTATATTTCTAAGGTACAATATAACATTTCAGTACATGTATGTGATGCTTAATGATCAGATCTTCGTAGTTAGCATATCTGTCTCAAACATCATTTCTTTGTGTTGGAAACATTTAGTATTCTAGATTTTCAAAATTTTAGGAGTGTTTTGCCTGCGTGCATGTCTGTGCACCGTGTACATGCGGTGCCCGCAGAGCCAGAAGAGGTTGTTAGATCCCAAGGAAGTGGAGTTACAGATGGTTGCGAGCCACCATGCAGGTGCTGGGAATTGAACTTATTTCCTCTGAGAGAGCAGCAAGTGCTCTTAACCGCTGAGCCTTCTCTCCAGCCGCTCTTCTACCTATTTTGAAGTGTACAGTTAGCTGTTAACGATAGCTACCCTACTGTACTGTAAAACATTCGCAGTTGTTTCTCTTTTCCACCTGCACTCCTGTACCTATTAGCCATCCTCTACAGTTTTCTTGAGGTTTTTTTTTTTCCCTAATTCATCATAGGTCATTTTGTAAAACAAAAGCAAATTACTAGAAAAACAAGTTCATGCTCATATATGAAAGTGTCAAATTTTGATGCAAGTTCTAAAGTGAGCACTCCTGGCTTGTACCCTCGTCTTGCCATGGACAGATAGAGATGCAGAGCAATGCTGGCCCGGGGATGCTCAGAGGACTTGGCCATGCTGGCCATGCTCAGTCTGCTTCACTGGGCAGTCTTAGACCTGTGTTTCTCAAGCAATGCCTCGCAGGCCTCATTAGTGTCAACCGAGGCAAGAACAGCAGGTTCTGGTGCTGTTGTTCCCTCCCCCCAGTCTTGAAGGACAGCCTTCTCCAAGGCTTGCTAATGGTACAGCTTCTAAACTGTCCTCCAAATAAGGTGGGCCACGGACTGAGTGACACTCCACCTGTTACCAAGGTTGCTTCCTACAGTGTCTGGCCAGTAGTGGGATTATAAGGCCAGACAGATGTAGACAGACAACAGAGGTCTCAGACAGACCTCTGTTAGCCTACCTGGACAGTCAGTGTGTGCACGAGAACCATTATGCAAAGGCTTATGACTTAACTAAGGGGAATTTTAATGTAAAAACCCCACTGAATATATACTCAGTGGCCCCAGTTTTTAGAATTGTATGCTGCATTAAACTAGTAAACTCCAAACTAGATTTTGAAAGGTGCCAAATACAAACAAGGCATTCTTGGCCTTGTGTGCACATCCTCATTGCATCTGACAGTGGCGAAAGCCTCCCCCCCACCCCTGCCCAACTTTACCACACTGTTCCTTCTCGTCCTTATCTTTCCCTTGTGACCTCGCTTTATTCCCTGGACTTGTGCACCAGGGTTTCCCAGACTCTGTAATGAGTTTAGCGCATGCCTTTGATATTCTACCAGTCGGCACACAAAAGGCAGTTTCAAAGACAAGTCCACAGTCAGTGGCTCTTTCATTATATATTCAGAGTACTCGGGTGGAGGGCTATGTGCTCCTGCACATTTTAGTAGTGACTGTGACACAGTGTGAATGTAAGACAAAGTCAAACATCTAACAACCGCCAGGCCAAGACAAGGGCCCTGCTCTATTGCCAGTGTATCCCGGTGCCTAACAGTAATGCTGACTGTATGTTTGGAGAGATGGTTTATGATTCTTTATGGCTAGATGAAAGGTGGGTTTTTTAATAGACTGATTGTACTCACAGGTGGAGTTTCATTATTTTGTGAGACTGCTGTAGCTGGCTTCTACATAAGTCTCATGAAGTGGGGTGCTCTACTAGTCTGACTTCCCTGTTCCGTCATCTTTTTCCTTGGTATTTAAGGGTTTCCATGAATATCTAATATCCCGTTGTGTTGTCCCATAATTTACCCCAATGTTCTGTTTATAATCACTTTTCACTAGTACATAGAAAAGACTTTTTTAAAAATGCAGCTCTCCTCCTCACACACATAGATGTAGCAAATGTGCAGCTTGGTCTTCATGAGGGTCCAGAACAACTGGAGCGGGGGCTCCCAAAAACTGTTGCTTATATGTGGATATGTTCTTCCAGCTGGGCTGGCTTGTCTGGCCTCAGTGGGAGAGGATGCGCCTAGTCCTGAGGAGACTTGATGTGCTGGGGGGGGATACTGGGAGGGGGGGCTCCACCCTCTCAGAGGACAAGGGAAGTACAAGGGAGTGACTGGGAGGAAGGGCAAGAGTGGGGTGTAAAGTGAATAAAATGGAAAAAGAAAAGAAAAAGAAATGCAGATCTTGCATGCAATGGTGGCGCACGCTTTTAATCCCAGCGCTCGGGAGGCAGAGGCAGGCAGATCTACAGAGAAACCCTGTCTTGAAACTACCACCCCACCTCACCCCCCAAAAAGAAGTGCAGATCTTTAAACCAAAGTTCCTAGGCTCAGCATTACAAAGGGGGTGAAGGGTTCTTGCCCTAGTTATTTATTTACATATTCCATCATCAGTCCATTTAAAACAAAAGTAAGGAACCTGGTATGTCCACGTGTACACACACACACACCCTTGGATATCAGTTCCTCTTTGTTCTGAGACAGGGCTTCTCACTGGCTGTGTAGGTTAGGACGGCTGCCCAAGGAGCCACTTATCTCCACTTCCTTGCACCCACACCTGACTTTTTTTACGTGGGTTCTGAGGATCTGAGGTGGACCAACTGATCTGTGTCTCTAGTCCTCCACTACCCCCTCCACCTGAATCTTTGAGAAAGGAATGCACAGGGGAGCGAGCTCTTGGAGAGTTTGAGAGAGATGAAATCTGTTAATAACTCTGAGACCCTTCTTCATCTGTGGGAGTTTATTCTCCCAAAGAATTATAATTGGGGTCGCAGGGAGGGGTGGATAGCCGGGAGGCTGCGGGCTTCCTCGTTGCTGCTGTTGACGTTGAATTTGGCTTGTCACCAAAATCGATGTAGAGTCGGGAGCATTGGAAGGTTACATTTAAGCCAGAATTGCTTGCTGCATGCAGTTCATACTTCCACTCAAAACTATTAGCTGCCTTCTTCTTCTCAGTCCTAGTCCCTCTGACACACCTGAATTCCCTGGGCTTTGAGGGGGAGTTTGGGATTCCTTCAGGAAACAGTCCTGGGGCCATTCACTGAGGCTGGCTCTGTCTCAGGACTGTGGTGGTAGCAATGTTTGCTTGCTGGTTTCCTGAGCCTTTTAAGAAGGCTTTTTGAGGCAGGAGGTGGTTGGAGAGGCTGGCTGTGAGCAGCAGTAGGTGGGGCATCCCTGAGCCATGGGCATCCTGGTCCAAGGATGTGCACTGTGGGCCTGGCCTGATGGCCCCCTGGCCAGGGATGTAGGCCACACACCTCTGGGGCTGTAGTTTTGCACAGCTGCCTTGAGTTGGCTGTGCCGGGGAGTCACCCTGGCAGCCTGACCTGGTTCTGGTGTGCTGGAGACTTTGCCTTGTGCTAGTCCTTTAATGTGGTCAGCTCAATTTCCTTCATATTAGCTGGAGGCTGTGGCTGGGGTCTGGGGGGCCCCACAGGCCAGGGCTCTGCACTGGGCAGCTGCTCTGCCAGGGGCTGCGTGTTGGGGTTTGAAGTTGTCAATCATAGCACCATGGCTCATGGGTGAGGGTTTCAGATGAGGGCACTCCTCATCTCCCAGACACACTGCTGCTTTTCCTACTGGACATGTGCATGACAGACCAGTTTGTAGCAACAGAAACTGCACAGATTGCCCAGAGTCTTGTAGTCGACTTCTCTTCGTGTTCATAGACTTGCACACAGGAATGTATGCTGTTGGAAATCTATCCTTAACTTCCTTCCCCACTAAAGAAAGATCAAGTATAAGCTGTGAACAAGAACATTTTCTGTGTGCTTGCTCTGACGCACATGTACAGGCATCATACGTGTACAATAATGAATAATTCTAAAGAGAAAGTTTAATATGCACACTCCCTGCCACCCAGAGCCAAGAACTGTACGCGCGTGTGTGTGTGTGTGTGTGTGTGTGTGTGTGTGTGTGTGTGTGTGTGTGTGTGTATGTGTCTGTCTGTCTGTCTGCAGCGTCAGACCTGTTTTGCTGTGCATTGTTAATGGGATGGAATTGTTAAGTCAGGCAGTGTTTTGACTTGAACCTCCCCCACCTTCAGAAAGCACCCACTTCCCCAGCAGGAGAACGTTTTCCTGAGGGGTGTGTGGCTCAGAGGGCTTGGCCACACCCAGGAAGCCTTGGACTCAATCTCCAGCATAAAACTGGGTGTGGTGGCTTATGCTCATAATTGAAGCATTCACAAAGTGGAGACCGGAGGATTAGAAGTTCAAAGTCATTCTCCCTCCACAGAAAGTATGATGCCAGTTTGGTCTACATAAGACCCTGACTTTTCAATTAGCATGTAGAGAACACAGGAGCATTCTGAAGTGTCGTGTTTTCTGCATTTTTATGCTTTACAGTTTCCTGTCACCACTTTAATTTTAATTTTTCTGGTGTACATTACTATGTACACATGATATGTCACAGATAAAGCCTAACGGGATGAGTACTGCTTGTGTGTGTTTTCCTTCTAGTCCATCCCTGACTTTGCCTCAGAGACTCAACATTTGCCAAGAATCCTGTGTTTTTCTTTCCTTCTTTGAAGTGTCTTATACATTTGTGTTCCCTTGCATTTAATTTCGCTTGCTTAGTAGAGATCTTTAGAATCTTCAGAACATGTTCGTGGATGTGTGTAGACGTGTGCACACCGAGCCCTTTTGAAGGTTAGTCTTTGTATTTTTGTTTGTTTGAAATGGGGTCTTACTATGTAGCCCAGGCTGGCCTTAGACTCACAGAGATCCACCTGCCTCTGCCTCTCTAGTACTGGGATTAAGTGTGCACCACCAAGCCAGAATAAGGCTAGCTCTTTTAAATATGTACTACATTTCTCTGTGTGAGCACACATGGTGCATGAGGATGTTGGAGAATGAGTCGCAAGAATTAAATCTCTGTCTGTCTATCTATCTATCTATCTATCTATCTTAAAAAGACACATATTCATGTGAGGGCTGCTTTCAAATTCGGTATTGATCATAAGATAAATTTAGTTCCTTTGATATCTGAATAGAAATTATATTTTGTTTTGCACTGGAACAGATTTTCTAATTACTCATTAATGTATGACATTAATGTCTACTCTCAGAGACTTTGGAGAACATTAAAGTTAACGTAAAATGCTCTATAATTGAAACATAATCAGTTTTATAGTATGGGAATGTGAAATAAGAAAATTCCACCCTCAATCGTAATAATTTTGCTAATTTTATTTTATTTACATGATCTAGGTGTCAAATTCATTAGTTATTTGCACATGCTCTGAAGTTTTGTACGGGCAGGCATATGGACAGTGCTACCTTCCAGCTGTTTCCAAAACTATTTTATACTAATATTGAGCTAACAGCAATGTTAGATCAAAACTTGTATGTAAGTTTTATTTTTTTAAGTTTATTTACTCATTTTTATATTCCTTCTTTTTACTCAGATCTCTTACCACGTGGATTCCCGGGATGGAGCTTAGGTCGTCAGGCCTGGAGGCAAATGCAGTTATCCACTGAACTGTCTCCTCCTCCCCGGCTTTTTTAATTCATGTGGTTTGTGAAATGCTCTCCTGCTCCTGTGGTTGGCTCTTCCCACTGTTTATGACTCATCTATTGTGTGATTGGTGAACTCCTGGGGTGTCCGCACATGCTGCTGTGAATTGTGGACACCTCACCTCTTGCATGTGTACTTCTCTGTAACTACAGGGCCACAGGACATTTGACATTAAGCATAGTCCACAAACGCTTCCAGAATGACCTCCTCTGACCACGTTGTTAGTGCTGTGTCAGGAAGAGCTGCTGCTGAATCCCTTGGACACTCAGTGTTGAACTAACACACCCTAGCCTGGTGCTGCACACCTTTGATCCCGGCGAGGCAGAGGCAGGGGG
Source organism: Uromys caudimaculatus (assembly GCA_028551405.1). Taxonomy (NCBI): domain Eukaryota; kingdom Metazoa; phylum Chordata; class Mammalia; order Rodentia; family Muridae; genus Uromys; species Uromys caudimaculatus. Next base: position 59,060,688 of record CM052700.1, read on the forward strand.
ATACTTGTGAGTTTGAGACCATGTCTACATATTGAGTTCCAGGACAGCAAGGGCTACACAGAGAAGCCCCGTCTCAAACAAAAAGCCCTGAGCCCTTTGTGGTACTTGCTCCATGCATTTGTGTGCTGCTGTGAGCACAAGTCATGTTTGTTTAATCCTTTCTACCCTACTCCATTTACAACCTGAAGAACCAGAAGAACAGATTGTGTAAAGGGACACATCTAGTGAGTGGCCATGACAAGAGTCTCACCTTGTTGTTTTGTTTTGTTTCAGACAGTCTTGCTAAGTAGCCCAGGCTAGCCTCAAACTTCAAACCTTCCTGCCTCAGTCTCCTGAGTGCTAGAATTGCAGGCATGCACCATCACACCTCTGATTTTACTAATTTTTTTTTAACTTCTAATTTTATCTATGTGTTGGGTGTTTTCCCTGCACATATGTGTACCATGAGCATGCCTGGTGCCCGAGGAGGCCAGAGGAGGGTAATGGATCCCCTGAAACTAGAGTTACAGTTGTGAGCCGCCATGTGGGTGCTAGGACTTGAACCTAGATCCTCTGCAAGAGCAGCCAGTGCTCTTGGCCTCTGAGCCACCTCTGCAGCTGCTGGTCTTCCCCTACCTCCTCCCTCCCTCTCTCTGTGTCTCTCTGCCTCTCTGTTGCTGTCTCTGTGTGTTGTGTATTTGTGTTTCTCTAGTAGAGTATTTTTCATATGTTAACCCCCCTTTGTTTCATAAGGACAAACAGAACACTTTAAAACCACACCCATGTTTCTGGAACACTCAGGTTGTTTGTAACTCTCTTTTGTTAATGCTTCAGGAGAAACAATCTTGTAACATTTTAATTCTATTGCCTTATTGTTTTTACATTTATTGAAGTGAGTTTCAGAGTACTTGGTACTTAAACATGGCAGCACTGTATGGTGAAATGGTGCTCACTGTCCTTGTGTACAGCGCCTGTAGAGTTTGAGGAGATTAAATGAGGCAGGAGTGTGGGGTGCTGAGCGTGATACCCGGAGGGTGCTCCAGCACAGCTCCACAGGTTTCCTGTCAGCCTTCTGGTCCTCTTTGCAGGCACATGAATTGCTACTGGGGCAGAGAGCATGAACTCTCATAGTCCTGTACTTCTGCCAAATGTAGCAGAGGTCTGCCACCGAGAAGGCCGAGTCTCAGCATTGTCTTAAGCATCTCTGTCACTGAAGGACCTGTGCATCAGCTTTTCCTATTTTGTAATAGGAAAAGCAGTAGGTTTCTAAATGCTGTATATAAATGAATAGCAACCATGAAAATCACTTCTGACCCCTCCCCGACAAGAAGTGAATCTGCCATGTTGCAATGGGTGAAAAAGTTAGACATGGCCCACTTGGATTTGCAGTCTACAAAGGGGGTACACCCCTGGGGCTCACTTGTGTATGTGCACACATGTGCACACACACTCCTGCCAAAGTGGGCAGCTGTGTGTGTCCTCTGCCAGAGCCCTCTAAAAGTCTCTCCATTACATACCAGCTTTGTCAGCAAATCTCAGGAGGGTAAGGGCCCTCTGAAGAGATGAATAATTGATCAGCTCTATAGAATGCCATGAACAAGATCCCTGCGCTGTGTTCATTTGGGAAGGAGGGGAGGATTTTTGCCTCCTGTAGAGAAGCCTGAACTCAGCTGAGGGAGAGGGTGGGGCTGCAAAGTTCAAGTCTTCCAGCAGCTGCTAGCTTGGCTGAGTGGAGGAGCTGAGCTGGGGTCGGGGTGGGAAGATCCAGGTGGGGAGGCAGCCTCTGTCACCTCAAATTCTGGGAGAGTTCACAGCAGAGAGTCCACTGTGGAGAGATGGGCGTTTGTAGAGGTTGGTTGGAGCTTGCTCATTCTGGCTGCCAACACCTTGGATAGGTTTCTGCTAAGGTGGTGTGTAGCTGACAAGCAGCAGGCTAGCCCTGTAGCCTGTTCCTCTTGTAACTCGTCCTTCAACCATGACTGAAAAAGGATGAGCAGCAACGCCTCATCTCCTGGTACTGCTCTTCCAAAGCAGGTCCCTTTGCTTCCCGTTCGGTACAGTATTGCAGAGCTGGTGTGGACTTAACTGCAAACCAGGAAAAACTTAGGAAACTGGGGTTGCATCTGAAGCTGTCTCTGGTGGTGTTGACTGAATTAACTGGGGAGTAGAGAATCCACCTGTTCCCGGCCTTGCCCAACACCAGGGCTTCTGGACTCCTTCCGTTAGGGTAAGCAGGCTGCTGCTGTTGAGCCCCTGCTGCTGTCTGGGAGACAGTGGTGGAGATTAGGGAGCCCCAGAAGGGAGTTCACTGTAGAGGATGAGGCAGCTGGAGGAACCTAAAAGTCCTGGTGGGGCAGGATGCAGAACAGCATCCACCAGAGGCTCCTGTGGCTCTGGAGGGACACAGGAGTGGCGCAAAGGGGAGCTCTGAGCTTCCAGCTCTCACAACTCCTCAGAAGGAGACAAAGCTTAGGACATTTCTCTACCCCACTCTTGTTTACTACCTCCAGTCTCCCAGAGACAAGTCTCTGCTGCTCCAGACAAGGGGAGCACATCCTAACCTGGGTAAGACCTAACGGGGATCCAGAGAGTTGTTGACATTACAAGTCAAAGAGACCCAACAGGAGAGGGAGGGCCACAGGAGAGCTGGGTGGGGTTTGTACCCAGAAAGGGCAGCACCAGGACCTTTGGCATCCTGTAGTATCTAAGTAACCACTAACTATGCCTGGAGCCTCAGAGCGTCTTTAAAAGCTTGGGGGAGGATAAGATGGATGCCAATCAGCCAGCCAGCTCTGCAGGAGACAGAGGTACAGGTTCCAGAGGTGTGCCAGGAGCCACTCCCTTAGCAGCTCAGGGCACAGTTGGCTATGCCTCCCAAAGGAACAAGGCTGCACATGATATAAAACTCTGGCCTGGCCTCTCCAGTGATCTGGAGTAAGCAGGCCTGGTAGGGGAGGCTTCACCCCATAGAGTGTTTTGTTCTTTTTCTGATGTTGGTATTTTATTGTTGTGACTTGTTTCATACCCACTCTTCTGCTCGTGCCTTAGTTCAGACTTCAGAAACGTTTGTGACTTGAGAGGGAAGGAAACTCATGTTCAGGAAGAGTCTGTTTGTGCCCTGCTTAGGTTATGTCCTAGCTGTTTGTCAAACTGTTGGGATCCATCAGTTAAGACATATTAGCCTAGATTTAAAAGAAAGACAGAGAAAGGGATGAGACATATTATAGTATTCAGTCTGGTAAGGGCTTTTCTGAAAACTGCCCTGCATATTGCTTACTATGGTTTACGGTCGGAAAGTCTGAGAAAGGCACGGGCTGTAGGGCCCTCAGAAGCTGCCGCCCCATGTTTTGGTGAGTGGATCATTAGCTGTCACTTTCACTTGAGTGCACACTGCTGTGTCTCCTGTGTATAATTTGCATAGACATGGTGTAAGTACAAGGCTGTATTTACTGTTTAATTTTTTTCCTCTCTTTAGCCTCTTGACCTTTTGACACCTGGTCCAGCCTATTTGTCCTTCTGGCAGGTGGCACAGTTACTCAATCTATGAATAGTTTATCCCTCCTGTATTCAACATCTGTGTCTTCTCTGAGAACAGCCATGCTGTTGCTGGTGGTCAGGGTCTAGCCTAAGTGTGTTCGGGTTCTTAGTCTCTTATTAAAGGGATTGAAACAAAGACACACTCAGATTGCAGAAGGGACAAGGGAGCTTTATACAATGGAGAATGACAGAACAGGCCTGATTCACTGGCAAGGCGGACTGCGTGAGTGAAGATTCTGAAGGGCCCTGATTACTGTTGCAACTTCCCTTTGAGAGAAGGAGGGGTTTGGGCACTCGGAGCATAGTTCCAGGTAGTTCTGTTTTACTTGACAGCTTTCAAATTACATAACCATTTCTCTACCTTATAGGTCCCTTCCCATCTGATTTTAATTATATACATATCCAGTTAGGCATGACATGGTAAATAGGAATTTTCCTTAAAAGTTTACTTTGAAGACTATTTGCCTGATTACACATGTACTCCAAACCAGCTCAGGCCAGAATGTCCTATCTTCTGTACCCAGACCCAACCCAAGTATGTTTGAATAGGATCTAAGATTGATGGCCATTGAGACAAGGAGAAACTTAGTCTATTCAGAGAGGGGTCTGTGTGCAGCTCAGTGCATGCAGGGTCTTTTGTTGGTTATGGATTCCTAGGCTTAAAAAGGAATATGTGTGTATACATGCTACATGTAGGTAAGAGTGGGTATCAGGCTATCAAGTGAATTACTAGAGGGGGGCATGCGTAGTCCAAACCAAGTGGAGTTCCAGGTTGCTAAACTATTCTCTATGCTTTCCTTCTCACTGGGACAGACCTCTAGACCCCACCCCTGTCAGTTGACGTAACAGCTTGTACTCTGAATGTGACTGGGCCGTGGTGACAGGACCTTACAAGCGAGTACTCTCCATAGCTGTCTTCAACAGAGTTGTCACAGACATTGTGAAACCTGAATATCCTCAGATGGAATTGTAACTTAAAAGCCTACAGGGACTTCGTAGGTAGCACAGGTAAATGAAGTGAGGATTGATTTCAGATTTTCGGATTATTCAGGAAATAATCCCTGACCACTGGCCTTGGTTTCAAAAGGCTGTGCTGATGCTGAGATGGGGAATGTGCTATGTGCTGAGACAGTTATATTTGTATAAGCAATAGCTCCTTTCTGCTATAGACAAATTTGCCAGGTAGAAATGTAGACCTTCAAGAAAACCAAGGCTTCGTGTATAATTCGATCTTTAAAATTGTCAAAAAAAAACAAACAAACAAAAAACAAACCACCCACACAAACAAAAACAAAGACCCACTAAAACAAATGAAAACAAAACAAAGCACAAAACCACTAACTCTGGACAGGCCAGCTAAGCTGGGTCTGTGGCAGTTATGGCTCTACCTATGACTGTCTCCTGTTCCATTAGCCACATGACACAAAATGGTAGGACAGGCTGAAAGTAGTTGTGTGATAGTCTGTTGAACCTGACTCCTTATGGTCGATCTAACCATTCAAGAATACATTTTGAAGACTTTGAATCAAGTTGCAGAACATGTGTGCCTTCAGTGCTTGTTGGCACCCTCAGGCAGCTTTGTTCCGGGCTCAATGGCAGGTATTGAGAAATGTATCAGTGGGGTTTCTGAGTCAGGAGACTGGAATTTGGGTTTTCTTATCTCCCATGCGCGCTGGCTTTCTTGCCTTCCCCTCTCTGCCTGTCTGCTTTTCCCTTTATTCTCTTTTTGGTCTGAAAAGTATTTTTCCTTCTCTGGGAACTGTGTGGCACACAGCCAGTCTTAGTGCTTTCTTCTTATTCACATACCAAAAATAACTTTTAAAATCCCTTTTCGTTGTCTTGACCATTTTGGGGAAGCCTCAGCTCATATAGCATTAGTCTTCCTGACATTGTTTTTGTGAGTGCTGATACTCTCTGATGTTTTCTCTTGTTATGCGTGCTCCTCTTTCTGTCCCTTTACACATAAGCATGGAAAGTTGGATTGCTTCATGTCTGTAAGCCACACGTGTGTAAGTTTCTAAAGTGAGCAGTACGCCATAAGATGCTCTCATAGGTGTCAAATTGTTTTTCCAGCAGGTTGGGCATAGACTTTCCTTGAGCGTGGAGAGTTCTGTTGTACCAGCTCTGGCTAGGGAAGGCATAGGAGTCCTTAGGATTTACACATTGTCTTGTGTTAGCTACCACCGTTGTGGGAGGCAGCTGCTGAGGTATGTAATCAGTGAAAAGTGGGGAAGAAGCCATGGTATGCAAGGTACCTTGAAGAGTCGTGGAGCTAGAGGCACAGCTAACTCAGATAAGAGTAGAAGTGATGCTTTAAGAGTAAACCACACTGACCAGTGGAGAGGCCAAAAACCCTGATGACCACATGCTTAAAGTTCTGAGACGTTAGAAAAGTATGAGGGTCCTTTGTGGCCAGAACAGGAGCCAGAAATGAAGAAGTGGGATCTACAGGCTGAGGCTTCTTTACAACAGGCCTGATTTCCCAGTGGCTGCCACCATTCTGGAGCCTGTGATAGCTGTTCCTGAGAGTCATGGGACCCTGGAGCCTGTGATGGCTGTGCCTGACAGTCATGGGGCTGATGTTATCTTAGCCATTTCTTTTGTTTGTTTGGTTGGGGTTTTTTTGTTTTTTGTTTTTGTTTGTTTTTTTAGAGACAGGGTTTCTCTGTGTAGCCCTGGCTGTCCTGGAACTCACTCTGCAGACCAGGCTGGCCTCGAACTCAGAAATCCACCTGCCTCTGCCTACCAAGTGCTGGGATTAAAGGCGTGCGCCACTACTGCCCGGCTTATCTTAGCCATTTCTTAAAGCATTTTGTGTGCTACCCAAGGAACTAACTTATTCTTTAGCTTTCTATTTTGACAGAATCTTAAAACGTATACAAAGGGGGCTGGAGAGATGGCTCAGCGGTTAAGAGCGCCAACTGCTCTTCTGAAGGTCGTGAGTTCAAATCCCAGCAACCACATGGTGGCTCACAACCATCCGTAATGAGATCTGATGCCCTCTTCTGGGGTGTCTGAAGACAGCTACAGTGTACTTACATATGATAAATAAATAAATCTTAAAAAAAAAAAAAAAAAAAAACGTATACAAAGTTATAAGAATCATACCTGGAGCTCCCATGTGCCCAGAATATTTACATTCTCGTTTGCTTCATCATTTTCTCTTTTCTATATATTCTTATATATGCATATAAACATTTTATGACTACCTGAGATTAAGTTAGGGTCCCTTTCCTGCTAAATACATGGACATGTTTGTCCTAATAGCAAGGGCATTTATTTGTTCTTTTATCGTTTGTTTCTTTTAACGATTTTGTGTAGCTGGGTAATAAGAGTGGTTCTCACCTTTAAGCCCAGCACTCAGGAGGCAGAAGCAGGTGGATCTCTGAGTTTGAGGCCAGCCTGGTTTACAGAGTAGGATAGCCAGGGTTACATGGAGAAACCCAGTCTTGAAAGACCAAAATAACCAGAAAAAAAAAAAAAAAGATTTGTGTGTGTAAACATAAGTGCGCCCATGGAGGCTATAAGCGGTGTCAGACCCCTTGGAGCTGGACAGGCATTTATGAACCACCGGGTGTGGGTGCTGGGATTTGAACTCTGGTCTTAAGCAGCAAGGGCTCTTAACTGCTAAACTATTTCTTCAGCCCCCAAATTGGATTCTATAGTTCTAATCATTGCCTTTTGGAGGGGCGATACTGAGGGCTTCGCACATGCTGGTCATGTGATCCTCACTGTGCTACATCCCCAGGATCGTTTTCTTATCTCATTACAGTGATCCAGGTCAAGATTAGGACGGGCAAGGCACCGTCCTGTCCCTGTTGCTGTTCAGATTGCATCGGTAGGGCGGCGGCTGCTTTCCCCTAGTTTGAGATCTAACCTATAAACATGTATTTTGTTTATATAAATTGGAAAAGGTTCTTTCTTGATTGTAGACTTTGAAAGAATACTTCAGATATTATGTAGAACACTGCAGTTTTGTTCACCTGACAATTTCCCCATGAATAGACTCAGGTTCTACATTTCGGTAGGCATTGTCTGAGTTGTGAGTCCTATGTCCTTTCCAGGCCATGGTATTAGTGTAGCCATATTGTAATGGGTAGTTTTGATTGGATTAAGAAATACCTTGGACATTAAGGCACACACTTTAGGTCTTGAGGACTTTTCTAAAGAGGATATGGGGGCTCCTTGGACAGTGAGTCTCTACTGAATAAAAAAGAAGAGCCAACCAAGGTCAGCATTTCCCTCTGTATGTGTCGGGTCTGCTGAGATGTGAGCCAGCCACACACTGTACCTTAGTGCCACAGCTGTGTGAGTTCCTGCCATCAAACCGTACCTGTGGTAAATTGTTCCTGCAGACTGTGAGCTAAAAGCAATTCCCCTCCCTTCTTACGTTGCTTCTTGTTAGTTATTTGGTCACAATGATGAAAAATATGTTATAATTAAAATTGAATTATAACATTGGTTAATTGTTGATAAGTTGGTTGAGGGGCTGTCTTTACTAAAATTCATTCCCTCTTGTATCTGGCAGCTTTCCATGGCTGTGAAAAGACAGCAGAAATAGAAAGAATATATTGAAAGTTGCTTAACAGTTTCAGAGGATGCAGACAATAGCCACTTGGCTTCGCCACAGTGTCTGAGGCAGCGTGATGGTGAGCACATCGTGGTGAGCAACAGTGGCAGGGTAACGAGGCTCACCTCGTGGAGCCCGGAAGCAAAGAAGGGAGCTGGGTCCCCTTTGGCCTGCTCCTGGTTAAGCCCAGCTCCTCAAGTCCCACGGCTTCTCAGCAGTGCTAACTACTGCAGACCAAGCTTTTGAGACCTGTGCCTCTGGGCGCTGCAGAGCCAGGTCACTGGATTGTACAGCAGCTGCTGGGACCACTGAGGTTTTCAGTAGTTGTCAATCCTGCATTTCACCAGGCTCCCAACTACTACCTGTGCCTCAGAATCTGTCCTTCCTTCTAGGGTTTCCTTGCCCTTTGGTGGAGAGGAAGGACTTTTCTTTCCAAGGGATGAGTCTTGCAAACATAACGCCTTGCCTTTGCGTTCACCTGCACCTTTCTGGGCCACGTCCTTTAGGCCTACTTCAACCACCCTTTCCTTCCACGTTGTATGCTTTCGTGGGCATCAGTGTATGTTTGATGGTTGTTCCTGGGTGAGAGAACTGAATCTTTTCAGACAGGAACTCAAAGGCCATGAGCCCAACTGGCTCTGCATGGAGTGGGGTTAATATCCGCATGGGGCAGGGCTGATCTCAATTTGGGACTCAGTAGAATCAGTCAGGGGGATCTCCCTCAGGCCTGGGTCCATGTGGGGGATGTGAGCTAGTTTCCCTAACTTGAGAAGATTTGTCAGGAAGAGAAGTGAACTGTGGGTTTCCTCCCCGGTAGGAAGCTATGACTGATCCCCGCCCAGGCCATGTGGGGAAGCTTCCCAGTTTACAACACTCCATTCTGTGTTGGGGTTGGTTAGTTTACTTTCCCCCCTGACACAAAAATAGAGTAGACAGGGTTTTGGGATAGCTGATGTTGGTTACTGGAAGCTTAAAGGCCCTTTTGGGTTTGATCTGAGCTCTCACAGGGCTGGGTGGCACTGAGAACTCCACAGAACCTCTTTGTGTGCTTGTGTGTATGCACATGTGTGGGGCATGTGTGTGTGTCTGTCTGTCTGTCTGTCTGTGGAGGTCAGAGGACAGCCCTTCCCTCCCATGTGGTCCCTCACTGGCCTAGAGCTTGCTAGGTAGGCCAAGCTGAATAGTCAGCAAACCGCAGGGGATCAGTCTACCTTTCCCCAGCTCTGAGATTATAAATTAATTGCTTAAGCCAGCTAAAGGGTGGAGGTGCATGAAGATAGAGATTGAGGCTCCCACAAGTACGGGGGGGGGGGGGATTTGCAAGGAAAGAGGGGTTGGAAATATACCTGGGTAGTGTGAAGCAGGCTGATACTTTACAAACAGTGTGGTTTATGTTTTTCCTTTTCCCCTCTCTGTTCTCTCTCCAGACAGGCTCAGAGCTCAGCCCAGTTGATGGACCTGTTCCAGGTCAGATGGACTCAGGGCCAGTGTACCATGGAGACTCAAGGCAGCTAAGCACTTCAGGGGCGCCGGTCAATGGTGCTAGAGAGCCTGCCGGACCCAGTCTTCTGGGAGCTGTGGGTCCTTGGCGGGTAGACCAGAAGCCCGACTGGGACGCTGCCTCAGGCCCTACTCACACTGCTCGCCTGGAAGATGCCCACGATCTGGTGGCCTTTTCGGCTGTGGCCGAAGCTGTATCCTCTTATGGGGCCCTTAGCACCCGGCTCTATGAAACCTTCAACCGTGAGATGAGTCGTGAGGCTGGAAACAACGGCAGGGGTACCAGGCCTGAGAGCTGCTCTGAGGACAGTGAAGACCTGGACACGTTACAAACAGCGCTGGCCCTTGCTCGGCATGGCATGAAACCACCCAACTGCAATTGCGATGGCCCAGAGTGCCCCGACTACCTCGAGTGGCTGGAGGGGAAGATCAAGTCTGTGGCCATGGAGGGAGGGCAGGGGCGGCCCAGGCTCTCAGGCACTCTGCCTCCTAGTGAGGCTGGCCTCTCAGCCCCAAGCACCAGACCACTCCTTAGCACTGAGGTCCCCCAGGTACCTCCCCTGGAGGGCCTGCCTCTGTCCCAGAGCGCCCTGAGCATCGCCAAGGAAAAGAACATCAGCCTGCAGACAGCCATCGCCATTGAGGCCCTGACACAGCTCTCCTCAGCCCTCCCTCAACCTTCTCATTCCACCTCCCAGGCTTCTTGTCCACTTCCTGAGGCCTTGTCCCCTTCTGCCCCTTTCAGGTCTCCCCAGTCCTACCTCCGGGCCCCGCCGTGGCCTGTGGTTCCCCCAGAGGAACACCCATCCTTTGCTCCTGACAGCCCAGCCTTCCCTCCATCAACTCCAAGAACTGAGTTTTCTGAAGCATGGGGCACTGACACCCCTCCGGCGACACCCCGGAACTCCTGGCCTGTACCTCACCCAAGCCCTGACCCTATGGCTGAACTGGAGCAGCTACTGGGCAGCGCCAGTGATTACATCCAGTCAGTATTCAAGCGGCCTGAGGCCCTGCCCACCAAGCCCAAGGTCAAGGTTGAGGCCCCCTCTTCCTCTCCTGCTCCAGCACCATCTCCTGTCTCCCAGAGGGAGGCCCCCCTGCCCTCCTCAGAGCCTGACACCCACCAGAAGGCCCAGACAGCACTTCAGCAACACCTCCACCACAAGCGCAACCTATTCTTGGAACAGGCCCACGATGCCTCCTTCTCTACTTCCACAGAGTCTCAGGCTCCTGGTTGGTGGGCCCCGCCAGGCTCACCAGCCCCACGGCCTCCTGACAAACCACCCAAGGAAAAGAAAAAGAAGCCTCCTACCCCAGCTGGAGGTCCTGTGGGAGCAGAGAAAACCACCCCCGGGATCAAGACCAGTGTCCGAAAGCCCATTCAGATCAAGAAGTCCAGGTCCAGAGACATGCAGCCCCTCTTCCTGCCTCTTAGGCAGATTATCCTGGAAGGGCTAAAACCTCAAGCCTCAGAAGGACAGGCACCTCCACCTGCCCAGCTCCCCGTCCCGCCTTCTGCCTCCCAGGGTGCTGCCTCCCAGAGCTGTGCCACCCCTCTACCCCCAGAACCCTCTCTTGCGCTATTTGCACCTAGTCCCTCCGGGGACAGCCTGCTGCCCCCTACTCAGGAAATGAGATCCCCAAGCCCCATGGTAGCCCTGCAGTCAGGCTCCACTGGTGGCCCCCTTCCCCCTGCCGATGACAAGCTGGAGGAGCTCATCCGGCAATTTGAGGCTGAATTTGGGGATAGTTTTGGGCTTCCCGGCCCTCCTTCGGTGCCCATTCAAGACCCTGAAAACCAATCAACATGTCTCCCAGCTCCGGAGAGCCCTTTTGCCACTCGCTCCCCCAAGAAGATCAAGATTGAGTCTTCAGGGGCTGTGACTGTGCTCTCAACCACCTGCTTCCATTCAGAAGAGGGAGGACAGGAGGCCACGCCCACCAAGGCTGAGAACCCACTAACACCCACCCTCAGTGGCTTCTTGGAGTCACCTCTTAAGTACCTAGACACACCTACTAAAAGTCTGCTGGACACACCTGCCAAGAAGGCCCAGGCAGAGTTCCCCACCTGCGATTGTGTCGGTAAGCCCATCCGTCTGTCCGTTTGAGTGTTAGAGAAGTACATGGAGCAGCCTGGTGGGCTGGGGTTTCTTTGGCCCCTTCATTTGGTAGATGATTCAGTGAATACCTACCCCTGTGCTATGTCCTGGGAAAATAGCTGACCAGCAAGTGGAAAAACCCCGAGGGAAACTGGTACCAATGTAACTGAGGCCTTCCTCAGGGAGGCAGTTTTTGTTTCTTTCCTGTTGCTGCCATAAAATACAACTAAAAGCAATTTAAAGGAAAACAAGTTTACCTTGGCTCACAGTTTAAGGGTGCAAAAAGATGGGCGTTGAAGCAGCTGGTGGGGGGGGGGGGGACCAGTCGGAAAGCAGAGAAGGATAAGTACACTGCTGCCCTGCTCCCTTTCTCTGTTAACATAATTGGAGTGTCAGCCAGAGAATGGTGCCACCCTCAGTGGTGTCTTCTTCCTCAATTAATACAATCAAGCTTACGCCCCCCCCCCCCCAGGAAGGTCCATCTCCCAGGTCATTCTGGATTCTGTGAAACTGACACCACAGAGACCTTCCTGTAGGAGGTCGTGTCTTTGCATGGCACTGCAGGGCCATCAGCTAGAGAAAAGCTGTTCTAGCACCTAGGAGTGCCTCGGGCTGAAAGTAGGATTTGTTTGGAATCTTTTTGGCCTAACAACACAGTAGGATGAGGTTGCTTGAAGTGGTGGACAGGAGTCAGATCAGTCAGGGCCTAGGGGCCAATGTCAGGAGTTAGACTTGATCCTAGGAGGAGCAGTGAGTTCCTGAGGGTTTGAAGCGACTGATGTCTTTGTTATCTTAGGCATTCTCAAATCTTCTGGCTTATGGTGGAAGGAGAGACTATCCAGGAAGTATAAGGAAAATGCCATGAGCTATGCAAGAAAGTGTGTGTGCCCTAGAGGGAGAGGGGGTGGAGGGAACAGGGGGATGATGGTTCTAGAAGAGGTCTTAGGCTTGGCCGTGGCAGTGTTCTTCACTCAGGGCGGGTTTGGGAGGAGAGTGTGCACTCTGGTCGTATAGGTCTGAGTTTGCAGTGACTGTGCAGCTGGAGGCAACACGTGCACAGGTTCTGACATGGTTAGATCTAGGCTGTGTGTGTCCCTGTGCCACAGGTCAGGGGCTAAAGAGCCTATCAGCTTCTAGGCCTTGCCCTTGGGCACCTTAGAACCACCACCATGGATTGACAATCTCAGAGGAGGTCCTTGGTGTGGTGGCAGCCCTGGACTGCTCTGGCTTCGAGGCCTACAATGACACCTGTGTTTCAGGTATTGACAAAACACACAAATGTGCTCAGATGTGCCACGGATTCTTTGACTGTGTGATACACAAGGCTGTCTTCCTATTTACTATTTGTAAGATGCTTGTCCCAGTTAGGAGAGTTTGGACTTTCATTCTCTCCAATGACCCCAGACTCCAGCATACAAGACTAGGAGGCCATGATAGGATTCACTTGGGCAAAGAGTTGTGCCCTGGGTTTTTCAGGGGTGAACAAAAGCCAATCAATAGCTCTGTTCCTTGTTAAATATGGCTATAAGGTATGGCTGTGAAGACCCCCTGATTCCATGTTCAGATCACGAGAATTCCTCCTCTTACCCTATGTGTTTGCCTGTGTGCCTCACTTGCTTGAATGTAGTGCTCTGATCTCCTTACCCAGTGCTTAGGACTTAGTTGGTCCTTAATAAATCTGTTATGTGTTAAATCTCACGGCTGTGAGGGTTGGTCAAGGCTGTTTTAGAATCTGAATTCCAGCTCCATTGCTCATTACCTGGGAATGCTTGAACCCTTCTCTAACCTTTGAGTTCACTCTTAGAGGGTGATGGCCTGGAGTAGGAAGCTGCCGAGAGCAACAGTAGTATTCATCAATCACTAGCTCCCTGAATCCATAGTGCGGTTACATGATGTGAGAGCTGTAACTGGCTCCATTTTAATGTGAGGGAACAAAAAGTCAGGTTAAATACTTTCTAAGGTTACAGGATGGTGGAACTGAGATTTGAACGTGGGCTCTTAACCACCATGTCATTCTCTCATTTTTAACTTTTTGTTGTGTGTGTGATGCAGGGAAAGTCAGAAGACAGTCTAGTAAAGTTGGTTTTCTCCTTTGTTAAGTGGATTTCCGGGATCAGAGTCAGGTCTTCAGGCTTGCACTGTAGACGTTACCACTAAGCTATGTTGTGACTGAAACTAGTTAACTGAAATGCAAGCCCTAACTACAACAAATAGTAGCAGGAGAAGGGGTTTGCCCTAAGCTTCTTGAGGGCCCCAGGCTCCCGTTGTGAAAAGACAACCAGTATTATGTTAAAAGCATCTAGTGCCCTGTGTCCAGAGTGGTTCTTTTCACCTGTTCTGGGTAGACTCTGAATCAGTCTTAGAAGGTTTTCCAACAAAAGAGCTGAGTCCATGACAGGTGCAGACTATTCCACGTTCCAAAAACATATCCTTACTTTTAGGAGGTAGATTTTTGCAGGTTCATATAAGTAGTTTGCAGGGATGTAAGATGAGACTTGGCAAATCCATTAAATATTCATAATACATACATGAGAGCACTTGCTTCTCTTGCAGAGGAGTTGGGTTTGGTTACTAGCACCCACATGACAGAGGTTCAAACCCATCTGTTACTCCAGTTCCAGAGGATCCGATTCCCTCTTTTAGCCTCTGAGGTTACCAGGCACACACATGGCACATACATACATAGATGCAAACACTTATACACGACTTTTTTTTTTTAATATCTCCCATAACATAGTACAAGAAACTTAAATACCATAGCATTACCCATACATGAGAATTATGGAGCAAGATATGGTGGCACACACCTGTAATTCCAGCACCTGGGAGACTGAAGTAGAATCATGAGATTGAGTCCAACCTGGACTATATAAGAAGTTATAGGCTAGTTGGTGCTACATAGAAAGACTTTGTCTTTAAAAAAGTAAAAACTATTATGGTTTTCTTGGGTGTTTGAGGTACATCTAAGTTTGTTCTCTAAATCTTGAATGCTAAAATTAAAGGCAGGCCTGAAATTTCAAAATGGATCTAGATGGTGTGGAAGGCATTGGCGCTCTCTGAGAGGTGGTGTGATCATTACTGTTGGGTATGTGGGTATTGTGAAGTATTTCTAATATTTTGAAGTTTTCATTGGAGATACCCTGTTTGCCCTTAACTCTCCTGTGTGATCCTTGACAGAGATGGGCAGGGGAACTGCTGTGTCCGTGCTCAGTAACGGCGAAATGCCCAAAGGAGAAAGATTAGAACAGAATGAACCAGATGACATTTTAGTGGGAAAAGCATCCTTTAAGACCTAGTCATCATTTTGTAGATGAGGAAGCAATCTGTTAGCTTTTAATCGTTGTCTTAATGTATCTGAGGGGCAGCCAACAGGAAGCCGTGGGGACTAGCACAGAGCCCAGGCAGGAGGGTTAGGTGTGGGGGTCAGGGAAAGACAGTGCAGATTTCATAGTGCATTTTAAACCCGTTATCCTGCCCTAAAGAAGTGGCTACAAGAAAAACATTTCCTTTGCCTGGAGCAGGGTGGAAGTTGAGGGGAGGAAATGACATTGTTTAGCAGATGTGGCTGGTTGCAGTGTATACTGGAGCCGTCAGTAGGGACAGTCCTGAATGGAGAACACTAATTTACCTTGGTTTGTAATCATGTAGAGTCTATTTCCTGCAGCTTTGATTTTGTGAAAATTCGTCCCCTTCCCTTGCATTCATTTTGATATGATATCCTTAATTTTTTTTTAAACAATAGAGTATTTGGATAAAAGTGGAGACTCTGGTCCTAAGTTAGGAGAATATCAGAGAGAACGTCCTGGCAGAGGTGAAGTCTGAGTTTAGAGGATCTTGGGAGGGATACAGTTGATAAGGGAGTGCCCAGGAAGGGCTGTGAGTATCCGGAAGTGAAAGGGTATGCAAAGCCACTGGAGATGTGAGGAGAAAAGAGACGCTTTGGTGTGGCTGGCATGCTAACTGGGAGTGGCAGCAGAGCAGTTTCAGTGAAAGGAGGGGTGATATGAAAGCAGAGAAACCAGTTTGCAAGCTCAACAAGTAATCGAGGGTGCCCAAGGCCAGGCGTGGTGGAGCACACCTCTACCCAGCACTCGGGAGGCAGAGGTAGGTGGATCTCTGAGGTCAAGGCTAGCCTGGTCTACATAGCGAGTTCCAAGACAGCCAGGGTTCAGTAAAGACACCTTGTCTCAAGAAAAAATTAAAGAGAAAACCAAAAAAAATTTAGAAGGAAAAGGTGATTGAGGGGTAGGAAGGAGGGAAAGACGGACAGAACTTTAGCAGTGGCCGGGTGGGTAGGAGTGGAGGAGGAAGAGCAGTTGACTCCTGGGATTTCAGGTTGGGAGCTGGGTGTGGGGTAGAGAACTATAGGCCAGCCTTGCAGATGTGTGGGAGAGACCCAAGACGGAATCCATGAACTGGACATAGCTGCAACTGATGATGACTGTGGTTGTGGTCACTTCCAGGCTACGTGTGTAGACCAGCGAGAAGCCTGAGAGTAGAGAAGACCAGTGTTTAGGGGAGAGGGCTCAAGCTGGAAGCAGAGGTCATGTGGGAAGACGTGGAGGAGAAGGCAAGTTAAAGCCCCTAGGAAGCTCTGAGCATCAATAGTGAGTTAGTCAGCGGAGCTGGAGCTTCCCTGGCTGATGTGTGCTCATCTTCACAGTTAAAGCCTGTGTTTCTTGATAGCAGGATTGTCTCTTGTAGTTCTAAAGCATCCTAGGCTGGCAGGTACCCTACGTATTTTTGGGTTAACTGGTCAACCTTGTTTCTCCTCTGTAGTTCATCTTATCAGCTTAAGTATAACCTCTTCACTTCTCATCTTTGTGGTCAGCTAATGGCCTATTATATAAAGGTACTTAGATCTATTGCCAGTAATGTAGACTACAGCAGGTGACCTGATCATGTTTAAGAATTTCATCCAGTAATCCTGACCCAGGGCAGGTCCTGCCTCCTACTGTGGACTACAGCTCTCAGGAAGTGTCATGCTAGAGGACTTATTGGCTGTAGCTGCCCATAACATTGCATTAAAAAACGAAGGCCTGACAGAGGATCTCTAGGAAAGGGGTAACAGTGCAGATAAAAACTGATATGATCTGGGCGTTGGCTGTGCGTGGTCTCTGTGTACCAGTGTCACCAAAGCAGTGCTCACTGTCCCCAAGTGCATTCTGCTTTTAGCTTTCCGCACTGGGAAAGTGGAGGCCCTGGTGTCTGTTACAGTTGTATTTGTGTGCGAGTATGCTCATGGGCCACAGTGTACACGTGGGGGTCAAAGGGCAGCGTGTACTTGCTTCTCTTTCTACCTTGCGGGTCTTGGGGATCGAATCCTGTTGTCAGCAAGCGCGTTGCTTGCTTCCTAGTGTGTATAGAGAGAGATGGAGGGGAAGAGGTGAAGTTAGTCAGAAACTGAGGCACCCTCCTTCATTATGAAGAGCTTTGTTTGCCTGTTGCTAATGATAGAAAAATACATTTTGTTTCTCCCCCAGCCTGGTATGAGTAGAACAGAGCCTTTCTGTCATTAGAATATTAAATGAAGTGCATAGGGTTAAGGAAGATACCCTGAGCCATGTAGGAGGAATCTCTGAAAAACAGTATGTAGCTCTCCTCAGCTCTCCCCCGGAGGAGCTCTTATGTATTTCAGAAAGAACAAGAAGAAACCTCACTTCTTACGGTTTCACTGTCTAATGTGAGGTGAGAAACCAGATTTTTCTTTAAGAAGAGTTATTCCTCTCTTTAATGGAGAAGAAAGGAATATCACATGGGACTGAAAGGGAAAAAATTGTGACCTAATATCCAGAGAGCAAAATATTCCTTTTCTGAAACTCAATGAGAGGAGCGCAAAGGATACAATAGGAGGAGAACGTTTCCTCCCTGAAAGCAGGGCTAGCATTGATCTAAAGCCACAAGTGCCATGTCTGCCAGCACAGAAGCACGCCCAAAGAGCAGCAACCGGGCCACAGCAGTGGGTGTTGGCAAACAATCCTAGGGCCTCCGGAACCCCGCAACTTAGAAACCTGGAGACCACCTGTGGAGACGGCGTGTGGGGCAAAGTGGGAGCTCATTGAAGGACTTCACACCCCAGCATTTGGTAGAGTAAGCTCTCAGCTCTAGTTGGCTGGCAACAAGGGAAACCGGACACCAGGAGCCAGCTCTGTAGGTGAGACCCAGCGGTGTCAGACTGAGGTCATTGTGTAGAGAATAATATTCACTGAAACTCCAGACAAAAGTCTTACCCAATGTGAGGCTTTTAAAACTGGATAAAATAGCAAAGTGCCCAGAGTCTGTCCCCACCAGACAGAGCTTCTAACCCAACCCTCGACACAAAGGTAGAAAATTAGAGGCATTACTCCATCAAACATACACCTGGAACTCCTGACCCTCTCCAGCCCACTGAGCTGTCTTCTCTGGCTTAGTTTTCTAAGGGAAGACATCCGAGCAGTGGCTAAGTAACAAGGGTAATATTCTGTTTCAGGCAAATGAGCCTAGAAGCATGGTTCTACTTTGTCCCTTTCTTGATTTGAAGATATTTTGGATTGTCAGAGTATATATAATACTGCTGACAACCATAGATGCTGCTAAGCCCCAGCCACACAGTACAGCTTAAACAAAGAAGTATTCACTCCACAATGTCCATTGCAAAACAGTATAGAAGCTGCAAGTGAGGCGCCGTGGGCATAAGTTTCCCCCAAAGATTACATAACATTGAGGCTGGTGACACCCGCCTATAATCCTAACGACTCTGGTGCCTGAGGTAAGAAAAGCAAAAGTTCAAAATCTGATTAGAGGGAGATCAAGGCCAGCCCACACAATTCTGCAAGACCGTGTCTCAGAATAAAAAGTAAAAACAGGTGTGCGGGGGACACAAACCCAAATTGGGAGTCATACGAAAAAGCACCTATGGTGTGGGTGCTTCACAGAGGCATATTCAAAAAATGAGTCTCACTCAACTGTCAGAATGCAGGTAGATTGCTGGCCTCAGGCCTTTAATCTCAGCACTCAGGAGGCAGAGGCAGGCAGATCTCTGAATTTATTCCTAGGGCTCAGGGTAGCCAGAGTGGGTGTAATGACTTAAACTGATGCCCGCTCGACTTTGCATCCATCCCAGCAAGTCTTCGCCACTGTGGCATGTGATAGAGTCTCACTCACTGTGCCTTCATACACACCTCCTTAGTGACCAATGAAGTTGAGTGCTTTTCCATATGCCCTCTTGGGTGAAGGGCCCATGTGAGTCAATTGACCTGTTTCTCTCACTGATTATTAGTAAAGGTTTTTATGTTGGATTATATCTATTGCAGTTCTCTGAGTGTTGAAATATACTTGAGTGTCTGAGATTAATGGTTAAATCGCCATCTATGTATGTATAGGACTCATTAAGACATGTCTAATACAGGAAGGCAGACTTTCAGGGACTGTACAAAATAACAGTAGATGGGGAAGTTGTGCTGGGGAGGAGATAGCAGTAAATGCCAAACGCACTCAGATCTATGGACTAAGTGATGGTTCTTCTTAGCCAAAGCTTCAAGCATGGCGGTGCAAGCTTGTAATCAAGCACCTGGGAGGTAGAAGCAGAGACATAAGTTCAAAGTTCATCCTTGCCTGTAGATGGTGACTGAGAACAAGTTTTTAAAAATTTTATTTATTTGAGTACACTATAGCTGTCTTCAGACACACCAGAAGAGGGCATCAGTTCCCCGTTGCAGATGGTTGTGAGCCACCATGTGGTTGCTGGGAATTGAACTCAGGACCTCTGGAAGAGCAGTCAGTCCTCTTAACCCCTGAGCCATCTCTCTAGTCTAGACTGAGGACAATTTAGTCTACAAAAAACTCTGCCTCAGAGAACAGAATGTCATAATAAATAAAATGCAAAAAGTACTCATATTTGAAATGAATTTATTATACTAGGCTTTTTTTTTCTCTTTCTTCCTCTTTTCTTTCCTTCTTCACTTCTTGGCAGGGTCTAATGTATACCTGGCTAGCCTAGAATTTACTGCATAGACCAGGCTGACCTGGAATTCAGAGATCTGCCTGCCTCTGCTTCCTGAATGCTAGCGTCAAAAGTGTGCACTACCACTGCCTGCTTACATTAAATACCTTCTAATGCAGAGAGGGAAGTATATTCACAAGAACACTGTCAAAAGCACATGGTAAAAGGAATGGGAGAAATTCCAGAGGCACTAATTCCTCCCTCCCTAACTCTCCCAGTACTGTTAGAAAAACATATGGGAGCTTGTCCAAGTCAGATGTGGTATGGTCGGGGAACACAGCACTCTATGGCAAAAATAGGAAGTGTAAAAGTCGGAATGGACATGAAAAGCCAAATGTCAGAAAGCCAAATATGTTGTGAATAGGCTCAACTCCCCTAATGACTTTCAGGTTTGTAGTGCTAGCACCAGGAAGACTGTTAACCTCAGCCTGCTGTGGGAAGCACCATTGTTGGTTGCCGATTCAGAGTGCACGGAGCATATCTCAGCCTTGCAGAGTGGCGTCTCCCTGGCCCAGAGGCACAGCATTACCTACAGCTGCAGCTCTTGCAAGGCACTCTAGTCCTGGCCACAGTGTTGTGTAATTCTGCAGGTGGCGCTTGGCAGGGCAGGCAAATCCGAGTGTCCTGTCAAACAGATTGGCGCTAGCTTGTCCCCTTGATTGTCACATCTGCACTCTGGGTGGGTTATGTGCTTCTGGATACTTGTGTTTCCTGTGGACTGAAAGTTAGATTTAAATACTTATTTAACCTATAATGACACTCCCCCACTCCCTCGCCCCAGGGATTCTAACTGTTCCCTCCATTAGTGAAGCCATGGTAACAACCAGGTTAAGGCGATGAGATTGGATATTGCTATTGTAGAGTTATTTTATCCCTTTTGCATCCAGCAATCATCCTTGGGGTTGCCAGATCCATCCTTGAATGGATTAATTTTTCATTCTGATGACCGAGCAATGGTTTTGTTGTCCTCTCAGTCTTTCTAGTGTGTAATTCCTGCCATTTTTCTGGATGTTAGCAGGTTTAGAAAGCATTCTCTCTAGGTGAAATAGTCCAGTCACAGAATAATGAATACTGCATGATTCCACTTAGGTAAGATATCTATCGCAGTCAAACTTGCAGCTTCCCACTTTCTACACCCCTCTGACAGCCATCATTCTGTTCAGTTAAAGTATCTTTGAATATGCTATGGCTCAGTGTTGAGACAAGAAGTTATGATGTATGCAGGGGTTTTTGTTTGTTTGTTTGTTTTGTTTTTTTGAGACAGGGTTTCTCTGTGTAGCCCTGGCTGTCCTGGAACTCACTTTGTAGACTAGGCTGGCCTCGAATTCAGAAATCCGCCTTCTCTGCCTCCCAAGTGCTGGGATTAAAGGCATGCACCACCACTGCCCGGCACGATGTATGCAGTTAAGAGCACTTACTGCTCTTCCGGAGGACCTAGTGCATCCCAACACCCATGTTGGATGTCACAACTGCCTGTAACTCTAGCTCCAGGGGCCTTCCTGAGTACATGCACTTATACACACACACACACACACACACACACACACACACACAATCCTTTTTCAGAGACATCTAATATTTACAACACACAAGTAGACACAGTGTGCATGGTTGTGAAAAGTAGTGGTCTATTTATTTAGCTCATATTGTAGTCTATATACTGGCGGATGGGTCTATTTAAACAAGTCTAAAAGCTTTTTCAACAAGCTCCATTTCAATGATACAAGGGTGTTCTCAGGGTTTACCAAGCAGTTTCCCCTTTTTATGGTACAGGCAGACCTTGTACAAGGAAACGGCTCTTCTGTGGTTGTCAGGAGAGGTCTCTCTGCATTCCTGGGTCATTGTTTCATCTGGAGAGTGTTCTCTTCCAATGTTTACACTTAATGTGTGTTTGCTACAGTTACCTTTTTGTTCAGCTTCTCCCAAGTTTGACTGGTTGGAAACTCCTTCCAGGCAGCTCAGATGACCCTTGGACATGTCCTACCCGTGCCTACCCTGAGGTGTGCTATTTGTACTTGTTTGCTTTTTATATAAGATGCTGGGAGTACATGTTGTACTTTTTTGGCCTTAGATCTTGAATTGAACTTTTCTCTGAGCCTGCCTGGCCCTTTGGTGCAGTTAAGAGCACTTACTCTTTAAAGTCAGAATAAAGAACTATGAATGTTCATGGCTCCTAGAGGGTTGAGGCTTTTATGCTGTTTCAGTGAATAGATACTAAGTTCATAGTGGTTTCTATAGTTGGCTCTTGAATGCCCTTCAAGGGCCCATGTGTTGAAGGCTAAGTTCCTAACCTGTGGCACTCCTAGAAGGTGGGACCCCTAGGAAGTGGGCCCTAATGGAAGGAGGTTAGGTGGTTAATGTTATGCACTTGTGTGACAAAATTTTTCTTGGGGAGATGTAACACACTTGTCTATTCAACCCAGATAGGGATCTCAAGAAAACCAAAGTACAGATACCACCAAAGTCTAACTTAGTGAAGCAATGAGCTTTATTGGAGTTACTTACAGGAATATAGGTAAAGAAGGGTTACATACAGGAACAGAAATTGTTCTGACATCCACGTCTAAGGCTCACCCTCAACATGGTGACAGCTCACCAAAGCTGGGAAATCACACAGCCTGCAGGCAACTCAACAAGTTGGAGAGTGTCCTTTCCGAGTGACTTGTCTAAACCTCTTCCAGGCAGCTTGGCTGGTTTCTGCTTCTTCCAGACAATTATTCTGGTCTCAGAGTCTTCTTTGTGGCTCAGCTCTGGCTCTTATTGCTTACTCTGGCCTGGAGGGGCCTAGTGAATTTGGTCAGTTTCAGGGACTTCCTGAAGCTATTTTGAGTTGCTTACCTTCCTACTTAGCATCCCTGCAAGATGTGTCTCCTTTCTCCTCTCTGCTTCCCAGCTGCCATAAGGAGAACGGACCTCCTATGCCCTGCATTCCTACTATGATATTTTGTGCTACCACAGGCCCAAACATCAGTGCCAAGTGACCATGAGCTAAAATCTTTTGACACAAAGAGCTAAAGCAAACCATTTCTCATTGTAAGTTCATTATCTCAGGTGTATAGGTCTCCATGGTGTTGAAAGGCCAAGCAACACGTTAAACATTTGCAATTCAAATTAAGTATAGTGTTTTTACAATACTTTGATATTTATAGTTTTAACTCAGGAACCTATAAAAAGTACCATATATACTGATGACTATGTGAAGCAAAAATTGGGCCAGTGAAGTGACTGAGCTTATGTTCATGTTTGTCCACCCAGGCTTGACCCCCAGAACCCATGTAAAGGTGGAGAGAGAACAGACTCCATAAAGTTGCCCTCCCACCAACACATATGTTTGACACATATGTGTGCACACAAAATAAAATTTTAAAGCAAAAGCTGTAAAATGAGATAGTTACAGAGCAAGAAATGGACACTGTCAGGTTCATGTGTGTGCACACAAGCTTCATAATTAAACACATGTGTTTGGTCAGATTTCTTTTTATAGAATGTTTTCAAAGAATGGTATTCAGGAAGGGGAGCACACTTAAAAGAAATGGTGGTTTTAAGACATACCTGGTCTGTGTTGTCAACTGCTTCAAGTGGCTTCAGTTTTTCTTGGCTTTTGGGATGTCTTCCCTGTGTTTCAGCAGCAGAGAAACCTGCCCAGCCGGTTTCCAAATTGACTTGGTTTGAGACGGAATTGTTAGCTGCACCTTGAATGTCTCCTTCCTCTTCCGCAGATTGTCAGCTGAAGTTTTCGGATCTGGGGCAAAAGCTACCCTGGTGTTCAGTTGCCTTGCAAGACCCTGTTCATTACTTAGCATTTTCTCTACATAGCAGAAGCTGGAGCAGAGCCCAGAAGTTCTGGCATATTCTCATGTTGTTTTCCGTGTGCCATGATGTAGCTGTCTACTAGTACCTATAAAGAACGTCCAGACCACTGACTCCAACCCCCACGTTTTCAAGGCTGCTCCCCCCCCCCCATGCATCCTCTGTCTGTCATCTTCTGTTTTTGTGTGGTTCAAAATAGGGTATATTTGGAGTAAGTCATTTTTTAACTGTGGTTGAAGCCATTCATAAAATGCTGAGACCTTGGCATCCGAAAGCTCATCTAATCCTTTACTGTTCTGTAATGTATAACTATCATTTAATTGCTTTGAGGCTTATGAAGGTTGTGTAACTCGTTCAAAGCCTCACAGTTGTTGACAGAGCCTGAACAATAGCAGCCTATTGAGTTCATGTAATGCACCAAACACTGGGCTGAGCCTTTTATTTTACACACAGAGGCATAGGGATTAGGTAGGTTGGGAACATAGCCATCATGGTTGCCCAGGTTCCTGTCCACAAGATCCATATTTGTTCTTCTGTGTGCCAGTAACAGTTACATAATAAATTGGATCTTCTCCTTGAGAACCTGATTTGTACAGGATGCTCTGGGAAAGCCTAGTAAGACCTTGCCAGACACATAGCCAGCTGAGGAGATGGCTTGGTGAATAAGCATAAAGGCCCACACTGAGGCCCCCAGGACCCACATGAAAACCTATAGCCCCAGTGATGGGGTAAAGGAGACAGGTGATCCAGGAGCTCATTGGCCAGCCAGTCTAGCCAAAATGGTGAGATCCATGCTCAGGGAGATTTTGTCTCAAAAGATGGAGGGCTGGGTGGTGGTGGCACATGCCTTCAATCCCAGCACTTGGGAGGCAAAATCAGGCAGATGTGAGTTCGAAGTCAACCTGGTCTAGATAGAGCTCCAGGGCAGCCAAGACTATACTGAGAAACTGTCTCAAAAACAAAACAAAACAAAAGTTTGGGGTGAGGGGATGGCTAGGGTGTGGCTCAGTGAGTAAAGTGCTCTCATTCACAAGGACTGGAATTTGGATCCCTAGACCCCCGCACAAATGCCAGGTGGGCATGGCAGTCTACCTGTAATCCTAGTGTTCCGAAGGGCGACAAGGGATCCTGGAGCAGGGCTAGATTGGCCAAGTCTGGGTTCAAATTCAAGATTTTGCCTCAGTGAATAAGGTAGAGGTTAATCAAGAAAGATGCTGTCATCCGCCTCAGGCCTTGCACACACATACGTGTATCTGCACACGTGTGAGCATGCACACACAACAGCCAGTGTTGATGCTTGGCTTCCACACATGAACATGCAGGTGAGAGTGCACTCCCATGTATGCATATGACACATGTAAAATAGAAGGGGGGAGGTACTGCTGCTCGTGAGAAGACACCTCAGGACTCGGGCCTGGCTGCGGCGGCCGTGTAAGGTTGAGTAGGGGTTGTGCTGAGGTGTGTGTTGTGGAGGTGCCGTGGACAGTGTGTTGAAATTATGTCCTATCTTCTGTGTAGAGTCCTCAGCAGGAAAGAGCCATGAGCAGACTTCCGTTTGGGGAATGTGACTCGTGCTATGGAAAGGATGCCTTAGGACATGGGAGACATGGCTTGAGGACAGACAACTGTTCTCCTGAGCTAGGCCTGAGACCTGTCAGGAGCATCTGCTAAGCTGTACACAGACATAGCTAACAGTTCTTTAAAACAAGAATTGGAGCCGGGCAGTGGTGGCGCACGCCTTTGATCCCGGCACTTGGGAGGCAGAGGCAGGTGGATTTCTGAGTTCGCGGCCAGCCTGGTCTACAGAGTGAGTTCCAGGACAGCCAGGGCTACACAGAGAAACCCTGTCTTGAAAAAACAAACAAACAAAACAAAACAAAAAAACCCCAAGAATTGGGATAAGACGGAACTCAGCCCTAGCTTGCTATAACTATGTTACTAGCATTGGTAATGACCCATGAATACCTTTGTTTATGTACAGGTGTGTATGTTATGTATAACATTGGAAATATGCCCCTCCCCCAAACGCCTGGATTTCTGTACATAAATCTAATTCCAGATGATGAACATCGCAGAGCTCAGTAATGTCCGGCCCTTGGTGGTGGGACTGTAGGCTGCCTCTGATACCCTCCCGTTATGAACAGTACCATGGACATTGTTCCATCCTCCCATTCCCATCTATTTCCCCACCTTAACCCTTGACCTTCTATTGAGACAACTCTGGGTAGCCCAGGATAGCCTAGAACTTGCTAAGTACCCCAAGCTAGCCTCAAACTCACAAAGCATTTTTCTCATCCTCTTGAGTGCTTCTTGAGTGCTGAGATTACAAATGTACGCAGTCACACCTGACTTGTACTCACATGCAGGTACAACCAAATTCCTAAACAAATTCTTTAAAATTCCGAAGTTGCTGGGTCAGACCACTGCACACATGTTATTTTAACATGGGCTGCATTGTTCTCTGCCCTGATTATTTCCTGTGCCTTCTCCAATAGACTGTCTTAGCAGAGGCTCTGACAAAGTATGACCATGGAAAAGAGAGAAACGGCTTTAGATGTCTTCAAGCCACTTGTAATTCTCGGAGAATCATTTCCTCCACTTCTTTCTCTTTGGTTATGGCCTTGCTGAGTGCAGTAGGGCTTGATAATTACGTGTGTTGTAGATATTTCTCCCTATGTGATGTTTGTCTTCGGCTTGACTTTTGATTGTGGCTTCTGTAAGGTTCCCTTTGCTTAAATTTATCAGAGTCTATTGGATTTTATGTCATGTTTTGAGATATTCTCTATTCCGTGGTTTCTTGAATAATCTTTTTTTGTCTTTCCAGGCACTTGTATAATTTATTTGTAGGGTGTGTGTGTGTGTGTGTGTGTGTGTGTGTGCGCGCGCGCGCGCGCTTGCATGCATGTTCCTGTGAGTGGAGGGGTACCCTCCAAGGAGCTGGAGTTAGACAGTTATAAACTGCCTGATGAGGGTACTTGGGGGGGGGGGGGTGCAGTGAACTCGTCCTCTGGAAGAGCAGCAAGTGCTCTTAAGCACTGAGCTGTCTTCAACTCTAATTTTATAGGGGGAGTTGGGGTGGCTTTAAATTTCTAACTATTAATCAAATAATTCTACCTGGTTGTTCCAAAATCAAGCATTAAGAATTTCATCCCTTCCTGGTGTGAAATGCCATGAGGGTAGATTGTGTGGGTCAGTTGTCTGCCCAGCAGGAGCACCTGCTTTTTAAGAGGGAGTAACCATGTATATTGTGCCTTCTATCTACCATAAAACAGCCTAATTTTATATACAAAATGAGTACGGACTTAAATTTTTAAATTTTTTTATATTTATTACATGCATGAGTGTTTGCCTACATGTATGTCTGTGTACCACATGCATGTTTGGTGCCTATGGAAGTCAAAAGAGAGCATGAAATATCCTGGAACTGGAGTTACAGATGGTTATATGAGCTACCATGGGGATGCAGGGAACTGAACCCAGACCCAGGTCCTCAGGAAAAGTAGCAAGTGCTTTTAACTGGGGAAACGCCTCTCTAAACCCCTAGAATTTTAAAACATTTTTTACATATTCATATTCTCTCTCTCTCTCTCTCTCTCTCTCTCTCTATCTATCTATCTATCTATCTATCTTTACATTATGAAATTGTGAGTCTTTTACTCACAGGACAGCTTGCAAAGCCTTCACTTACAGGTCCATGGCAATTATAAAATGAATGCCTGCCTCACCATCATATACTTCAAGACATGCCATGCCTGGTCCCTAGGCTTCTCTGTTCCCCTCCTTTCCTTTTCTTGCCCCTGAACTCCCAGAAGCCATTGTCTTGACTTTAGTAACAATGCCATCCTTGCTTTTCTTTAGAGAATGACATTTTCTGAAGGTTAGAATTCATTGCCAGAGTGTCCTGTGTCATTTTGCCACCTCTGTATGGATTTCTAAGCAGACTTGACTAAACCATGCTATCTGAATGTTTAAATGGAGTGTAGCTTTGCAGGTTCAGTCCTGGGCTTCAGTCCCTCACTGTGGTCTTATGGTGGCCGTAGGCTGTACTAGGTGTAGTACTGTATAGGTGCTCCTTCTGGATGTATCCCAGCTGTGAGTACTACATTTTATTTATGCATTCCACTGTTACTAGATTATGAGTATGTGTTGGTCAGTGTGTGCTGTTATAAATAACCACACACTGGACAGCGTAAACAAGCATTCTCACAGTTCAGCAGCTGAAAATTCTAAGGGTGATATGTTCAAAGATCCTGTAACTGGTGAGGGCTCCCTTTCTAGCTGGGATGTAGGCTCTTCCCTGACATGTCTCACTTGGTCCAGAGCATGGACAAGGAGAACTAAGATCCCTGTGTCTCCTTGGTGTGTAGGTATGTATGTGCTTTCTTGCATGTAGGGACCTGACGTCCACACCTGATAACTTCTTGGTCGCCTCTACCTTATTTTTTTAAGACAAGGTCTTTCAGTGAATCTGGAGCTCAGCAGTTTAGCTAGGCTTGGCTGGCTAATGAGCTCAAAGGATCCACCTATTTTTCTACACACACACACACACACACACACACACACACACACACACACTGTCCCACCTCCCTAGGTTGTGTTTATAGACACAAGTTGCCCTGCCCAACTTTTTCATGGTTTCTGGGGATCTGAACCCATGACTCATGTTTGCACGCCAAGCACTTTACCCACTGAGTCATCTTCCCAGATCCTGTGTCTGTTGTAAGTATTGTGCAGATCGAGAGGAGGAGGGAGAGAAGGAGAGATGAGAACACACGAGCATGCGTGAGCGAAGATACCCCATGGTTACAGGCAGCAGTGCTGCTCAGTATGGACGGATGTTAGCAACTGAGCGGTGGCCCTCTAAATAGGAGATCTGAGCCATCTCTCCAGCCCCAAGGCTCACCTCAGTCACCTAATTACTGCTTGGAAACCTCACCTCGTGGTGCCATCACACTGGGGTTTAGACTATTGGGCACAGTCTTTCTAACCTTGCATGTTACCCCCAGTTTTAACTATTGTTAATACTACTATGAAAATCCTTTTATATCTGTTTTTGTGTGTGTGTGTGTGTGTGTGTGTGTGTGTGTGTGACCAGAGTTTCTTATGGAATTATAACAAAGGATGGCTTGCCACAACGTTTTAATGTATGTGTGTGTGTGTGTGTCTGTGTGTGTGTCTGTGTGTGTGTGTCTGTGTAGGTCAGAGGGCGATTTGTAGGAGCTGATTCCTCCCTCTTTCTACTGAATGGATTCCCTAGATCAGACTCGGAGCCCCAGGCTTGGTGGCAAGTGCCTTTCCCTACTGAGCCATCTCACTGGTCCCAGGTTTTCTTGTTTAAAAGACAACAACAAACTTTATTTTTTGTAATTAATCATTAATAATTATTAATCCCGTGCATTTTAATTTGTTCTCGTGTTAATTGGCTTATATAATTACATACGTTTAGAACTGAAAGATTAATGTTGGTATACCACTCACTAGACTCAAACCCTCCTCAGTGGCTTCCAGCAGTTTCCTTCTTCTGTTCCTTATAGTCGTCTCCTTGACAGGAGCCAAACTTAACCAACCTAAGTACGTGTGGCTCACAGTTATAGTCTGACTGCCTGTTAGCCTTGCAGGATCCATTTGGAACACTTGGCCAAAGTGATCACTGCTCTTGGAATCTGTCTGATTCTTTCACTTTGAAAAAACCATTTAAGCTCATTTAAAAGGGCACATGGGTCAGTAGGTCATCTTCCTTCAGCAGATAAACCTCACATAGCATATTCGTCATTTCAGAGTGAGCGGTGAGTACTCACATACCGCACAACCAGCTCTTGTCTCGTTCTGCGATGCTTCCACTGCTCCCAAATGAAATGCTATGCCAGCTAGCCACCACTCTTCCCTTGTTACAGGTTTATCTGCTCGGGGAGATTTGCATGAATGGAATCATACACTGTGGGGCCTTTCTGGCTCCGATCACTTAACAGTGTTTTCAGGCATCACGAGTGTCAGCATATAGAAACTTTGTTTCTATTTATTTTTAAATGTTTGTTACATTTTATGGTGAAGAATGTGTGGTTGCAGGGGTCAGAACTTGCAGGAGTTGATTCTTTCCACTCTGTGGGTCTCAGGGATGAACTCCAGCCTCTAGGCTTGTGTGACAAGCCCTTTACCCACAGAACCAAATCGCCAGCCCCGTTTCTAATTTTTTAGCCATGGTAAAATATATTTAACACAAGATTGCCATTTACTCATGTATAAATATGCATGCTGCCATGGACATTGACTACATGTGCTGTATATATTATTCTGCCCTCACCACTGCATGTTTCCAAACCTTTGTCGCCTTAAATAAAGCTCCTGTGCCTGTGGTAGAGTTTTGTGCAGTGTGCTTGAGGTCTTGCATCCTACTTGAAACACTGCAACAAAGAATTTACTCCTTGTGGCCAAATGACCGTCTTTTGGTGGATTGGGACGCACCACGTTTAACTTATCTCTTTGTCTGTTGATGATAGTTGTGTTTGGAGGGGCTGCTGCTCTGGAGTTTGATTCCTTCCTTGGGTATTTCTGGGGTAGTTTGCTGCCTTTTTCAGCTTTATTGGCTGACAGTGAGCTGAAGTCCAAATGGTTAGACCACAGTCTTGACAATGCTTGATTTAATCAGATTCCTAAATGTTCCCATTTGGTGGATATATTTTATTGTGAATTTAATTTTATTGTGCATTTCCTGATAGGGATGGAATACAGTTTTTACATGTTTATAAGCTATTTGTAACATACTTAGTAACTTTCTATTAGTGGTTTGCCTTTCTGAATTAGTGTTGCCTAATTGTCTCCAAATAATGCTTGCTCTTGGTATTTCTGCAGAACAAATAGTGGAGAAAGATGAAGGCCCATATTATACTCACCTGGGATCTGGCCCCACAGTAGCCTCTATCCGGGAACTCATGGAGGAGCGGTGAGTGACTGACGTCCAGGGAGCATGGGGTGTGTCCGTGGAACGTGAGTGCTAAGCATCTGTCCAGAGGGGTGTGCTAGTCGGCACATCTGGATGGTGGCAGGTTCAGTGTGGGAATCTTCCTTCCTGTCCTGGGTTTCATTCCGTCTGTAGGTCTGCCTTCTGTCTGCCCCCACGCCTTCTCTGGTTCCTGAAAAGTCTTTATTGAAGAGGCCCTGCTGGGTGGTTGTGCCTTATGGAGTTAGTCCCCACCGCCGGGTTCTCCTGGATGGCTTTTCTACAGTGCTGCTTAGCGTGCTCACTTGTCTCCCCCCACGCAGAGCGCTCTGTAAGTGGGGTCTGTCCTGGTGTCCTGTACAGGATGGTGGTGCACATTTATCCAAGCAGTCCTGAAAGACTGGGTATTTGGGGGTCAGGTTCCACACTGCTACAAAAGTGGTTCGTTATCTTTAGGTCACTTTAGAGGGACAGACCGAGTTGAGTTATGGCTCTTTTTGGTGGGGTTTAGGGGGCAGGGTGTTGAAGGTATCAAGAGCTTACCTGTTTAGGACTGAATGGGAGGGGAGTTCATTTGTGTTTGTTTTATTTTTCAAGACAGGGTTTCTCTGTGTAGCCCTGGCTGTCCTAGAACTCACTCTGTAGCCTAGGCTGACCTCGAACTCAGAGATACTCCTGCCTCCTGTGGCGTTACTTAACAGTTCCTCTTTCTTTCTTTCTTTCTTTCTTTCTTTCTTTCTTTCTTTCTTTCTTTTTTTCTTTCTTTTTTTCTTTTTATTTTTTTAAATCTGTTCACTTTTCATGGGATTCTTGTTTGTTTTAAGACAGAATTTCTCATGTCTCCCTGGGTGTCCTGGAAATCACCATGTAGACCAGGCTATCTTCAAACGCAGAGATCTGTGTCTGCTTTCTAAGTGCTGATATTAAAGGCATGTGCCACCATGCCTGGCTCACACAGAACCTTTAAAGTCTGTGCACAGGCCACGGCAGATAGTAGTCCCAAGTTGCTGTCTGTGGAGTGTGGTGTAGCTCTCTGACTAAGAGTGTGGATGCTGTCACTACGTGGGTTCCATCCGGATCCTGTACTTACTGCTGAGTTCCCTTGGGGCAGTTACGTGACTGTTTTCTTATCTACAGAACAGAGCTGGCACAGGATATAGATAGAAGTACTGTGCACATAGACTGAACAGGCATAAAACCTGAAATGCTTGTTACAAGTACTCAGAAAAGGGCAGGCTGTCTTTGTCCTGTGTGTGCACTGATATTTTCAAAACTAACCATTTAGAATTTTAAATAAGACCAAAGCAAAGGTGGTCTAGATCTGCTCGTATATACACATACCGTTTTGTGGAAGGCTTCGTGGCTTAGGTTCTACAAACATGGAAGCCCAGTCTTGTGTGACGAGGGAGCAGGGCTGAGCCTGTCAGTGTCTGGGGAACAGCATGGAGACTGGATCTGGCTGTAAGCTGAGTAGATGGAGGTTGCTGACCTGCAGTGATCATTCTTCATTTCCTGTGCCATCTGGAAATGTTTCTATTCCAAATAACCACCAGAAAAGTCTGTTTGATCAAAGACCCACTCTAAATGCAGTCCTGATTTAAAGGGCCCCGCCTGAGCCCAGGACAAGAGACTTAGATGTATGTCTTTATGTCCTTGCCATTGGCCTCCCTGCGTGCCTGACACAGTTTGCAGACTGCACCAGGCCACATTTGGATAATGACTTTCTTTTACTATTGAGTTTTTTGTTGTTTTGGGGGGACATTGTTTTTGTATTTTGTTGAGATAGTTCTAACCCAGGCAGACCTCAGACTTAACTGTGTATCTAACACCGTCCTAGTTTTCCTGCTTCTGCCTCTAAGGACTTGTGGTCTGACCCACCACACCAGGCTTGGCCAGTGGTTTTGGTAAGGGTTTGCACTGCTTTATTTCCTCAAGTTTGAGCTAGGAGTGTGTATTATAGTTTTATTTCAATTTGGTTGTACTCTTTTAGACGGGGATGTTAATAATTTTATAAGATTTCCAGGCAGCTTTCTAAGTAACTTTCAACTTTAGCAGAGTACGTTCTGAACCGAGGATTTGGAGGGAGTGTGGGAGCGTTGAGACTATACTTTTTTTTCCTCCTTGCTTTAAAAATAACAGCCAACTATAGATTCTTCAGACCCAGATCCAAGGGAGGAGACCTTCCAAGAGCTGGGGGTGCTTATTTTTCTCAGCACATCACATGGCTTGTTCCCCTGGAAGGACCCCCTGAGTCATGGAGCAGGTTGTGACTCCATCTTATATTAGCTGCCAGCGAGTTGAGAGCCAGGTCTGCTTATCCCACCTTAGGATGAATGTGAGGGTTTACCTTTGTGGTGGGAGTCTGTCTTCTCAGGCCACCCCTGAGTCTTGCTGACATGATCCTATGACTCGTTGCTAATTTGATTTCCCATATGACAAATTCTTTCAGGCTCATCTCTTAAACACACAGAGCCTGTGATCACATTTTGTATAGCAGCTCATCTTTCCCTCTCTTTTCTGAGTTTAACTTACAGATGTCTTTTTATTCTGGAGGAAGGAGGGAAGCAGGTGCAGGATGGATTCCTTATGAGGGTGTTGTTTGTGTCTTGTCCTCACTGACGTTGTCTGCACCTCTCTTCACTTTTTCTTCACACCACTACTGTATTGTCAGATGGACCAGAGTCAGGGAGGGGCATACATTGACATCAAGGGGATTTGGATGGCTTTTAGCTGTTTGCAGGGCACAAATCTGGAGGAGGTGGTGGAGTTGAAAATAGATTCTAAAATATCCCAGTGTGTTTATGGGCATCATACCATCCCAGAAACCCGGGTCCTGATGCCAATAGATAATTGGAGTCAGTTGTCAAGCTCCAATCTGTAGATAGCCCACTACCCAGAGCCTTGAGTTCTATCAAGGAAAGGGTCCTCTACAGCCTGGCACTGCAGAGAGCCTGCACTGCTCAAGGGTTCAGTGAGCTTTGGTGGACTGCTTTCATTGGTATGAAAGAGCTTAGTTCAGGTTTAATGCTTCTCAAATTTAAGTGGGAGTCCAAAGCTGCTGAGGGCTTATGAAAGCACAGTCAGGACACTGGGCCCCATTCTGGGTCTAGGTGGGACCTGAGAACCTGCCTACTTTCCTGGCTCCCAGGTAGTGAGAACCTGCTAACAATCCTGGGGCCAACCTTCAAGAACCATAGGTCACGTTGTTAGCTGTCCTTCAGCAAGCGTCAGCCGGTCTTTGCAGATTCAGAGTCTGGTAGTTTACACTCTTCATGATAAGCCAGGAAGTAAGACATGTAAGAAGGAACCAAAGCAGGAATTGATTGTCAGGTTCTGTTGCTAGAGGAAAAGGGGCCAGTGAGATGGCTCGGTGGGTTAGAGCCACTTGCTCTCAAGCCCTCAGCTCTCAAGTATAATCTTAAAACCCTCATGTCAAAGGAGAGTCTGACAAGTTGTCCTCTGACTTTCACTCATACACCACGATACCCCCCTCAAGTGTCTTACATTTTTCATTTTAAAGGAACAAGAAAGAATCTAGCTGGGTAGGCAACTTGGCCCTTTCTGTTTGGTCTCCAGCGCAGCCTTTAGGAGCTTTCTCACAAGGACAGGACGGTGGAGAAGGAGCTGGTCAGAAAGCCAGCACCAGTGTCCTCAGCTCACCCTCCTGTACGGAATATGATAGTCCCTCTCTGTGAGAGTGTTGTGGCAGCCTTATGCTAGTCTCCAGCAGGGCTCCTTAGATAGACCTAGGTCCCAGGCCTGCCCTCGGGGGCTGTGTCCTGATAAAGCCTGTTGGGCTGCGACTTGTCTGGACACCAAACAAAAGCTACACTGTCGTGTCAGATCCTGCTACAGAGGCTTTGAATGGTGTGTGCAAGCACTTCCTATAAGGGACTGGCAGCCCTTGCCTGCTAATGTGGTCAGAAACACTTCTCGCCCTCCCCTAAGAGCTGAGTGAGATAATCAACTTAGTTCAGTGTTTGGAAAAGAAACTCTGTTTCCTTTTCAACCACAGAAATGCAACAAGGAAACTCTTTTGAAAAAGGTGTCTAAGTACTGGCAGGGGGTGGTATGTGCCTGTAATCTAGCCCCTAGGAACCTAAGGTCCTGAAGACAGAGTTCCTAGACCAGTCTAGACTACATGGTGGGACTGCCCCCTAAAGCCCTGCTTAAAAAAGAAAGCCATCCGTCCAGGGAGGGGGGGCACCTTGGCTACTGTTTTTTTGCTACAAGAACCTTTGTTAAAGGCAAGATATACATAGGTATATAGACAAATTATAGATCAAGGGGATTAATCATGCCAGCCTTTGTACCACTGAGCTGCATCCAAGACCAGTGCCCTCTTTGGGTTGATTCTAGGGCATAGTGATTCATGGCAGTAAAGCAGGTGAGACAAAGAATGTGTCTTCAAACTGCAGACATCAGGATAGCATTATGCCTTATTAAGTGCATACTTAAATGTCCAAACTGAATTCACTACAGAATACAAGGATATTTTTACTTAATCTTTTAAAAAAGCCTGCCCATGTTGGAGCTTGAGAGATGGCTTAGCAGAGTGCTGGCTGTGAAAGCACAGGACTGGAGTTAGGATCTCAGCACCCAGAGAGCAAGCCATCAGTGACCTGTAACCAGCTCCCAGGGATCTGATACGCTCTCTGGTTTTCATATACTCAGGTATGCACACTCACACAAACACAACATACATGGAATAAATCCATCTTAAAGAATATCATGTTAATTGTTTAAAGAAAAATGCTTTTGTCACCTGTTCCTTAGATGTTAAAATGCATTTGCTAAGTTAATTGATGCCTCGTTAAAGGTCCTAGATCCTAAAGGAGATCCTCGGGGCACTCTTCAAAGAAGTCTGTGCCCCATACTGAGAGATGACTGGAAACACTCTTAGTGAAGTCCAGAATGAGCGAAGATGCTCCTGTCAGGGACTCTGTCGGTACAGAGAGACTTGGAAGAGTGTACAGGCCAGATGGCAAGTGACCCTTGTCTGTAGAAGATATTGAAAATTTATTTAAAAGAAGATGACTTTTATGTTAAAGAGATTTACTGAGTTCCTCCCTCATGCTTGACACACTTTAAGTAATACATGTGCACTATCAAGCCTGGGAGGTAGGGCTATCCCTATGTCCAGTTTACATCTGGGAAGACTGAGGCCCAGATGAACTCAGTAACTGGGCCACAATGATGTAGCTAGAGAGTAGCTATCTGCCCATCAGCCTTCGTTTGAACCAGCCTTGCCCCACGTATGATCCATGTTCATGGTCATAGTTGTGTCTATAAACATTGTGTGATTGACTACATGATGTCAGAGGCCTTTGATTCTTCAGTACTTCGGCTTAGGCTCCCAGGGAGCAGGCATGTGCAGGGGACTGGGGGCAGCCTTGTCCACTGTATGCCAGCATTGGTATTTGATGGAGTCACTCCCCCAGCACCCTTCAGTCAGAGGTCAGCTGGGGTGGTTATAAGAGATCAATAAGCTTACACACACACACACACAGAGACATTTGTTTGTTCATTTGTATATTGAATTTACAAGTAGTTAACTCAGGGGTCCTTGGCCAGCAGGGCCAAGCACAAATGCCTGCAGGTTCAGGCAACTTCAAGAGTCAGAAGTATTCGGAGGACTGTTCTGCCTCACTGCCCCTCTGCCTGAGGACAGAGGCAGGCAAGTTGAACAGGAGCAGAGGAGGAGTCTGTGAACCAAGGCTGGGAGTCTGGATGTAAGCCCTCCAAAGCCTCTGAGTGCAGAGTGGCCTCGGTTTCCCATCTCTGTAGCTAGAAGCCCAGGCCGAAGCACCCAGGCCCACCTCCTAATGTTGGGTATTCACCGATGTGGCTTCTGTCTCCTCTCTAGGTATGGAGAAAAGGGGAAAGCTATCCGGATCGAGAAGGTCATCTACACGGGCAAAGAGGGGAAGAGTTCTCGAGGCTGTCCCATTGCCAAGTGGGTGAGTGCTGGGTCTCCACAGCTAAGCTATGTCTGGGTGTTCTTATCCCCTGGGCTCACATCACAGAACAGGTTGCAGGGCAGGTGAGCAGGAAATAGACATCCGCCATCATGGGGCCCTGGAGCCAATGACCCTTGTGGCAGCTGATCATCTTTGTCCTACTTACATGCCAGCAGCAGGCATCCTGTACTGTCAGGAACTGTGTGTGACTCCTGGGTAAAAGCTGGAGATACAGCTGGCCTAACCCATTATCGGACATCCCCCCTCCCGCAACGACTTTGGCTCCTCTTTTCTATGTGTCTGAGTGACCAGTACTACCTGGAAGCCAGGGAAGACACTGAAGGCTGACCTACATGAGCAAAGCTGAGGATAAGGCGAGGCCTCTGGGTAGTATTATGATGAGACTTGCTTCTCACCAGTCTCTAAGCAGGGATCTTGAGCATCTGGTCAGGAAGAATGTCACTGACAGACTCCAGTTTCCTCAGCCTTGCCCTTTGGGCCCACACCCAGCTCTTGAAATCATGAGTGTCTGCTGCTTCAAAGCTCGCTTAGAGTGAGCTTGGCTCTCAGTACCTGGTCCATGGCTGAGCCATGTTCAGTGCCCTAGGCACCCTGGAGGCGAGATCACAGAGACCTGGAGACACGAGGTTTAACCAAGAGACAGCTGTGATGCTACTTTTGTAGGAGTTGAGAGACAGGGGCTAGATGAATGCTGCTGGGCTATCCTGGAACACAGACATGGAAAGGGCCAAAAACATTTAGTAGCCCAAGGAGAAGCATTTCCAGTGAGGAGGGCCACATGGGCAGGGCAGGAGGAGGGCCACATGGGCAGGGCAGGAAGGCTGCAGGAATGTTCATGACTTGGGTGTCGCCTGCATACTTGCTGTCTTCCCGGGGAATCACTTTTTGCCTCTGAACTTAAAATGTCACATACTCATTCTCAGCACTTCTAACCATTATTGTAGGACTTTTCACAACAAAGGAACCTGGTGCTTTTTAAAAAGTGTGAAGACGCATGTTGTGTCCACCCCATGGGAGGTGGCCCTTGCAGTACAAGGTCTAATGTGGTAGGAGGTGCCTCTTTGGGGGTAGCATATCAGTTATCCTGCATATTGGTGCTGTCCTAAAGACTCACGGCTGTAGGTCTAGGGGGAAGTGTGGGCCATGTACCATGCAGAGCTCTGTGCCCCGCAGGACAGTAGCTCAGTCCCGTGTCTCTGCAGGTGATCCGAAGACACACACTGGAGGAGAAGCTACTCTGCCTGGTACGGCATCGGGCAGGCCACCATTGTCAGAACGCCGTGATTGTTATCTTGATCCTGGCCTGGGAGGGCATCCCTCGAAGCCTTGGAGACACCCTCTACCAGGAGCTCACCGATACCCTCCGGAAGTATGGGAACCCTACCAGCCGGAGATGTGGCCTCAATGATGAGTATGTAGCAGAGTGGCGGAGGTGATGATGGGGGCCACAGGACCAGGGTAACAGGCACTGGCATGCTGGGTAGCGCTGGGTTCTAGCCCTGGCTCAACTTTACTGTTCAGCCTCAGATCTACATTATCTATCTATTGGATTTTCCTACCCGTTCATTGAGGTGTATTTAGTTTCAGTAAAGTTACACTTTCAGTATATAGTTTGGAGAATTTTGTTTTATTTTTGTTGAGACTCGGGGAGTTCAAAGCCTGCCTCTGCCTATGGAGTACTGAGATTAAAATCATGCTCTACCACCCCCAGCAGTTTAGAGGATTTTGATATAGCCATGCCACCCAGTCAACATTGAGAACAGGGGTCCATGAGATGGCTCAGTGGGTAGACAATTGCCACCATGCCTAACAACTTTAGTTCAATATGATAGAGAATAAGTCCTGAAGTTGATGCCCACATACACATGTGCACACATATGCGCGCGCGCGCACACACACACACACACACACACACACACACACACAAGCACGCATAATTCCAGTACCCTTCATCTGCAACCCTTCCTCCAGCCCTCAGCAACCAGGTGATTTTCCTGTCCCTTTAAGTTTGCCCCAGAAGAACGTTACTTTCAGACTCATATATTATGTATCCTTCTGAACAGGCATGTTTCACCAAGCATTGAGTGTTCAGAGAATAGCCTGTATTGGAAAACTTGGAGTTGTGGGGTGGAAGGAGGAGCCCTTGTTGCCAGAGACTGGTGGAAACCAGTCCTCTGCAGGGGCAGTGTCAACAGAGACCACATCTGTATGCTTGGCCTGTGTTATACATTGCAGCCGGACCTGTGCTTGCCAAGGCAAAGACCCCAACACCTGCGGTGCCTCCTTCTCCTTCGGCTGTTCCTGGAGCATGTACTTCAACGGCTGCAAGTATGCTCGGAGCAAGACACCACGAAAGTTCCGCCTCACAGGAGACAATCCGAAGGAGGTGAGAAAAGCAGTGCCGGGCACACAGCAGGCCCCCCTCATGCCTCCCCACCTGCATCCTAACAGCTATGCAGAGGTAGGATTGACGTGCCACAGCACGGATGTTAGCAGGCAGGGTGAAAACTGAGAACTGCTAGCTACAGGTCCTCGGACTCTTAACCACCTACGCAGCAGCTTTAAAGGAATCGATCTGAATGCCTTCGCTGCAGATGCGATCTTTCATCTAAAGTTGATCCGGTCACTTCTTTGCGGGACATCTTTTGGGGTGTAGGAATTATAGGAGGAAGGGGTACCTTCCTCTCTGTGGATGACCCTCTGAATCTGTTCAGGGCTTGGTGAGGTATTCCATCCCCCACTGGGCAGACATTGGGGGCATTCATACAGACATCTAGGCCCTTACTGTCTCCATGTCCACACATACAGTCACTGGGTTATGATTAGGCCTCTCCACGGCTTCTCACATTGGTCTCCCTTCCAGGACCTCTCTTGTCCCTGTCATAACTGAACAAGGGCCTCTGGGTCTCTTGCAGCTTCCACCAAGGGTGTAGGATCTGTGTCAGCGGAGGCCATTTCTCCATTGCTGTATTTTCTGTGCTCTGTGCTGCAATGGCCGTAGCAAGAGATGGTCTCGGGGTGAGCACAGTGTCCCTTTTCACTTCTGCTCCATCCCTGCTTGTACTTCTGGGGTGAAGGGGTCAGGAGTCTAGTCCCTCTGCTGGGGTGCAAGCATCCTGGCCATCCAGATGCTGGTCTTGGCCTTCCAGAGCTCCAGGCTCCTATTACTGGAAGGACTTCCCGCTCTGCCAGGGTCAGGGACATCCACTGGGCACCTCTTCTGTGCTCCATAGCCCATGTAGCCATTGCCCTTTGTTCTTCATGAATTAAATGAACTTTCAGGGACTAGAGCACTGCTCATCCAAATGACCTGAGTTGATGGCCTAGGACCCACACTGCGGCTCACAGTCATCTGTAACTCCAGCTTAGGGGGACTGACACCTTCTGGCTTCTGCAGGCACCTGCACACACATGCCATAAATACACACAAAATCTTAATTTTTTTCCTCACATTCAGAGTCTTTTCCCAAAAAAACTTAGACAAATTTGAAAGCTAAAAACACTCTAATTTGATAGCTCTTTGTAAGCTAAGGCCCTCTTCTTCTGAAGCAGCAACTGTGGCTGCCTCAATGGATTGAAGTCCCAGGACCTAAGACTTGCCGGGAATAAAAAAGCAATGGCTTAGCTTCTCCCAGAGCTGCCCCTGGTGCTGGAAATCGCCATGTCCTGAGCACTTGCCGTGTGCTGGGCTCACACATGTCTCCTTATCCAGGCCCACTCAGGCAGTGTTGCCTCACTTCGCAGACAGGAGAGATCGCTCAGAACAATGAGTAGTTCACGGTGAAGGAGGCAGGGTCCCTCCCCAGGCCTGCTGCACTTCCCCAGCTTGAGCCTCATCCTGGAGCTGCATGCTGGCTGACTTGTGCTGGTGGCAGCATCCAGACAGTGGCAGAGCAGTGACCAGGCCACACACAGCATCATGTTGGTTGTACTGATGACTGGGCCATGCTCCTGGCTTCTCTCTGTGCAGTGTGCTTGCTGCCACTCCTTAAATCCTCCATGTTTATGTTCATGGCCTCAAGTCCCTACAAGCCAGTGTAAGGCTAGTAAGTGCAGCAGAAAGGCTACGGCTACATGATGTAAGCAGTCATTGCGTGGAACTTCTTGATGCTGCAGACATTTTTTTGCTGGCTAGTACAGGAACCACATAGACCCACGGAGGAACCTAGTTCATCACAACTTTGCATTTCAGAAGGCTGGGGCAGCCAAGTCTTTGGGTTTGTCTGACACCTGACTGGCGATGGGCTCTGGGCCAGGCCAACCGTGAATCTCCAGCACAGGTCCGTCAGTTTCTGCTTTCTCTAACACGGGAATGCATATCCACACCTATTGGAAAATCCCCGCCCACCATACCCTGCCTGTGACCCACAGGATTCAGCTCTGAAAGCAAGGCCCTGCTTCCTTGTCCTGGGCTGGACAGGGCTGTGTGTGACTGATAGGGTAGCTTAGCTGTCAGGATGACTGTACCTTCTAACAGTGGCTTTTCCTGGTGAGCCTCAGTATCCCTATCTTTAAAATGAACACAGCAGAGGAATGCTGTGAAACCCTGAACACACTTGGCTTCCTGCCTTTCCAGTGATACCCAGCAATGGTTCTGGTGGGCTCATTTCTGGCAGGAAGTTTGCCAGCTAGGACAGCTCTGAATGTATCTAATTGTTCTTTCTGCAGGAGGAAGTGCTCCGGAACAGCTTTCAGGACCTGGCCACTGAAGTCGCTCCCCTATACAAGAGGCTTGCACCCCAGGCCTATCAGAACCAGGTACTAAAGCTAGGGCCTTTGTCTGCCACATGCAATTTTTACTCAAGTTCCCTGATGTTGGAAAGTGGGGTGTGTGGCTTCCTTTGAGTTTTTAAAGAGCTCAGCCTAGAGATCTCCTGGAGCCATTGTGTGATTTGATAAGACTCCTTACTTAGTCTACCCTTAACGTCCCCATCTACCCTTCCCCAGTAGTCTCCAGTGCCTCTGGCCTAGCTTCCGTTGCTTGAGTTCCTGTCTGTCTAAACCAGCAGGCTTGTCTAATGTAGGAAAGAGCCATTCCTTCAGAGCCAGGGCCTCTCAACTGGAAAACCTTCCTCTCATGGCCCAGGTTCACAAGACAGCTGTGATCCTTAACCTGCTTCTAAGGTCTGGATCCCAGGTGCGGCATCAGGGCTAGTCACTTAGGCCTTCTGAACAGCTGTTCTTGGCCATTCACACAGGTGACCAATGAGGACGTGGCGATCGACTGCCGCCTGGGGCTGAAGGAAGGGAGGCCCTTCTCAGGGGTCACAGCCTGCATGGACTTCTGCGCCCACGCCCACAAGGACCAACATAACCTCTACAATGGGTGCACTGTGGTAAGGAAGCCTGGGACCAGCAGAAGGGGCCAACTAATGGGTTTTGCTCCTTATGAGGAGGGAACTAGAGTATTCTTGGAGCCCTAGGTAGTGCTGGGTAGATGGCCTGCTCCTGCCTCTCCTCTGAGAAAACCCTCACAGCAGTAGGAGGACGGGTAACAGGAGGCGTATTAGGAAGCAGAGCCAATGGCGAATGTACTGAGCAGTAGAACATCTAAGATGAGGTTTGGGGATTAAAAACTGGAAGAGTCTTCCTTGGGATGCCTGCTAGGCTGCAGGGTTCTGTAAGGAGCGGGCAGGGAGGTTTGAAGAAATGAGCAGATCTGCAGAGGCATGCAATGTGCTGGAGAAGACGGGGTTGGAGCTGACTGACAAGGAGATTCAGTCAGGGTGCTGCTGTGGCTGCTGCTGGCCGCTGTGCTGGCTTCTCAGCTGGGTCCAGTACTGGCAGGACTGCAGGGACTGGGGAGACTGTAGGAGAAGGCTGGGGGCCCAGACTGAAAATCTAGAAGGAGCAGGCCCTCAAGGATAGAGAGAGCAAAAGGTGGGGACACTGGGGAGCAGGAAGGAACAAGAGCACCGGGTGGTCATCGGACCTCCAGGCTCACGCACTCTTTACTATTAAAGAGATTAACTGTGGGACACAAAGCTTTCTATTATGCATACAATGTTCTGTCTGCATGTATGCCTGCACACCAGAAGAGGGCACCAGATCCCATTGCAGATGGCTGTGAGCCACCATGTGGTTGCTGGGAATTGAACTCAGGACCTCTGGAAGAGCAGTCAGTGCTCTTAACCGCTGAGCCATCTCTCCAGCCGAAGCAGCAAAACTTTCTAAAACTTTTCATGTCTTAAAATCTCTACATGTGTGTCCACAAGTGTGTCTGTGCATGTGGACAGCTGTGCATGCACGTGCATGCGAGTGTGCCTGGAGGCCAAAGGTCAATCTCTGGTGTTCCTATGAAGTGAGCTGTCTACCCCTAAAGGTTTTGGTGTTCTTTTTGAGACAGTCTCTCACTGGCGCCTGGAGCTGGGCAGTTAGGTCAGGCTGCATGGTCAGTAAGATGAGATCCACTGTGCTTGGCCTATTCTGTGGGTCCTGGGGCTCTACCTTGGGCCTCCGGCTGGCGCAGCAGTAGCTTTACACACTGAGCTGTCTGCTTATAGGAGCTTGGAGAGTTGGGGAACTGGGGAGAGATGCTTTAGCAGTGAAGAGCACTTGCTACCCTTCAAGAGAGCCTCAGTTTATCTCTTAGCAAACCACTTCAGGTAGCACCACCATCGGCTTTAGATGGTGCCCTCTTCTAGCCTCTGTGACACAGACAGTATACATGCACATGGACACAAACACATACATATAATTTTTAAAAAAACTTTTAAAAACCCTTTTCTGAAATCGTTAGCGATAACCACAGTCAGCATTTGGTGGCCATCCCTCTACGGCTGTGTGTACAACCACGGCCATACACAGCCTCATGGGGGTCAGAGTCTACCTGCTGTCCTGTGGTGTGCTTTTCTTAACCAGTTAGGTAACTTGGGCTTTCTTTGTCAGTGGTCTGGATTCCGATGTAAATTTGTTGAAGCTTCATATCTAGCTCTGACATCAGCTATTCAGCGAGGTCCCCCACAGAGGGCAATGGATGAGTCACGCACTTCCCATCCGTGTGCCATGAAGAATCCCTGCAGC
Source organism: Uromys caudimaculatus (assembly GCA_028551405.1). Taxonomy (NCBI): domain Eukaryota; kingdom Metazoa; phylum Chordata; class Mammalia; order Rodentia; family Muridae; genus Uromys; species Uromys caudimaculatus. The sequence continues at coordinate 59,104,105 of CM052700.1, forward strand.
TCAGTGCAGAAATGGTTCCTTCTGGAGCACCATCCCCCACCCCCGCCCTCCTAGAGACTGTGACAGTCACAGGCTTTTAGTGCTTGTTCAGTTTCCTGCAGCACAGGGTCCTGTCAGTCTGCCTGATTCAGTGAGGTGGGCCCCTTAGATGCTAAGGGCGGAACATCTTCCCATTTCTCTTGCCCCCCCTTTAACATTTATTTTATGTGTATGAGTGCTCTATCTGCATACAGAGCCTGCAGACCAGAAGAGGGCATCAGCTCCAATTAGAGATGGTTGTGAGCCACACATGGTGGGTGGGAATTGAACTCAGGACCTTTGAAAGAGTTAGCCAGTGCTCTTAACTGCAGAGCCTCTTAATTTCACCCTTGAGGGTATCCCATTTATGTCCTCTGTTTCCTTTCTAATCATAATTGCCATCTTTGACATTGTAAAGTCCTCAGGTGGTTAGGGATAGAGGCAGTCTATTCCTGTGATATAGTCTATCCGCCATGGCCAGTCTATTTCTGTGACACAGTCTATCCACCATGGCTCACCGTCTGTTGTGGTTGATTGACCTCTGCTGTTTTCACATGGGGTGTTAGGGAAGAGAAAGCACAAGGCTAAGGGCCAGTTGAACCTGGAATAGGAGCAGGAAAAAGTAAATTGTGGGGGCTGGAGAGATGGCTCAGCCGTTAAGAGCACTGGCTCTTCCCAGGAACCACATGGCAGCTCATAACCATCTGTAATGAGATCCGCTGCCCTCTTCTGGTGTGTCTGAAGGCAGGGACAGTGCACTCATATACATAAAATAAATAAATCTTTTTTTTAAAAAAAGTAAATTGTATTAGAAGATTCAATGTACAAGAAACATTTGCTATGTTTTAAAAATGTTGTTTAAAAAAAAAACTGTGCATAATATTCTATTTAGTTACCCAAAAGTATCATATACCCGTGTATGCATATGTAACTAATGTTTATAACTATTTTTTTCTGAGGTCATTTTTAATCAAAAGAAAGGTTACCTTAGAAGCAACAGAGCTAGCTGGTCAGGATTCAGGGGGAAGGTATCAGACTGTTGATGGGCGCAGTGGTGGCAATGGTGGGCTTCAGGCAGAGCTGCCTCCCTAGCCCCAGCTCAGCCACATTGGGGCACAAGAGATAACACAACTGAGCATTCTGCAAGCTGCGTCCCAGGCTCTGTGTTGTTAATGTCTAGAACCTTAGTAGCCAGGGGAGTATGATGGGACAAGGTAGTAAGGCCATAGAGAGGTGACAGTCTGGGAGCTCAGACCCCTTCTCCAAGCATGGGCTCCACCCCTTATCTTCTCTCCTTGTGTGGGGCAGGTCTGCACCCTGACCAAGGAAGACAATCGCTGCGTGGGCCAGGTCCCCGAGGATGAGCAGCTGCATGTGCTACCCCTGTACAAGATGGCCAGCACGGATGAGTTTGGCAGTGAGGAGAACCAGAACGCCAAGGTCAGCAGTGGGGCCATCCAGGTGCTCACGGCATTCCCTAGAGAGGTCCGGCGGCTGCCTGAGCCTGCCAAGTCCTGCCGCCAACGGCAGCTGGAAGCCAGGAAGGCGGCGGCCGAGAAGAAGAGACTGCAGAAGGAGAAGCTCAGCACACCAGAGAAGATCAAGCAGGAGGCCCTGGAGTTGGCTGGTGTCACCACTGACCCAGGTAAGTAAGGGGCACCGCCTTAAGGGGCCTTACTCCCACCCCATGTTGCACTGGCCACACGAGGAGAAAGGTCCTAATGAGGTTCACCCTGGCCTTCAGAAGTACATTCTGTGAAATGCCTGGATATAAAGAGCCTGGGCAGAGCACTTGGCTGCTCCAGTGTGTGCCTTTACTGGGGCAGAGGCCATTGTTGTAGGGCCCACGGGTGGGAAGTGGGCTGTGAGTTCCTGGGCTCCTATCCTCCCCCCCCCCCCCCCCCGGCAGCAGTCCCTGCTGCGACCCCACACCCACACTTGGGAAAATGAGCTTCAGCTGAAACTGAGGCATTTTCTGGGGTCAGAGAATAGAGTGATGGCGGAGAGGACACAGGCTCTGCACAGGCTGTCTCTCTTCACCTTGGGAGCCTTAAGGAGAGCCCAGGGAGTAAGTCCAGGCCAGGTTTGAGCTCACCTCAGCACTTCATCCATCCTGCCTCTCCAGAGAGAGAACACTTCTCAGGCAAGGAAGGAGGTTCCATCTCCTGCCCTCTGCACGCAGACCTAGCTAGGCTATGGCATCTACCTCATCTTTCACTTTGCCTTCTGCCTTCCCCAGGCCTGTCTCTGAAGGGTGGATTATCTCAGCAAAGCCTGAAGCCCTCTCTCAAGGTGGAGCCTCAGAATCACTTTAGCTCATTCAAGTACAGCGGTAATGCGGTGGTGGAGAGCTACTCGGTGCTGGGCAGCTGCCGGCCCTCCGACCCCTACAGCATGAGCAGTGTATATTCCTACCACTCACGCTATGCACAGCCTGGCCTAGCCTCCGTCAACGGCTTCCACTCCAAGTACACACTTCCCTCCTTCGGCTACTACGGCTTCCCATCCAGCAACCCTGTCTTCCCCTCCCAGTTCCTGGGTCCCAGTGCCTGGGGACACGGGGGCAGCGGAGGCAGTTTTGAGAAGAAGCCAGACCTCCATGCTCTACACAACAGCCTGACCCCGGCCTACGGTGGTGCTGAGTTTGCCGAGCTGCCAGGCCAGGCTGTTGCCACAGACAACCACCACCCCCACCACCAGCAGCCTGCTTACCCAGGCCCCAAGGACTATCTGCTACCCAAGGTCCCCCAGCTCCACCCAGCATCCAGGGGCCCCTCTCCCTTTGCTCAGAGCTCCAGTTGCTACAACAGACCCATCAAGCAAGAACCAGTAGACACTCTGACCCAGGCTGAGTCCGTACCCAGAGACTCTGGTAAGATGAGTAGAACACCCTTGCCCGAAGCATCTCAGAATGGGGGACCCAGTCATCTATGGGGACAGTACTCAGGAGGCCCAAGCATGTCCCCGAAGAGGACTAACAGTGTAGGTGGCAACTGGGGAGTGTTCTCTTCAGGGGAAAGCCCCACCATTGTTCCTGACCAGCTCAATTCTTTTGGAGCCAGCTGTCTCACCCCTTCACACTTCCCAGATAGCCAGTGGGGACTGTTCCCTGGTGAAGGTCAGCAGTCGGCCTCCCATCCTGGAGGACGGCTTCGAGGCAAGCCATGGAGCCCCTGCAAGTTTGGGAACGGCACCTCGGCCTTGACTGGTTCCAGCCTGACTGAGAAGCCATGGGGGATGGGAACAGGGGATTTCAACTCCGCCCTGAAAGGTGGTCCTGGGTTCCAAGACAAGTTGTGGAATCCTGTGAAGGTGGAGGAGGGCAGGGTTCCCACACCAGGGACCAACCAGCTGGACAAAGCCTGGCAGGCCTTCGGCATGCCCTTGAGCTCCAACGAGAAGCTATTTGGGGCCCTGAAATCAGAGGAGAAGCTATGGGACCCCTTCAGCCTGGAGGAGGGGACAGCCGAGGAAGCCCCCAGCAAGGGGGTGGTGAAGGAAGAGAAGAATGGACCTGGAGTAGATGAGGACGAGGAGGAGCTGTGGTCAGACAGTGAACACAACTTCCTGGATGAGAACATAGGAGGTGTGGCTGTGGCCCCTGCCCATTGCTCCATCCTCATCGAGTGTGCCCGACGAGAGTTACATGCCACCACACCACTCAAAAAACCCAACCGCTGCCATCCCACCCGCATCTCGCTGGTCTTCTACCAGCACAAGAACCTCAACCAGCCCAACCACGGGCTGGCGCTTTGGGAGGCCAAGATGAAGCAGCTGGCGGAACGGGCACGGCAGCGGCAAGAGGAGGCCGCACGCCTGGGCCTGGGCCAGCAGGAGGCCAAGCTCTACGGGAAGAAGCGAAAATGGGGGGGTGCTATGGTGGCTGAGCCCCAGCACAAAGAAAAGAAGGGGGCTGTCCCTACCCGGCAGGCGCTGGCCGTGCCCACAGACTCGGCGGTCACCGTGTCCTCTTACGCCTACACAAAGGTCACTGGCCCCTACAGCCGCTGGATCTAGGTGCCAGGAGCCAGCGTACCTCAGCGTCGGGCCCGGCCCGAGCTGCTCTGTGGTGCTTTTGCCCTCATGCCCGGGGGCGGGTTGGGGGTGCAGAAGTCTCTCTATATCTACATATATGGATATGCTTATCATATATATGTATTTATGGTCCAAACCTCAGAACTGACCCGCCCCCCCCTCCTCTACTTCCCCAGCACTTTGAAGAAACTACGGCTGTCGGGTGATTTTTTTTTTTTTTTTTTGATCTTAATATTTATATCTCCACGTTTTATTTTTTTCCCCTTGTTTTGAGGGGCTTTTATTTTTCCTTTTGTTTTTAAAACGTTATCCTTGTATATCACAATAATGGAAAGAAAGTTTATAGTGTCCTTTCACAAAGGAGCGTAGTTTTAAATTCCATTTAAAATATGTATTTATTGGATTTTTTTTTTTTTAAGCGACAATAGTAATGGGTTACAGGTGGGCAGGAAAGGCCAGCAGAGTTTCCTGCCTGGCAAGCCCAGCCTCCTGGGAGCTGCAGGTTCTCCCAGCCATCTGCCCCCACGAACCAAGGCTAGCTTGTAGCCCTGGTCTATCCCTCCTTCCCACAGGCTAGGGAACCTTTGGGACTACCCCGTTCTCTGTGGAATGGGGGAAGCTGCAAACATCTGGGGGCCTGGCCTGGAGATGCTGGTATTAAATGTCCCCAGAAACCAGGTTGGAAGTAGACAGCTTCAAGCTTGCTAGTCTCCACACTGAATCCTCTCTGTCCGTTATTTATCAAGTCATATGATGTCCTGGTTAGCTAGGCAGCACCTCAAGCTGGAGCAGGAGTCGAGAGGCTCTGAGGAGCCCTTCTCATCCCGTTGATAAAGCCGGTGAGTACTGGGCAGAAGGAAGCTTAGTGGCAATTTTCTAAAAAATCGCCCCCAAGTTTGTCAATACTGAAAAAGGGCTACTGTATCTTTAGAAACCAGAAGTTGAACCCAAGCTGTGAAGAGCCAGTGTGCTGTATGGTGCTCTGCGGGTGCTGTGGGGTGCTCTGCGGGTGCTGTGTGGTGCTCTGCGGGTGCTGTGGTACTGGAGCCTGGTGCTGTAGTGTTGTGCTGGGACTTTTCTGACTCTCAGGGCAGGGGCATCCTGCCAGAGCTCAGCAAGCCAGTGTGATGGCAGGTCACGCATCCTCCTTATTCCTGGATCTTCACACGGGACAATGGTGCAGTCCTCCCAGCCCTCGCAGGGCATGGCCTACACTTCATTTAAAGTGCAAGGGTCAGACGTTTTCAACAGGTTGCTATGCTTTTCCTCCTTCGAGGGGGCCAGTTCTCCATTGGATCTTTTCTCTCCTCCCTCTCCCTTCTCCACCTCCCCTGTAACATGCCCATTCTAAAATCCTGGTGCATTCATTCAGCTCTTTGAAAATGAGAACGTTGGTGCTTTAATTTCTGTGACATTGAGACGTTGGGCCTGACAGGTGGAGGCGGCGTTGTGTGCAGCAGGTCAGTCCTCATGGAGTGTGTTTTCAGATGCTGTTAGTCATGTTGTCAGGCTGCTCTTGTGTGCGGACGTGTATGGTGAGTGGGGGGCTTCATCAGGACACACAGGGTGGCAGCCGAGCCCCGAGACAGCAGTTATCACGAGGTTCCAACCAGGTTTGGTCTTCAGAAACTGAGCGTAGCAATCCCATGACAATGCTGAAGGCAAATCCGAGTCCCCAAGCTTCGCGGTGCCTTGTGCCAGAGCCGAGGGCCGAGCGGCCGGGTGTTGACTAGAGCCCTTCGGAAGCGCTGGCAGAGAGTGGCTAAAAGGTGTCCTGAGCATTTTTGTGGTCTGGTTTTAACTGTAAATAGTGAAAGATTTTTTTAAGCACTTTTGCCTAGATTTAAACAGCAACTTGAAAAGAATAAAAAGTACATTTTAACATGTAATTGTGGGAGAAACTGTAAATAGTAGCTGAATATTTAATGTGCTTTGTCAATCCACCTTTACCATATTCTGTAAAGTTGCAATTATTTTACAGGACAAAAAAATGAAATTATTATTGCTTTTGAAATAAATACCCAAGAGCTTATCAGGACTTAGAATTATTCAGAATTCAGATTTATAGGAAAGCCTCTGACCCTCTGTTTGACAAGCTAAAGAGTCAGAGTCTTTAAGGCGCATGCTAATTTTCTAGTTTTGAGGGAGAGGGGTCCCTTAAATGCTATTTTGCTTAATCGCATCAGTACTTTTACGCAGGTCTCATCTGACTCCATGCTTAGGTAGATGCGGGGGTGCCTTGAAAAACTTCATTTTAAATAATCTTAAATATGATATTTTACAAAGCATTTGGAGAATGTGACCGTGTATACGGCCCGTGGAAGCCCCAGGTTGGCTGTTGGCTTGCAAGGTCCCAAGTGTGGCCCAGGTGGTTCTGTTGCTGGCAGTGTGTGGATCTCTCTGACGCATATTCAGTCTGCTCCAACCCTCCTCACCCTTTGGTAGCAAAGCCATTAGATGAATGGAGAAACCAGTACAAGCTAAAAAGCATGTGATATCCATCCCCCAAGCCTGCACAGCCTTTGTTCATAAGCTCTAGGCCAGGAAACAGGCTGCCGTGAGGTGAGGCAAGAGGCGTTCCACGTTGGCCTTTCAGGTCCTAGCGAGCGCCGTTTCAGGGCTCAGTGCTGTCCATGGCTGCTTGAGCCCATGCTGATTTTCACACACTACATGTATAACCTACCTCAAATCCGTCATTGAGATGAGCATGCTTTAGACGTGTATTTAAGACGTAACTATGCACAGTTCTCTATCCCCCATCCCTTGCTGCTGAAGGCTTCTTAAAGAGAAAAATCAAAATTTTTATTTTTACTGGCACTATCATTTTTTAAGTCCTGAAGATGATTGACAAGACATTTTTATCATGAGAAGAAAAAAATAAAGCCATTGCAACTCAAGAACCTGACGGCATGAGCGAGTTTCAAGAGTACCATTATAGCCAGGGAGATGACGGCTTCAGAGTCTGCTCCCAGTGTTGACCGTCTGTCTGTCTCCATAGTCCACAAGCAGTGCAAGTGTTTGGTGCCCCGCCCCCAGCTTTGTTTTGTTCTGCTTTGTTTTTGTTCTCCCTGCCTGCTGTGTGCAAGAGGACTTTCAAAGTTCTGACCCAAGAGATTTTCTTCTAGAATATAAGTCATTCTGCAGCAGGATCTCACAAAATAACTGGTGCTCGCCGGAGAAGCCACTGGTCAGTAGCTCCACTGAGGGTGTCACATTGATTGGGGGGAGGGGTCAGTTTGAAGTCTGGTTCTTAGTGGGTGCTGAGCACCCTAGCCCCCTAGGGTGCTGCTTTGCCTTTTTGCTGTGGTGGCCCTGGCACATGGGAAGGGATTCTGCTTTCTCTGGTCCTCCCACCTGCTGCCTAAGGAAACAGTGGTTTGTGGAGCCAGGGGTGGTTGGTGCTGAATAGCAAGGACAGAAGTAGCAGAGCTCTGTTGCTCCGTAACTAATGGCAGTGGATGTGTGAGCGTGGTTGACAGTAGCTGAAAACCCAATGTCACAGAGTGAGGAGACTTGACTGCCTCAGATGTCAAAGCAAGGCCAAGCTGGTGAAAAACTGATAAATCCCTGATGTGCCTCAACCAATCTCTTTCCTTTTGTTACTGAAGTGTGTTTTCTGGACTTGGAAGCATTTTTATGAATTGAAATAGTCTAATAAATGGTGCTATGGTGTTTCAATGTGACTGTCCCTGATCTTGTCTCCCTGAGGTGCTATCAACGTTTGAAACCACAACCAACCAAAAAATGAGGTGGGCTCCGTCTCTTGGCTTTTCTTTCCTCTTTTGGTGCTGTCTTTGTAGACCTCGGTTTACCGTGCTGTGTCTGCTCTGAGCAGTGTTCTGGGTCTGGTGTTTTGTTGTTCCCCTTGGTGGCCAAAGCTAGGCTCTCGGAGAAGGCAGCTTGCTCCGTGCAAGGACAACGGTGGCCTGCCTGCCTGGGTGGGCATTGTGAGTTTATCTTCTTAGGCCAGATTAGAAAGGGGTGGTGGCTTTGAGAAGGAGAGGCAGAGCCCCTGCCTCTTCTTGTACATCAGGTATTCTCTTGTGTCCCAGGGTGCTAACCCCAGAGGGGACAGGCTGTGGTCCAGGGACAGCACCTTTACCTGGCCCCGGCTGGGACGGGATGAGCAAGACTTTGGGTTCTTGCTGCTCATTGGTAGCTCCTGGTGCTCAGACTAAAGGCAGGTGCTTTTTTTGTCCCTCAATGCCACCAAGGCCGCTTTTAGTTGGTGCTAAACTCCCTGTGTCCACATAAGCTGATGCAAAATTTAAGAACTCGACAGGAAGCTCCGTTTTTACATCATCCACTGTCACAATTTTTTTTTAAATACCTCAAAAACAGGACATTGTGACAACTTAGATTCCATGAGGGTATGATACTCACAGGCTGTGATGGGGTGACTTCTTTGACCTTGATACATCTGGGATCATTCTCTCTGTTCATTCTTAAGAATAAAATGGCAAAGTCTCTAAGGGAAGGAGCATGGTTGGATTTTTTTCATTCTCTTAAGTTTTGCTTTTGAATAAAATGTGAATCTCCTCTGTCCATCTCATTGAGCTTTCTGTCCTGGTTGCTGTCATTTGAAAACCTACGCAACACCTGGTTTATCTGCTCTCCTACCAGGCCAGCTTCACCATGTACCCTGGACCAAAATAATAACACATTGGAGGTGCATACCCCAACTCAGGCTCACAGCCCACTTCTACGCATCAGCGCATAGTTGCTTCCAGGAGCACCGCCTTCCTCAGAGAGCAAAGCAATAGGCTTCTCACCTGAGGGGAGACCTCAGCACAGGAGCCGGGTTCTGGGCTTCGTGCCTAGGGATCAGTGAGCTGTTTGGCCTGCTCCTCGTTTGTTTCTGTTTTGATATCAGGGATGCTTTCTGTAGGGTGTCTGTCAATCATGCTCTCGTCGCTCCAACTTGTCATTCAGGGGGAACCCTCACTCTTCATCAGGGGACAGATACTAATTGGCTCATCTGGACATCCCAAATTTTCTTGATTCCAATATAGATTTTTTTTTTTCTTTTTCTTTTGGGGGTAGGGGGAGAGAGACAGGAGTGATGTCATTTATTTTTCTTGTGTTTAAAGAAGCAAGGACCGGCTGTCTCACAGCATACTGATGGCTTTAGACTTGATCTAGAACCCTTGTAGCTTTCGGATGTGTTTTATTTCTTATCTCTTTGAATTCCTGTTTGGTTACCTGGCTTCCAATGGAGGTGAACTTAACAACCATACTTGAATATTCCGTCTTGACTTTGTAAACTGTGGCTACTTGAAATGAAGTTTATCTGGGGTTGATGGATGAATGGTAGGTTTTTGCAATGTCTCAAGGCAATAGGATGTGTATTATTAAACTGTAGATATCTTAGTACAGTAAATTTATGCTGATAATTTTATTTTGTATAATTTTTACCTTTTTGTTAATATTTTCCTTCCAGTTTATTGGTTTGTCTCCTGAGCTACCGCCTTCCTTCCCCTTTCCTTCTCCCCCAGTGTTTCAGTAAATTTAATTTAGGGTGCCTAGAAATTGCAAGTATGTATCCTTTTTTGATTTGTATTTTATTATAATTTACACAAACATCTGGGTTTGTGAACTGTATTACTCCTGGCATCTTTAAAATATTGTGGGTGTTTTAATAAATTTTATATTTATTTTTTGCACTCAAATTCCGTGTAAGCTTTTTTTCCCCCCTCACCCCTCGAACCAGAACTAACGTGTGACATAAGGTACCCGGTAGTCCTGCCCTTCTGTAATATATTATAGATACCCAAATGAAGTCTGCCTCAGGGCAGTGAAGGACCTGGCATCTAGTAGATAAGGTCACAAACCATGCTCTGGAGCTGCCCTCAGCAGCCCTGGTTCTCCTTTGTTCCCCTCTCCCTGTCAATCTGGAATTCTGCTGTCTACGCTTCCACCTTACAGCTACTAAGACCACTACATCTTGCGGGGTTCTGATGACTCTGACACAGTCGAATAGTGAGGTGCAAAGCTGGACCCCAGGCTGCTGTACCTGGGGCAAAATGGGGGTGTCTTCAGTCCAGGTTGTAGTTCTGATGGTGGCTGGATTTGGGGGGAATTCTGAGCTGAGGAGGATAAAAGGGCAGGGGGCTGCCCTCTTCTCCCATTTCCTCTGCCTGAAACCAGACATGAGTTACCAAGCAGACTAAAAGCCAACTCGGTTTTGTTTTGAATTTTTGCAGAGGAACCTTCTAGAAATGCATTGACATGCCATCCAAGTTCCTGTATATATCTATGCACCACATGCCTGGTGAGGGTAGAAGAGAGTGTTGGGTCCTCTAGGACTAGAGTTACAGGTAGTTGTAAATGTCCATGTGGGTGCTGGGAATTGAACCCAGGTCCTCAGGAAAAGCAGCCAGTGCTTTTAATCACTGACCCATCTCTTCAGTGCCCCTCCCCACACCTCTTCGTTGCTGTTTTTCTGCTCCCAAATGCTCTGCATTTGAAGTTTGCCCGAGTGTCTCATTTCCCTCATCCTCCTGGCCTAGCCTGATCTTCATTTTGTTACCACCCCTAGCTACACTACATGGTCAACAACTTTATTAAAAGTTCTGCTGGTGGTGGGACTAGGGAGATGGCTCAGCAGTTCAGAATACTTGCTGTCCATTCAGAGAACCTGAGTTCTTAGCACCCGAGTAAGGCAGCATACAATTGTCTGTAACTCCAGCTCCAAAGGATCAGGTGTTCTGGCCTCTCTGGTTTTGCCTGAGGGTTTAGGGATGTTATGATCTACAGATGTTACGGTAAAGCACTTTAATAGCATGTCTATTAGCATGGCGGCTCTCGACCTGTGCCCTTTCACAGGGTCCACCTAAGACTTGGAAAACACAGGTCTATACATCATGATTCATAACAATTGTAGAATGAAAATGTTCTGGTTGGGGTCACTACAACAGGAACTATATTAAAGAGTCACAGCATTAGGAAGGCTGAGAACCACTTATTTAGTAGGATAATAGTAACAGGTCCTCCCCTCTGAGGCCTGTGACCTAGCTAGCCCTATTAGCAGTACCAGACACGGGTTCTATCTCATGGATTGGCCCTTAGAGCCAATCAGAAAGCAGCTGGTTACTCCTGTAATAGTCTTACTACCGCTGTACCAGTGAGTATCTTTTTTTTTTTTTTTTTTTTTTAAATTTAATGTATGTGAATACACTAGCTGTCTTCAGACACACACCAGAAGAGTGCATCAGATCCCATTACAGATGGTTGTGAGCCACCATGTGGTTGCTGGGAATTGAACTCAGGACCTCTGGAAGAGCAGTCAGTGCTCTTAACCACTGAGCCTTCTCTCCAGCCCAGTATATTCTCTTTTATCAGGCTAGTTGTAGATAGTAGGGCTCCCAGATGGGTGATTGCTTTTCTCCTCCAGTAGCATTCCTAGAAGCACTGTGAAAGCTAGTCAGTTGGGATGAAGCTTCCGCGTGAGCACCAGTTTGATTTTCCCATGTTGTATGATTCAAGTATGTGGTGCTGGGGGTAACGAGCATTGACTGTAGCCTATGTTTGGGGTCCTGTGGGACTCCATGGGCCAACAACCTAAAAACCTCAGCTGGTCAACATGCAGAGAATAAGAGACCGTAGAGGGCTGTGCTGGAAAGGAACGCAGTGTCACACAGCACCCCAAACACGCAAGCATGCACTCGGCCCAAGGAGCTTTGTAGAAGAGGGAATGGAAAGATTGTAAGAGCCAGAAGTGGTGGGTAACTTCCAGAAAATGGTGGTTTTCAGACACAGGAGAGCAGTTGCACATATAAACTCAATGGTAGTTGTTTCAGCATGCACAAGACCTATACAGGCTCAAGCCACAATCCCAGCATGAAAAGGGAAAGCTCGCAAAAGCCCCGCCCCTCTGAGGAGGAGTTCCTGGCATTGATAGCTGCAGGGAGATAGAGAGGCCGGTTGTCTGTAATGACATGACCCCACTCCCACCGGTAGTCAATGGGCAACGCAAAGTGGACTTGATGGGAAGAGAACACAGTTGGGTATGAAGTGAGGGTGGAGAGCATGGGTGGAGGAGGAGTTGGGAGAGGAGCTGATATGAAATTCTCAAACAATTGATAAGATCTTATTTTAGAAGTTTTGCTGCTGGCCCTGCAGGCTGCTTAGTCTCGAACTGTTAGTCATCTCACCTGAAGTACTCTGCAAAGATGAGACCCCTGTCATCCTGGAAGAGACCAGAAGAGGCGTCCAGCCCTCACAACCAGTGGTAGTTCTGTTGGCACCCTCCCGCCCCCAGAACACCAGATAAAGACTGGGAAAATCGTGTCCAGCTCCAGATATGTCTAGCCCCTCCCTCCCACCTCTGGAAGTCTGCACAGACATGAACGTCCCTGCTTCCCACACTGCAGAGCCCTGCCCCAGCCCCCGCCCTACCCCCCTCATGCCACCTTATGCTCTGCTTCCATGTGTCACCCACCCACTCTTGGTTTGTACCCTGTGTAGCAGCTCAGGGATGTGCTCACCCTGCCCCGCCCCCATAGCTTCTCATTCTGAACGCTCAGGTCCACCTCTGCCTGACCCTACCATCCAGCCTGAGTCCTATCAACACTTTTGTGGGTAGACGACATGGGCTTTGTGCTCTTTGTTTCTCCAAAGAGCTGTCCTTAGGCAGGCCAGAGAACCTGGTCCTCGCTGAAGGACTATACTCCCCCAAAACCCTCTGCTCCTGGGCTCCACGACTGGAAAGTGTCCCGGGAGCCTGCAAACTTTCCAATCACAAAAGAATTCACAGCATAGCCTACCAGATATGTGCAACCCACAGGCCACATGCACTCAGGATTGCCCATGACATGGCCCAACAGTCATGAGCTTAAGTCATCATGGGGTTTTTGAAAAAAATTTTTTCTTATATTGGGACAGAGTCTGGGAGAGACGTGTCCCATGGTGCACATGTAAAGGTTGGCAGCCCACTTGAGGGAGTTGGCTTCCTCCTTCCACCATGTAGGTTGTAGGACCCCAGCTCAGGTCTTGGAGCATCAAGCTTCATGGCTAGCTCCTGTTCCAGATGAGCCATCTCCTGGGTCCAGCAATTTTTCTGACTCAGTCACATGGATCTCAAACATGAACTTTATAGATCACAGCACTGAGTTGCACTGTCCAGACATTGACTACCGCTGCAGCCACCTGAGCTGTGTGTCGACCAGTGCCAAGGCTGTACAAAGTCACGTCTTGCTCTGGCCTCACTGGTGACTCTGGGAAGCTACATGGTGCTCCACGGCTATCTGTCAGAGCTGAGGTTGTAAGTGCCACGAAATCAAAGGCACTCTGCCAAGCGTTCCTTCTTCCCAGCCACATCCTCAGACCAAATCTGGATTCTACCCTCAGTGGCCTCAAGCCTGCTCTTCCTTGTTAGCACTGGCATGGCTTCGGACTAACTCAGACTAGCATGAGCCCGTCATGACGGACACCTTACCCCCGCTGGCAGAGAGGGGTGTGCTGAAAGAGAACCACAACAGAGCTTTCCAAAGCTGGGAGCCTGACGGCTTTTCACACTTTGGTCTATAAACTTGGAAAGATTAAGTGACTTGCCACACAGACCTAAGAACTCTTAGATGCCCAGAACACTTGTAGACTCAGCTGGTAAAAATGGTCACTGCCAAGCCTGAGTTCAGTCCCCAGGACTCAGATAGTAAAAGGAAAGAACAACTTCTGTGTGTTTCCTCTGACATCCACATGTGCACGCACACACAGGTTCATGCACATGCGCACACAGATTTTTAACAATATCGCCAGGTGTGGTGCATGCCTTTGATCCCATCACTCCAGAGGCAGAGCCAGGTGATCTGAGTTTGAGGCCAGTCTGGTGTGTCCACAGTGAGTTCCAGGACAGCTAGAACTCTGTAGAAAGACCCTGTCTCAAAAAACAAACACCTATTCCGTGAGGATGTGGGTGTGGGTGTGGCCATGGCCGGGAAGCCACACTTCGAGGTACGGATTTGGCCACTGGATTTAGGGGAACACTGGTGTGCCAGCTTCTGGAAGCCCAAGAAGAAGGCAGGCCCTGGGGCTGGATGACAATGACCCTTGCCCACCATCGTGGATGCTGAGACACAGTGGCGTGAGACAGTGTCGACGCTGACCGAGCAACCACTAGAACATCCACCCAGAACACGAGACTGGATACTCTGGTATCCAGACGGATGTCCCAGCTTCTCAGAGTCACCCCCAGAGCCCAGCATGAGTGTGTGCAAGGTCAGCTGTGAAAGCACAGCTGCTGGCAAACTTATCCCCACCAGATGCAGAGGATGGGGGCCTTCAAACCCAGGTCTAAGCATGCCAGGGTCCTCTGCTCCTTGCCTGCGGAGGAGAAACTGGGGGTTGTCGTTCTTGGAGAAGTATGGGGGGGGGAGTCCTTAAAACTTCCTAGAACCAAAAACCTGGGGCCAGGCGTGGTGACACATGCCTTCCATCCAAGCCATAGGTCTCTATAAGTTCAAACTAGCCTGGTCTAAATAGTTCCAGGCCAGCTAGGGCTACACAGTGAGATCCTGTCTCAAAAAGCAACAACCACCAAAACTCTAGGCTTCACTCCATGTCCAGCAGTAGGGTGAACTGTGCAGACTTGAACAGTGTGAACAAAGGACTGCTTCTGAAAGGAGGGGCCTGAAGCATGACACACATCTGTTCTGAGCGCTAGGTACCTGTGACCTTTAATTATCTCCTATAATTATAATATAGAAATGTCTATAAACAAATAATAGATATTTTTGGAGGGAGGCAGGGATTTTTCTGGAATACTGCTGTGAGCGAAGTGCACTCAAGAGTTTAAGCATGAGCAGTCACGTAGCCGGGGTGCGGTCAGCACTTGGGGACAGAGGTAAATATCCGAAGGCCGTGCATGCCCTTGATCTCTTCTTTTAGTGCCTGAGGAGGAAGAGACATCGTGGTCAGTTCTTGTGTCTTTACATTGGTCTCTGGTGTGTGTGTGTGTATAGGCATGTGTTTGACTCCACTTTCCAGGCAGAAGATCGCTCTTACCCTGGAGCTTACTGTTCAGGCCAGTCAACTAGCCAGCCTACTCCAGAGTGCTCAGATTACAGGTGGGCTACCATGCCCACCCAGCACTGACATAAACGCAGGTGTGTCCCACACATCTGTAATGCCAGCATCTAGTTTTATGTGGGTTCTGGGCATCCAGACTCAGGCTGCCACACTTGCACACAAACTTTTGCCCCCTAAGCCTCTTCCCAGCCTTTTATAGTTTTGTGTTTGTTTGAGGCAGCGTCTCACTCTACAGCCATAGCTGGCCTGGAACTTGCTATGTAGAGCATGGTCCTCCCGTTCACAGAGATCTGCCCTCCTCGACCTCCCGAGTGTCGGGATTAGAGGTGTGCACCAATGCACCTAGCTCCCTTTACAATGTTTTTTCATTCAGTAATACTTAAGTTTGTTGTGCTGCACACCTAGAGCCCAACCACCAGGGTCAGGCAGGGTGGAAGCTTGGGCTCAGGAGTTCAAGTCCAGTCCATCAATAGAGGAAGACCCCGAACCAAAACTTAATCATAATTGAGGCCAAGGCTGAAGAGATGGCACTTGTTGCTATTGCAGAGCTGGAGTAAGCTGGCTAGCTGGGTTCTGTAACTCCAGTCCTGGGGGATCTGACTCCCCCCTCTTGCCTCTGAGTACACCAGGCACATAAACATACATACAGACAAAACACTCATACACATAAGAATGAATCTTAAAACGTGGAGAAATGATTGGGAAGGTCACCTGATGCTGATCTCCTGCCTATGACTTCTGGCCACAGTGCGCGCGCGTGCACACACACACACACACATACACACACACCGACGCCTGAGTTGTAGAGATAAAACAACATCGAGTACCCCTGGTCCAAAGTCAGCAAGAGAGTAAATAGGTGTACAGGCTGGTTTTGTGTGTCAACTTGACACAAGCTGGAGTTATCATACTGAAAAGAGTTTCAGTTGAGAAAATGCCTCCATGAGATCCAGCTGTAAGGTATTTTCTCAATTAGTGATCAAGGGGGGAGGGCCCATTGTGAGTGGTGTGCCATCTGTGGGCTGGTAGTCTTGGGCTCTATAAGAAAGTCAGCTGATTAAGCCAGGAGAAGCAAGCAAGTAAGAAACATCCCTCCATGGCCTCTGCATCAGCTCCTGCTTCCTGACCTGCTTGAGTTCCAGTCCTGACTTCCTTTGGTGATGAACAGCAGCATGGAAGTGTAAGCTCAATAAACCCTTTCCTCCCCAACTTGCTTCTTGGTCCTGATGTTTGTGCACGAACAGAAACCCTGACTAAGACAATAGGTCACGGTATGGACCTAGATGTTCTGTGGTCCTGGCCACTGCGTGTTTCAGTTGTATTCCTAACTGGCCCTGCTGTTGTGTTGGGAGCCCATGAACCAAGCCAAGACAGCTCTGTATTCACATGGAAGCCTCAACTGCAGACAAAAATGAGCCTGGGACAAGCCATCATCCAGGTCTTCCCAGTCTACCTGCGTTCTAAGTCTTAAGACCCTGCTCAACTGACTGCTGCCCTATCACAGCCTGCCTGAGGGCTGTAGGTGCCACAGCCAAGGTACAAGGCTATCAGGATGGCAAAGGGCTGACAAGTGTCAGGAGTGCATGTATCCAGGACGCAAGTCAGAATCAGCAGCAGCTGGAAGAGGGAGTTGGAGGGTAGGTGACATGGCACAGTGGGGAAAGGTGCCAGGCAAGCCCCATGACCTGAGTTCAATTCCCAGGCCCCACATGGTGGAAGGCACATTGTACTCTAGCTACATGTGTGCTGTAGCATGTGTGCCCCATGCCAATAATAATAGAGAATACAAACTTTTAAAAAGAGAGGGTCAGAACATGGAAGGGCTTTGGAGCCCAGCCAGGAGGGTAGGAAGCAGCTTCTGAGTTGAGAGCAGAAGGGAACCTAGGCCAGAGGCTCGAGCAGGGTCAAGGTCCAGATGAAGAGAGAGCAGCAGGAAACAGCCTGCTGGGAGGGTGACGGCAGGAGGGAGACGCCTTCAACAACAATAAACCATGTGTGACATCAAGGTCAGATCTGTGCTTTTCAAAAACTAAATGAGCTAAGTGCACACAATACCTCCATGGGTGAAACTAAACACAGCTGTCCAAAGGGGTGACTTTAGAGACAAAGTAGGTATGGGTTCCCACTGAGGAACACACACATACAGAAATCTACAAAAAAGTCAGGTCATTTACCACTGCCCATGCTTGCAAATACTATTAAATATATGACAGCAGAAAACACTTGAGGGGGCCAGGTACAGTGGGCACATCTGTAACCCTGTGCAGGAGGCAGTGGCTAGAGACCACGACTCCAAACAAGTCAGCATCAATGCACATCCTGTTAAAAATCCCTAGCACAGGTTGAGGCCATACCTCAGTCAGGAGAGCACTTGTCTAGTGTACACGAAGCCCTGGGTTCCATCCTCAGCACCTCATACACTGGGCACGATGGCGCATAGTTAGAAACCCAGAATTTCGGGGGTGGAAGCAGAAGGATCAGAAGTTCAAAGTCATCCTCAGCTATGTAAGTTTGAGACCTAGTCTTAAAAATACTCAAACTAGGGGCTGGAGAGAGGGCTCAGCAGTTAAGAGCACTGACTGCTCTTCCAGAGGAACTGAGTTCAATTCCCAGCATTCACATGGTGGCTCACAACCACCTGCAGTGGGATCGGATGCCCTCTTCTGGTGTGTCTAAAGACAGCATACTCACATACGTAAAATAAACAAATCTTTAAAAAGAAAAAATACTCAAACTAGGCTGGGGATGCAGCTCAGTAGGTAGGAACTCTCATGGGGTGTGCATGAGCCCTAGGTTTGATGCCCAGCACTTCATAAACCAGTCAAGGTGGCACACCACTCCCCCAGCACCTGGGAGGTGGAGACGGGAGAACCAGAAGCACAGATCACCCTCACCTACATAGTGAGTTTGGGGCTGGCCTGGGTTTCATGAGACTCTCTCTTTAAAATCATAACAACAACAAAAACCCAAACCAAAGAAACAGTAAACACTGTTAGTATTCTAAAAAGAAACTAAACATTGTTAGTATTAGAAAAAGAGCTGAAAGATAACTACTAGGTGGCTTACTTTCCATTTGGAATGAATTCACATTTGCTCAAAATCTCACCCTAGTGAGTCTCTGATTCTGTCTCTAAGGTCTCAGGTTCTGTCTGTAGGCATAATGCTTTGTACACAGTGTTTGCCCTCCTCTGCCCTCACATCTTGTTTCAATCAGGACACAGCATTGTAATGCTTATACCAAGAATCTCCTGTCTCAAATTTGTGTAAACAGTTCTTAGCATTTATTTTCTGCCTTGTCAACAAATGCTGATCAACTAATGGCTGGGCAGAACAGAGAATAGGGAGGGACATCCGCCAACCAGAGGAAGGAGAGAGGGAGATTGAGATCAGTGAGGAGGATGGGGGATTTGGAGCCATAAGGAAGGGGTCCAGAGAGAGATCATGGAAACACACCTGAAGTCTAAAGAGCCAGATCAATAATAATATACAAGTTTCATGGAATGGGGCTGAGAGGGAGCCAGATTAGCATAAAAAGTAAAGATAGATCAGTTAACTGCTCAGCTATTGAGGTACAGTTTTAAATAAATATTGTTTCTCTGTGTGATTATTGGGGACTAGCATAAAGTAAAGAAATACAGCTGCTGGATTAACTCACGCTCCATTTATAATAAACAATTCATATACACCTGCCCTCCTGACCATGTACTAACAGCTGCCTTGCTCTCTCCTGGGATGAACAGTGATAGTCACCATGCCCACTGCTGTGCCCTCAGATGCGGAAGGCCTGGGGCGATGGACCATCAGGACTCACTGACCTGATTGACCATCTGGTGCTGCTGGACAGTCCTCTTCTCTTTAAATTCTTCTGATTCAATTTTAATTTCATACATCGCCCCGCAGCCTCCTAAAACAGAGTCAAAGGCTTTTCAGTAATGACAGATGGTACCTCAGACTTGAGGTATCAGACAATCCCAAAAAAGGAACACTCTGACAGCATTCTGCTAACAGGTATAGATAAAGATCACAATTCCTGCTCTGACCATTCGCTCCTGGCAGGCAGCCTTGACCCAAAGGTCCTCTTCCTTCTGCAAGACCTCTCTGCTACCCACACCTGTCGAGTGTGGGCAGGAAAGAGGAGGCACAAGGCCTGGGGAGCACAGAGAGGCAGAACACTCTCTCCTAGTAAGTCACAGGAGGGAGGTGGCAGGAAGACTGATTTCAGTAGTACAAACATATCCTAAGGTTCCATCTAAGCGTCTTGTGTGGCCCCATAGTGACTATCAATCTGACAGATCTAGTCTCACTTAGGAGACAAACCTCTGGGCATGCCCATGAAGGAGTTTCTAAATTGGGATAACTAAGCTGGCATCCTGGACTAAGGGCAAAGATAGTGAGCTGAGCACCAGCATCCACCTCTGCTTCCTGAGTGTGGACGACGTGTAACCTGCCACTTCACGTTCTTGCAGCCTTGCTTTCCCACTGTGACGGATGCCCTCAGAGCCCTCACTTGACGTCAAATACAATAAAACAAACTGCTTTTGTTTTGTTTTTTAAGTTAGAGTCTCACCTCATCAGACCTCACACTCTCCAGAGTCAAGGATGACCTTGAACTACATTTTCTGAATTCAGGATTACAGGCCAGCAACAGCATATCCCATCAATTTTACAAGTTTCTGGTGTTAGCATTCCTTCTAGGCTCTGCCCCAAGTTACCTGGCAACAACCAGGTAGGCCTGGCTTACTATAAACAGGGCTGTTTGCTCCCTCCTCACTCTCTTATTCTGATTCTTTCTCCCTGACCCCTTTCTCCCCCCCCGCCCCCCCCATGTGTTCCTGGCCGTCCCCTCTCCCCCCCCCTCCTTTCTCAACTCCCCTTCCCATGCCCTGAATAAACTCTATTCTATACTATACCCGTCGTGTGGCTGGTACCTCAGGGGGAAGGGATGCCTCAGCATGGGCCTGAAGAGAAACTCCTCCCAACTCACCATACTGCATTCTACAAAACATACCCTGGCTCTTCTTTTTTTTTTTTTTTTTTTTTTTTTTTTTTTTTTTTTAATAAAACACAACATCTGGGACTCAAACCCAGGCCCCTGTACATGGCAGGTAAGCACCCTACCAACTGGGCTACATCCCCAGCCCAATAAAAGATTTCTCACTCTTCTCCCAACTCATGCAAATTTGCTTTTAGGGAAGTCAGGGGACCCTCCTAGTAGTGGCAATGTATAGCAGGCTCTTATCTAGCTGCTTGCACCTGTGTTCCTCTATGGGTGTGTCTGGATAAGGCACCCATGTCCCCTCTGCACTGCAGAAGCTACACCCCCAGCATAGTCCTGCCAGCCAGAAATTCAAAGTTGTAGCAGTGGCCGGAGGAAAGCCCAGCCAGACTGGGCTTGGAGAGTCTGCCCTGAGTCCTGATTCTGCCTCTGGTTCTCCAGCTTCCTTTGGCTGCTTTGGGTTTGCCTCTTGGATACAGTAGAGTAGCTGTCAAAACCTACCTTGGGTCCATTCTAGCTTCACTGTTGTAGGCTGTCAGAAGAACAGGTGGGCAGATTACAAAGCCCATCTCCAAAAGGAGACCATGGCCTGAGCTCTTGGTGCCTCTCTACAGGGGTAGCCTTGCTGAGAGACCTCATCTAAGCAGGGCAAATCTGGTAACCCAGAATTCTCTCAGCTAGGGCTTGCCTTTGTGGTTCCCTGAGGTTTCTAAGTCCCCATCTCCATCTGGCCCAAAGCAACACATACAGAGAAGTCACTGTGTCAAGTCACCTCCTCCTAGTCTCTTGACTTCAGCCTCTCCCCAGGCAAAAACTCAAGAAAGCCTCAGTCAAGCCCCATGGCGAGAATGGGAGAAAGCCTTACCTGAGATGTCTGTGACTTGGATAGCTGTGGCTCGAGGAAACTTTTCTTTGAGAACTTGGGTCACTTTGAGCTCCCCCTCCGTCTGGGAGGCAAACATCCGATGTGCACAGTGCCACAGAGGGAGCTGAGAACATAGAGTTCCGTGCAACTGTGAGAAGGCACAATGATGGTCCCTGCCGGAGCGGGGTAGGCACAATATTGGGGTTGCTGGTGAGCACTGCTGCTGAAGGGGACACAATCACTCCTCAGACTCACCTGAACATCCAGAGCAGGGTGCTACTTAGACTTTCAGGGATGTACCCTGGGTCTCTGTGGTATGTTTATGCACGTGAAGCTGCCCATGTGCACATGTTCACTGGGGGGTCAGAGAACAAGTCCTTCTCAGAGATATCACCTTGGTAGGCAGGGTGGCAGGCAGGCCCCAGGGATCCGCCTGTCTCGCCCTCCCGGCATTGGGATTTCACGTATGCGCCCCCACACCTTTTGTTCTTTTTTGGTTTTTTTTGGTTTTTCGAGACAGGGTTTCTCTGTGTAGCTCTGGCTGTCCTGGAACTCACTCTGTAGACCAGGCTGGCCTCGAACTCAGAAATCCACCTGCCTCTGCCTCCCAAGTGCTGGGATCAAAGGCGTGCGCCACCACTGCCCGGCTACACCTTTTGTTCTTAAATGTTTATTTTTAATTATGTATACGTGGGTGAGTAAGAGTGTGTGCACATGAATGCAAGGTCTTCAGAGGTTGGGTGAGGGAGGGCATCAGATCCCGGGAGCTCAGGTTACAAGCAGTTGTGAGTTGATTGATACAGATGCTGGAAACCAAATTGAGATCCCCTGCAAAAGCAGGGAGCGCCCTTATCCGATATCTCATATGGGTCCTGGGGTGAACTCAGGTCATCCTTGTGAGCGTTTTACCAACTGTGCCATCTCCCCAGCTCTCTCATTAGCCAGTCTTGAAGGACAAGATGGAGTCTGTCTCTACAGCAGCAGCCCAGAGCTGACCCTAAGGCGGGTCCTCTGAAGCAGCAAATGAGCAGATGAGATGGCCACTAGACATAGGCCAAGATGCCTAAGAAATGGCTGAAATGCAGCCCAGAGGAAAGGTCTGGAGTTAGATGGTGTGTGTGTGCTACACAAAAGAACGAAACCATGAGGCTGGGAGCCTGGGTACAACTGCAAGGTTTGCGGGTGGAATTGCTCCTGAGACAGAAACATAGGTGGAAGAACCGGATGGCAACGTAAAAGCACTAAGAGCTGCAGATTCCTCAAAGGAGGCCATCATCTTAGCACACCTATCCTGGTACCAGACTGACAAAATCACACATGACCTGCCCTGGATGCCCTTGCAGCAACAAAACTTCTCAGCTTGGGAGGCAGATTCAAGACCAGCAGGCAAGTAAGGAAAGATGGATGAGGTAAAGCTAAAGATGAGCCTGTAAAGGGAGAAAGAATGGACACTGGTTTACTTTATTCCCGGAGTTAGGAGGAATGTCACAAGTTCTAGGCCAGCCAGAGCTATAATTCGAGACCCTGTCTCAAAAACCAACAGGGATTGGAAGAATTAGGAGAGCTCGCCCTGTGCTGGGCTCCTACTCCAGCCTGCAGGCTATGGAGAGTCAAGGTCAGAGGCCTGGTCAGCACGCAGTTGTAGAGTACAGGCTTGTCCCGAACCAACGCCTGAACTCGGGGCTATGACACCAATGTTTTCCTGTACGTAAGTCAGCCTTTCTCAGGGCCTCTATGCTGTGACTGTTTATGGAACTGTCTCCCAATTGGCCTGAGTCGGGTACCCCCCAGCACACCCGGTGCGATGCAGAGAGCAAGAGAGAATGAATGAGAACAGGAAGGGCCTCGGCCCTTCCCCACGTCCCCAGCCTGACAACAGCCGCCCGAGCTCCCCCGCAGCTCCGCCCGAGCCCCGTCGGCTCACCCCGCGGCTCCCGCGGAGCAGAGGCGCAGCGGCGGCCGGGCCCCATGCCGCCATGCCCGGCGACGCAGCCGGAGGTCACGGTACAGCCGGAAAGACTCGGGCACTGTGTCCAGATTCGCCGCCCTGGACGAGCCCGCCCCCTGCCGCCCGGAGGCCGCACCCGCTCCACGGTCGCCACCCGGAACTGGCCGCACCGGCAAACATGAGCGCCCTCTGTCCTGCCATGGCCTGCTTCCACTGCAGGGTTCCCTACCCGCCTCCAGGCCTCGGCAGCCAGAACCCTGGGGTGCACAGAACAGGCCGCTTCCCCCCCCCCCCCCCTTGCCCCCGACATCCTAGTCAGTGCTCTGGAAAATTGGCTTCTTTCCTGATAGGAGTTCCTGTGAAAGTCTCAAGCGGCTGGGGGAATCTTCTCAGGTTTGTGTTCTAGAGTGAGGAGGCTGAAATTGGAGAGGTCAGCCTGCTACAATGGCCACGTGACTGGGGAAAGGGTGTAGCGGGGGGGGGGGGTGTAAGATGAGGGGTGGGAGATGGAAATTTGTTTTGGATTTCCCTGAGTTCCAGGGGACACCGGTCAGCACGGGCATAGAATGGCACCTGTAATCCCAGGGCCGTTTTGTTTTCAAAACCAGCCAGGGCTAAGGTGAGTTCCAGGCCAGCTTGGGCCCTGCCTCAAAACTAAAAATGTGATGGTTATACTTTTAATGCCAGCACTGGAGAGACAAAATGGCAGGCAGATCTCTGTGAGTTCAAGGCCAGCTGATCAACATAGCTAGTTTAAGGTCAGCCAGGGCTACACAGTGAGACCCTGTCTCAAAACAACAAACAAAAAACAAAAAACAAGCAAACAAACAAAAACAAAACCTTCAGAAAAGGTAGGATTAGGAGTGCACACCACCAGGGCTGAGTAAACACCAACAAAACTTAGCTGGAGTACTGTGGAAGAATAAGAGGCCAAGTTCCATTAAGCCCTGTTACTCCAATGGTAATTTACAGCTCACATCTGGTGTAGCCGGCAAGAATTACCAGTCTTTGTCTCTGCACTTGTGCCTACACAATCCATACCTCTTTTGTGGATTGGACCTAGATTTATTCTTTAAAGTGACTAACTAAAAGTAGGCTTATTTATAGGCCCAGCATGGTGGCCCACACCTTTAATCCCAGCACTCAGGAGGCAGAGGTAGGTGGATCTCTGTCTACTGCAGCAAGTTCGAGGACAGTAAGGACTACAGAGGGAAACCCTGTCTCAAAGCTAAACAAAATGTTCATTCATTCCAGCGTTGGGTGACTCCTGTGTACCTGTCCTCATCTCCAGATTATTTGACAGGCATATTTTTCTGCTTGATTCCTTAAACTTTATGGTTAGTGTAATTAGAGGTAATTTATTAACTTTCAAGTTTCTTCATTTATGCCAAGAATACAATCAAAACTGTCTAAATGTTTTCTATCTGTATAGTGGCCCCTCTTTGCTATTCAAACCACATGTTCAAATGAACAGGAACTGTAACTAGATGGTGATTGGTTTAAGACTGGTCACATGATCTGAACCAGCCCATTGAGACATGGTTCCTGGATTTGGCAGGAACTAAAGAAATTACGGTTTACCAATATGTTGCTAAGCTTGTAGAAAGCCTGGCACTGAGAGCAACCAGCTTTGCCACCAAATAGTTACAGATGTTTTGGCAATGAAGCAGACACAGAAGAAAGCCATCTGAGGAAGCAGAGTATGTGACTCTGAGCTATGGGAAGCCCCACTGGACATGAGTACTGCATTCAGTGCAGAATTAAAGCTCTGTCACTTGAAGCTAAGTGCCCTGGGTTAAGGTCACAGACTTACATGTAGACCTGTCCATCATGTGCACTGGTCTTTTGTTTGTCACTCCTGTTCCACAGAACAATCACCCCCACAGCTGTCACTGAGAACTGTTGACTCTCCACTGTCCACTCTTACCTTTAGTTTCCAGGAGGTTGCCAAACCATTTGAGAGAAAATGGTCATCTCAGACTTCAGAGAAATAAACTTTCGTATGACTTCATCCTTACCTATCCTACCCATCTAGCTGGAATCTGAACTGCAGGATATGGTACCAGAATTGTCCTCACGAGATTTGGTCACACAATTGTCTTTTAAACTATGATTTTGTCTTTTTTGAGACTTACCTCCAACCAAGCCACATTAGTACTACCTACAACCTGAGGCTTCTTTAAAAAATTTTGTTATGTCTGGGTATTTTGTTTGTCTGTATAATATGTGCATGCAGTGTCCAAGGCCAGAAGAGTATCAGATCCCCTGGAACTAGAGATACAGATGGCTGTGGACCCCCTTGTGGTTCCTGAGAATCAAGCTCGGTTCCTCATCTGCAGCCAGTGCTCTTAACCACTGAGCCATCTCTTCAGCCCCTTCCATTTTTCAAATGGCTAATCCTCTCTGCTCTGAACCTGAGGTTCTTTCACCTTCATTAACTTTGGGTCATAATCACTCCCTGTTTTACTGTTGAGACAGGGTCTCCTACAGCCCAAGCTGGCCTCAAACTCATTAATGTAGCTGAAGATGACCTGGATTTCTGACCCTCCTGTTCTGGGGTCACAAGCCTGTGCCACCTCACCATGGGGACTCCTCAATTAGGGTCTCTTGGGATGCATCTCCTGTGGTTACCTCACCGAGATGATTTTTAATTGCAGTCATTTTATAGAGCCTCCTAGCACCCCAAGAGTTAACAGTTTTTAAAATTTCAATTCCATGCATCTGTGTACCAGCTACCTGACCTTGTCTGAACATTTGTCAAACAGACTGAAAATTTCCTGGTTTGCATCTCCTGCCTCCCCAGACTGCCACAAGCACTCAACATTCCCTCAGAGTAAAGCCCTGCAGTGTCTTCCCAGCCCCTTGAGAGCCAAAACAGCAGTATGACCTAGGTTCTGCCAATCAAGGGGCATTCAGGTTCTTTTTGACTAAGACACAGAAGAGAAAGAGAGTACTGGGAAGCCTTGACACTCTGTGGACAGGTTAAAGGGGCACGGCTTGCAGTTTCTGGCTATGGTGCCTCAAAGCCTAACTCTGGCCTTCCCGACTCTTGTCTAGGTTACTTCTACTCTTCCAAAGTTTCAAACAGCTTCCAAAGGCTAGGCCATTAGATACTGATACACATCTTGGTGATCAGTTAAACTTTTATAAGGTTATGCATAATTTTAAATTATTAAATGTATATCTAATTACGTAGGTGGCATAGCACACATGTGGAGGTAAGAGAACAGCTTTCAGGAGTTGGTTCTCTCTATCTACCATGAAGGTTCCAGGGATGAACAGTCAAGTAAGTTGTCAGGTTTGGCAGCAAACACCTTGACCCACTGAACCATGTTATTGGCCTTTGTGGTCACTTTCAGGCCTATTGGAACAAAACAAAAAGTCAAACAAGATAGGCACATAGCACTTGGGAAGCCATAGTGCAGGATTTCAAGTCTGGGGCTAATCTGGGCTGCAAAGCAAGACCATGCCAATAATTATATGACGCTGACTGATGGTTTGCCTTATCTTATACAAAATGAGTATTAAGCACATTTGATCACTCAACAAGTTTCCAACTCTACTCAAAAAGCCCAAAACTATAGTAGCATCGATCTTCAAAAAAAAGACCTAAAATGTACCTGTAGTTTTTCTTGGTTGGCTACTTGACTACATCTGTAATCAATTAAAACCCAATCAACTAGGTACACCTGTGAGGGATTTTTTAAAAGTCATTTGAGGTGGAAAGACTCATGTTTAATCTGGATCTTTTAAAGTGAGAACCCACCTTTAATCTGGGCCACATCTACTGGCAACCATTGGAAGAAGGAAGCTTGTTCTTTCTTGGGTCTGCTTGCTCTTGCTGGCAAGTTCATTCCTTCATTGGCAGTAGAACCTACTTCTCTGGGATTCCAGTGTACACTGAAGACTAGCTGAGATATCCTGCCTTGGGCACTGAACAACTGCTGGATCCTTGGACCTTCTCTTAGTAGACAACCATTGTTGGACGAACTGGGCCACAGCCTGTAAGCCATTCTAGTAATCTGATATATATTCATTTTATCAGTTCTGTTCCTCTAGAGCAATGGGTCTCAACCTTCCTAATGTTGTGACCTCACATTGTGGTGACCCCCAACCATAAAATTGTTTTTCTACTTCATAAGTGTAATTAATTTTGCTACTGTTATGAATTCTAAGATAAATGTCTTCTGATGGTCTTAGGCGAACCCTGTGAAAGGGTCGTTCAACACCCCCAAAGAGGTTGAGACCTACTGTTTTAAAGAACTCTGATTAATACACTTAGCTTGTTAGTAACTGTCCTAAATAATACTAAGTGACTGTTTTGGCTGGGGAGGATTTTAAGGGTATAGGAGTACTTGACTTCCAGGTAAGAAAATTAGTGGTTCCAGTCTCCATCCGTTCCCAGGAATCATAAGTAAGATCTAGAGTCCCATAAGCATGTGGGTCAGTGATCTATGATAGGCAATCTGGCACCCGGTTGAGCACAGGCGTAAAATCTGGGCAACCCTGTGGAATAATCCACAAGGGACCAGAAAACTTTATGCCAAAACTTCCGGGAGGCTTTTTGCTACAGTCAAGGTCATGAACCAACCCTCCTCAGGTAGAGGCGTGGCCACAAAGCCCCAAGCCATCCCCATGTTAATGAGACACCTAGAGGCTTAGCCATGCACCTTCCCAGTTACTGTATCTGCCTCGCCTCTCCCAGAGGCCATGGGGTACAATTCCATCCATGCCATTCCACATGATGAAAATAAACATCTTAGAATTATGGACTGTCTCTTCATCTAGACCCACCTTGGGAAGCGAGGGATCTGGCCCTCGATTAAGGAGCCACGTCTAATCTCTCCCGGAGGGCTTCCCAGCAGACAGTACCCATTTCACCCAAGCCTAAGCAGCTAGGCCGGTGCCCCAAGTGGTCTTGGCGGGAACCCTAGCTGCGCTCCGGCTAGTCCATCTGCAGAACCCTGAGGTACCTGCGGTGTCCTGGGCTAGAGAACCCACGGAGACAGCTGCCTCAAGTTCCCCGAAAATGTCCCCCTCCCCCACCCACGGGCAGGGCCCGCAAAGGCTTCCCACAGCCCCCACCTGCCCCCCGGACAGACATGTGGGCTTCATCCCACCGTGCCAGGCACATTCCCACATAAGCATGCCAGGATTGAGACTATCTGGGGTGGGTCTCAGTAAGAGGGGTTTGTTCTTTGGAACAGTCTCTGGCATTATATTTTGCTTCATTTAGGAACTTCTTCCTAAGCTTTAAGAAAGTTGGTAATAGCCGGGTAGTGGTGGCGCACGCCTTTAATCCCAGCACTTGGGAGGCAGAGGCAGGTGGATTTCTGAGTTCAAGGCCAGCCTGGTCTACAGAGTGAGTTCCAGGACAGTCAGGGCTATACAGAGAAACCCTGTCTCGAAAAACCAAAAAAAAGAAAAAGAAAAAAGAAAAGTAGGTAATAAATGGTATGCAAAGACAACCCTCTAAATTTAAACTGTAATAAGATTCTACAGAACCCACAAAGATCTCATTTCCACATTTAAACAAAAGCATGTTAATACACTTCAAAGCCATTTTTGCTTTCAATATAGTTTATTCTGATGAAGTTACAAAAGTAGATACAAAATACTTTTTTAAAAAGTACAGTTAACAACTTAGAAAAATAGATAAAGCCCTAAAGGTTTTAAAAATACAACATAAATTTTTTATGTGAGGAATATTTTAAGTTATTTTAGATGGTAACCAAGACTACCTTATGCAAACTATTTTGATGCAGACCAACACTGAATGCTGTTCTATATAACCAGCCCACAGCACACTGGCCATCCAGAACAGCCTTACAGAATACTTATTTGATACGTTCTGATGAGAAAACCCATGTGAATTTCAATGCAGTTGCTTTAGTAAAATTACTGCTGCCATATGTGCTCCAAAGCCCCACAAAGCCCTGCATCAAAATTGAATGTAAAATCAGGAAGACCAGAAGACTAGTTTCCTTCTTTGTCAGAACTCTCACTGACCTCAGGAGGAAATAACATGACTCCTAAAGGTGCTCTGCAGCTCATGTCTAGGCTAGCACTACTCAGGGCTCCATACTGCCTGGGGATGGCTGCCATAGAAAGCAGAGGAGCCTGGCAACATGACTGGACACACACTTGTAGGGCCTACACTCTTCGGTCCTGATTTGTTTATGCGACTGAGGTAATGACATCATGTCTGAGAAGCTATATCTAGTATGATCTTGGGGCTCAGAGAGAAGCCAAAAGTACAAACAGGAAACCTCACCACCAGGACTGTGCCTGTGCCTTTGCTACAAGCCATGGAGAACAGAGAGACCTGCAGTTCTCTAGTGAGCAGTTGTGTGAACTAGAGCTCTGCAGGTCAAGAACCTGCAGATAAAAGAAGCCCCGGCTAACTGGCTGCTGGTAAGTCACTTTATTCAGTCAGCAGAGTAGCAGTATAGTAGCTGTTAACACCAAAATGTACCACAAGGCAGTATAACTATTTTATATAGATCTATCCTTGTCCAAGGTTTCTTTTTTTAATTTAATGTGCACTGGTGTTTGTCCTGCACGCACGTTTGTATGAGACAGTTGGATCTACTACAACTTGAGTTACAAACACTTGTGAGCCACCACATGGGTTCTGGGAATTGAACCAGGGTCCTTTGGGAAAACAGCCAATGCTTTTTTAAACAATGTGCTATCTCTCCAGCCCCCAATATCCAAATTTTTCAAAGTCCTGGAAGTTAAAGCACCACAGGGCTAAGGCAGAATTCACCAGGCAATTGGAAGCCACTGCAACAAAGTCCAGGGAACAGAATCAGACAGGACAGCAGGAGAGCTGTGGAGGAATTGGATACACCTAGGACAGACTGATTTCTTCAGACGTTATAAATCAGCTCTCTAGCCAAAGGCAGAAAGACATCCTCTTCCCATGTTCTTGCCTCAGAGGTGAGCAACAGCGCAATGTGAGCACATTGCTGATTTAAGGCAGGTTAGTTTGGGAGTCTAGCACTGTTTTCATTTTAAAAGACAGAAGGAAAAAGATGAGGGGGACACCACAAAAAATGGAGACACTTGTTTTCACCAAGAAGGCTTTGCTTTATATTCCACTAATGAGCTGCCTCCTCTGTATCTATCCATCTGGAGCTCGGTCATGGAGAGGGCATTTCTATCCCTGAAATACATGCATAGAAAAGAGAAACCTTTGATTTGAGGGTGTCACAGTTCATAAAAATGATTGGGCCCTGGCTGAGAAAGAGAATTTCATTCCTTAGAGACTAAAGCAAGTAAAAGTAAATGGAGTCTGTGGTTGAGGGGTGATGCATTCTTGGTGTCATCTAGAAGCCTGCTTCCGGTCTGCAGGCAACTGTCAGACACTTGCAGAACAGCTGGCATCTGGACCCCTGCATACACCTGGGTTGTGAGGTGTTTCCAAGCTGTCTTTTTTCCCTAAATCATTATCCCAACTTGAAATCCTCTAACGGTGATATGTGATTTCAGTCAAAATAAAGACAAAACAGTTCCTTTAAAATTCTGAGCATACTTAAGATACTGGAAATGCGTTATTAAAACTGGAGATTCTCAGCAATACTTTCCAGCATAGTCTAGTGGAATCAAAATAAATAACAAAACCTCATCAGCTCTAACTTTTATAAAGTCATGAAGGAGGCCAGTGATCACTGTGTAAGTCCCAGCTTGGACACAACGCTGATAAACTCCAGCACTGCCTGTTGGGCAAGTGTCCAGAATCCCTGGGATGTCATGTACATCTGAAGAGGCAGCCAGAACTGACTAGATCTGAGGACCACATGAAAAGCAGGCACTTCCCCAACAGAGGAGGAGTCTTTTATCCTGGCGGGACGAGGAAAAGTTCAAGTTTTGATACAAAGACAAGTAAGACAGAAGCTCTAGAGTTCACTGCAGCCTGTGCACAGTAACAGAATGAAGCCAAGCTGCCATCAATTCACTCCCCTTGCTGGGTCTCCAGCTCTAACAGGCCGAGGGAGACCTGCTGTCACACCCCTGCAAGCTATTCTGTGCTTTGACCTTTGTCCTTATTGCCACAAAGTCTGTGCATTTCTACACAGAAACACACGTTTCAAGTTGCAATAAAAACATGGAATCACTTAGGAAATAATCAAGTACTCCGTATTCAGAGTTTTCTACTGTCCCTCAAGAACTGCAAGGAGACATCAATGGGAACAGTGGCTTTGAGGCCCAAGTGTGCCACAGGTTTTTGAAAGTTTTCGTGATCTCTGCTCCAAGCTACATATGAAGTTAATATGCATGAAAAGTCTGAAATGAGAACTTACAAGGTGCCATAAGAAGCCACAAAGATTACATCTGCCATGCACTCTCATCTACTCAGACATGAAGACAATCCCAAACAAGTTTAAAAAGTAAAGTCACTTAAAATAACTTTGGTTAATCTCAGTCCACATATGCCTGTGATTTATGCCTTGTGGATTTTGCAAAACCAACTTGTTTTTACCATCAGTTTCACAATGTAGCCCAAGCCAGCCTCAAATGTGAGATCCACCTCCACAGTGTCAGGTACAGGCATGGACCACCATGCCTGGCTAAGAACACACTCTTGATACAAAACATCAGTACACAGATGTGAGCCAGAGGCAGTGCAAAGGGAAACAGAAGCTCTAAATGTTGGGATTTAGAAACAGAACACCACTCATTTGTCAAACAAAGCAAACTGATCTGTGTTAAGACATTTGTTCTAGAAACTTAATAAGTTGCTGCTGAAAATTCTTAATGTCCATTATGTTATTCCACGGAAAAACTCATTTTCTTGAACAAAGCTCAGCAACAAACTACAGGTTAGTCATGACGTTAAAACAAAGAAGGACACTAACAGTGACTGGGTGGCCACACAGCACCTCTGATTTAGCTGTGCCATTGATTGTTCTGAAGCTATCCGGCCAACCTACCTTTGGAACAATTTTCTCTGCAGACACAATGGATCTTTTGATCCTGGTTTCTTGTAGTATCACTTAGTCCATACCAGACAGCAATGAGAGAGTACTAGCAGTAGATAGAGGGAGAGCGTAACTGTGTTCTAGAAGAAACATTTATCTGTCTTTAGATCCAAGCTTCTCAATTAATTCCTGAAGTGGTGCCAACTCACGTCTATCAATCAGATTAAACTCCTAAAAAGAAAAGAAAAATGTAACAATGAACCAAAATTGAAACTCTTACATATTTTTCAGAAATGAGCTTTTTAAACCTAGTTTTCTGAAATCTGAAAGAAATGACCTTTAGGATATAATATAAAATGACATTTTTAAAAACAAGTACAGGCTGAGGAGAAGGCTCAGTTAGTAAAATGCTTGTCACACAAGCATGAAGGCCTAAGTTCAAATCCCCAGCACTCACATAAAGTCAGACACAGTACTGTGACCATGGTGCTGGAGAGGCAGTCACAGGAAGATCCCTGGAGCTTGTTAGCCAGGAGTCTGGCTGAACCAGTAATGCCTAGTGTTGGGAGATGCCCAGTGTTGACTTCTGGCTTCCATCTACATGTGTACCCACATGCACAGACACACACACCATCCATACACATATACATGTAATTTAAAAACTAAAACATTGGTGATGTTGTGACATATGCTGGTCTTCTTCCCCATTTCCTGACATACAGCTCCTAAAATCCTGGTCAACAGTATCTGGTGACCCATAAGATCAGCAGGTGTGACTGGGCCCCAGAAAGACCAACACATGATTCATGCCTTTTACAGTATTGGGACATCAGGCTCCCTTCCTAATCAACTGTGGGGGGGTGAGAGGAACTGTAGTTACGAGATGATCCCCATCATTGTGCTAAACACCAAAACAGAAATGACCTGAAAATTACAATCTAGGGCTGGAGAGATGGCTCAGTGGTTAAGAGCACTGACTGTTCTTCCAAAGGTCCCGAGTTCAATCCCCAGCAACAACATGGTGGCTCACATCCTTCTGTAATGGAATTTGATGCCCTCTTCTGGAGTATCTAAGGACAGCTACAGTGTACTCATATATATAAAATAAATAAATCTTAAAAAAGAAAAAAAGAAAGAAAATTACAAACTAACTCTTTGATAACAGCTACCTCATGAGAAGTCAACTTCTACTTTTATACATACACATATGAACATACACAAGTGTGCACACACAAGGCACACAGTCTCAGAAGGAAAAAGAAAAACATTAAGTATGGTACAGCCTTTACATTATACACACTAATCACTAAAAAGCTACCAGTTTTCTCTACTATAAAATGGTAATTTACATGCAGAATTGCCTAGCCCTAAAAAGGAATCCTTCTTTTCATTTTCTGCTTTTTAAAAAAGTTTAATATCTCTATCTTTCTCTGTGTGTATGTGTCTGTGTGTGTCTGTGTGTGTGCACACGAACACTCGCAAGTGTGTATTTGCCACATGTGCTAGGGTATCTGAAGAGAGAATTAGTAAGCATCAGAATTTCTGGAGCTGTAGTTGAGGTGGTTGTAAGCTCCCCAATGCAAGTGCTAGAAAATGAACTCAAGTCTTCTGCAGGAGCAGAAAGTGCTCTTTACTACTGAGTCATCTGTCTCTCCAGCTTTCTTTTCTGGTTTTTTTAACCAAGGTCTGGCTAGAATTAGAGAGATATGGCATCATGCTCTGATAATTCTTAGTGTCTTTTTCAAATACCTCTATTTGACCGTTTAAAGTTCTAACTTTGTTAGTGATCACAGGCAACAGGCCACAAACCTAGATGACCAAGGAAAGCCCTAGGCAGCCAGTCCCCAGTGGGATGCTGCCTTTCTTCCTTTCTTTTTTTTAAAGATTCAGTTATCAATTTTAGGTGTATACATGAGCTTTCATGAGTTTATGTGGACCACATGTGTGCATGTGTCTGCAGAAACTAGACTGGGATGCTGGATCCCTTACAGACTATTGTGAGCCTCTTGATGTGGGTTCTGGGAACTGAACCCAGGTCCTTAGCAGAAACTGTTTGTGTTCTTACCTGCTGAGCCACCTCTCCATCCCAGAGACACTGCCCTTCTATACTGCTTCATGAATCAGTGAAACAGTGTGGAGAAGAACAAAACTGGGGACAGAACAAAACTTAAACTTACACATTCCACATCTATAAATAAGACAGTGCTTTTACTAAGTTACCAAGGTTCAAGTCCAAGGCCCAGAGATCAATATGGCTCACCTACCTGAACAAAGAAAATAAAGTGCTTAAAGGAGGTGTTGAGGTGGGCCTCCTCTTGCAGCTGCATCACGGAGTCAAAGTGCTGGTGGTAAATATGGGCGTAAACCCTGAAGAGACGCTTCAGAATAGTCTTTGCCACAGACATAAAGTTCTTGGGAAATGGGACACCTGTAATCAAAAACACACCTATCACTCTTTTATCAAATCACAATGCAGCAAGTCTTGATGGTATCCAGAGCAACTGTAGCACACAAGCTTACACATTCACAAAGCAAGGGAAATCCCAAACTAAGTATTCTTCACACACCACACTGAATGCCTACAACAGTAACAGGTATAGAGGCTGCTGGATCACAGTTTATATGAACATGTTGGTTGTTTAATATCAGAGTTTCTCTCTAAGATCAAATGCAACAAGAATACACGCTTTGATTATAAACATCACTTTTGTCATTTGTAATAGGAAAAAAAAATAGAGATTTACCTAAACAAAGGGGTATCCTAAACAGATACCATTCAAGTCTTTACCATCATCTATGTAGGTAGAGAATATCTCATCTTCTAAATTACTCTGGAAAGTAAGTCTTCATTTTCTTGTTTCCTAAAAAGGGGTGATCCTTCCTGAAACGGAAGAAGGGGACCTCTTTCCTTCTCAGAGAAAAGAAATACCTCTTGAGAAAAACTGGGAGGTGTAGGGACCTCTCCAAGCAGTAGCCATGGGGCGACTGGCTACACTCTGGACAAGTTTGGCTAGCAGAACCAAATCCTTTATGGACAGGAGAATGCCAGCGAGCCAGTGCTAGCTACATAAACCAACACTAAGAAAAACTAAGAAGGCATCTGCCTGCCAAGCAAATGGTGTTTGTCTTTAATTAAGGCAGAGACAGGTGGATCTCTGAGAGTTCATGAACTCCACAGTGAGTTCCAGGTCCGACCAGTCAGCCTCAAAAGCCAGTTCCTCAGAAACACTCTAAACACCTTTGAACCTCTCAGGAAATGGAGGGTTTTAACAGCATTCATACCATGCATCTTACTTTTTTCTTTAGTCAGCCCTTAGAAGTTTGATATAATACATCTTGTGTGTGTATATATATATATATATATATATATATATATATATATATATTTTTTTTTTTTTTTTTTTTTTTTTCATCTTGTATATTTTTATGGTATTCCCAACTTCTAGTCTTGGCTAAATTGACTATTCAAACATTACACTGAAGTTTATGAGTAGTTTCTCAGAGTAGAATTTTAATACAAAATACCAAAAAAAAGGTTTTAAAATCAAACATCTTTTCTCTTAAAATTCCCATCTTGCTAATGACTTAAGATATGCTAAGGGGGCTAGAGAGATGGCTCAGTGAAGAGAAGAGCACTGACTACTCTTCCAGAGGTCCCAGGTTCAAGTCCCAGCAACCACATGGTGGCTCACAGCCATCTGTAATGGGATCCTATGCACTCTTCTGGTGTGTGTCTAAAGATAGCTAGTGTACTCATATAAAAATAAATAAATAAATCTTTCTTTAAAAAGATATGTTAAAAGAGGAAGAAGAGGAAGAGGAGGAAGAAGAGGAGGAAGAGGAGGAAGAGGAGGAAGAGGAGGAAGAGGAGGAAGAGGAGGAAGAGGAGGAAGAGGAGGAGGAGGAGCTCTCTCCAACAACTAGCAAAAATTACAACACTGATAACAGCCTCATGAGGAGGAGGAAAGTAAAGGACTCCAGAATTTTTACAGTAGACTGAGAGGATGAGGAAAAAGGAAGACTCTGCTGGGCATGGTGGTGAAATTTTATAACCTCAACAAGAGGAAGATAGAGATGGAAAGATGGAGTGTTGGTCATACTCAGCTACACAGTGAATTCAAAGCCAAGCTGAGCCAAATGAGATCTTCCCTCATAAATATAACTTAGTAAATATGTAAACTACTTTAATCTAAGTACTTGCTAAACTGAATTTAATAGAACATATTCAAGTGGAGCCAACATATAATAAACTATCCGTGAGAAAGGAAATACAAGGTTTAATAAAGAATGTTATTAATAAGCCAAATCAAAATTTTTCTTTGTTTCTTTGAAATAAGATCTCACTCTATAGCACAGGCCAGCCTTGAACTCCCAGCAATCCTCCTGTCTCAGCCACGGGAGTGTTGGGATTGCAGGTATGCTCCACCATGTTACCCAACTCCAGCTTAAATATAAACACTTGATCTGTTTATCTCAGAAGTGCCTCTGCTTAGACTACACAGAAGAGCACAGGAAGTATCTGGTAAGAAGCTGCTCAGAGCCTCAGGAACTGCAGGCAGGCTGACTTCACTCTTCATCTTCAGTACCATACCAAAAACAAAAATAGTAGCAAACCAGAAATGCTCTCCTAGCAGAACATTTTTAAAAAGAAATGGAGAAGTTGGGTTGTAACTTAGTGGTAGGCAGAGCATGTGCTCAACCATGTGAGGGGCCCTGGGTCTAAGCCCCAGCACAAAAGATGTCTCACTGTCAAAATGTAATTTGGGGCTCTGAGGAGAGCTCAGGGCAGAACATGCACCTAGCACACCCAAGGCCAGGCTTCAATCCCTAGCACCACAAAAAGCAACAACGAAATAACCCACATTTTAAAGGAGATGAGCAAAATAAGAGAAGTGTATACAGCAAAACACTCCATAAATAAAATCAAAGGTACCCTGGGGGAAGAAAACATATAGCTTATATGACAAAGACCAAATACCTATAACAGACAAAGGACATAAATAGAACAGAAAATGTAAATAAAACAAAAAGTTAATTAATTTATCTGTGCATAAGCAGACGTGTCCCAATGCATGTGCGGTAGGGCACATGTGAAGGTCAGAGGACAATCTCTATCTACCATGTAGGGCTCAGAAATCCAACTCGGGCCACCAGGATTGGTAGTAAGTACCTCTACTTGCTGAGCCATCATGCTGGTCCCTTCGTCAGTATTGTTAAATGGACATTAAAACAAAAGTTTATGGCCAGTGGCATGGCTCAGGGGGTTTGGTGCTTGTCATGAAAGCCAAATGACCTGAATTAAATCTTCAAAACTCAGGAAAAGGCTGGACAGTGACACACATCTTTATTCCCAACAGTATGGAGGCAGAGGCAGGCAGACCTCTGTGAATTCCAGGCCAGCCTGGTCTGTATAGTGAATGCCAGGAAAGCCAAGGCTACATAGTGAGACCCTGTCTTGAAACACAAAAATCCACGTAAAGGTAGAAGGACCAGATCCAAGAGGTTGTCTGACCTGCACACATAATGGTGTAGCACACAAATCCTACACACTCATACCACACACATAAAATACTTTTTATCTTAAAATAGATCCAATTTAATCAAACTGGAAAAGATTTAAAAATAAGTATTAATTGGTGTGAAGAAAACAAGTGGGTATGCTAGGGGAATATACATGAGTACAAGTTCTTTGTAGAATGTGGCCTTCTCTGTTAAACTAATTTAAAGTAATAGAACATTTAAAGATTTCAGTCATCATTCACAAAGAAAGGCTGCTCCAGTGTTAACTTACCAATCTTGGAAGGAAAAAGAGTTTCATCATCAAGCTGATCCTGAACCCAAGTCATCAAATAGTCAATATATTTTGGTGCAGAACACTTAATTGGCTTTTTAATATTAGTGCCATCTGCCCAGTGGTATTCATACCTGCAGAGAACAACAAAGTATTAATGACAGTTGTTAAAACCTTAACATGGACAACCTGTAATCAAAGCAGGTTCACATTCTGTCCACCGAAATTTTATGTGACTTTAAGAAATTATAGGAAGAGGGTTGAAGAGACGGCTCAGTGGTTAAGAGCACTGACTGCTCTTCCAGAGGTCCCGAGTTCAATTCCCAGCAACCACATAGTGGCTCGCAACCATCTGTAATGGGATCTGATGCCCCCCTCTGGTGTGTGTCTGAAGACAGCGACAGTGTACTCAGATACATAAAATAAACCTTAAAAAAAAGTTATAGGAAACTCTCAGCCTATTTTTAACTCAGCATCTTTAAGACAGAATGTGCACTTACTTTCATTAATACTATATAGGTACCAGAAAAAAAAATGAGCAAATATTTTAAGACCGCCTAAAAATTCTTCTAAGAAATTAAACTCTTTAAAAAAAATTTTTGGGATGAATTACATTTATGTGGACATGCACATACAGTACATGTGAGAACAATTTGTGAGATCGGTTCTTTCCTTCCACCTAAGAAAGGAGTGTAGGTCGCCAGGCTTGGCACCAAGTGCCTTTATACCCTCTGAGCCATCTCGCTGGCCCCTAACTTAAATCTTATACTTTTACTCCTAGAACAATATAATTACAATATAAATATTAAACACTGAGTACTCATATACCTAAGCAGCTAACAGCAAGAGCTATTGCTGATTAGTCAAGAACTCAGAAACAGAATTATCTCTACATGAAGAAACAAGTTAAGACTAGTCTTTATTATTTAGTATTTGTCAGTTATAAGATAAAAGGCAGCGATCTGAGTGCCTGTTAACAGACTGGACACAGACCTGGGACCTGCTGACATGACCGGGCAGCTTGTCTCAGTGCAGAACTCTGTAATGGTTCCATACAGCATGTTGATCTGATTGAAGAAATCCACAGCTGCAGAGACAAAGCTACACTGTGTTACGTGTCCACTACACAAATCATGACAAACAAAACAGACCTCTCAGCCAAAGCAAAAATGAACAGTATTTTCTTTTTTAAAATGGGGTATATGTTGGCCAGGCTAGTCTTGAAAAACTGGACTCATGCAATCCTCTTCCCTCAGCCTCCCAAGCAACAGAATTACAGGAGCACACTACCATGTCAGCTGACTTAAACCCTGGAGCTAATCTACTAGTACCTAATAAGTCACTGGAAGGTATTATTTGATTAGATCCAAGGAGTTGAAAGAGTCATAACTTATCAATCTAAATTACAACATACTATGATTTGTTAGGAAAGAGAAAAAGATGGTATAGAACAAATTTAGTGAGAAGTTCCAAGCTGTCTTGTAGATTTCAAACATCTGCTTCACCATCAGCACGAGGCCTCCAGCATATTGAAGACCACTCAAAAAGGACTGAGTCAAGTACCTAGTGTGGGGTCTATGGTAACACAAGAGTTTAAAAGATGAATAATACAAGACAGAAGATGGGACCCACATGCCAACAGTAAGTTCTAGAAGTTCAGAGAAAAGGTAACATCTGGAAGGACTGAAGGAGTCAGGGAGGACATTCCAAAAGAGCTTCTCCTAGATCCAGAGGATGAGGAGAGAGGACTGATATAAAGAAAATCATTCACACTTGGAACATTTTTTCAAAATGCTATGATCTTGTCTAAAGGAGTACCTGAAAAAAACTAGGGCTTTCCAAGTTTCTTCAAAAATGGATTAAGAAAAAAATTCTGAGCCAGGCAATGCTGGCACACACCTTTAATCCCAGCACTCAGAAGGCAGAAGGAGGTGATCTTTGTGAATTTGAGGCCAGCCTGGTCTACAGAGTGAGTTCTAGGACAGCCAAGGCTACACATATTAACCCTGTCTCAAAACAAACAAACAAACAAAGAAACAAACAGTTCTTTGCCATGCTCAGTAATGTTAATTTTAAGACCTATTTTACTGTGGAGGGAGGAGGTCTGCACATGAATTCAGGCTAGAGATGTTGGATCCTCCAGGAGTTGGAATTATAGACTCCTGATGTGGGTG
Organism: Uromys caudimaculatus; assembly: GCA_028551405.1. Lineage (NCBI taxonomy): Eukaryota > Metazoa > Chordata > Mammalia > Rodentia > Muridae > Uromys > Uromys caudimaculatus. The sequence goes on from CM052700.1 coordinate 59,143,881, forward strand.
GGAACTAAACTCTCATGCTCTGTAAGAGCAAAATAAGCTCTTAAACACTAAGCCATCTCTCCAGTCCTCCCAGTAATTTTTAAGGGAACACAGGAATTCTGGGACCAAAAGTTTGTGTGTGTGTGTGTGTGTGTGTGTGTGTGTGTGTGTGTGTGTGTGTGTATCAATATCAGAAGACAATCTCCAGGAGTCAATCCTCTTCCATGATGTGGATTCCAGGCTTGGCAACAAGTATCTTTACCAGCTGAACCATCTTGCTGGTCAGAGGCCAAAAGGTTTGAACAGACAGTTTAGATCAATTAAACCTCAAAGAAAATCTAAAACTGCAGGAGGGCAGCACATGCCTTCATAATAACATAATTTGAGATTTAATTTAAAAAATGTTTAAATTAAATATGATTTGTATCCGCTGAAGTTCAGTCTGTTGCTGTGGCTTATAATGCTAAATTCTGTATCTGGAAGGTCTAGGCCTATGAGTGAATTCTCCCATTTACAAGCTTTTGTTGTGCAAACCTTGTTCCTTAATTTAAAACTGGTTAAATAAAATTGGTTAGATAAAAATTGGCAATAGCCAATTACTGGAAGGACTAGAGGTAGGTGGGTTTTGAGCTACCTGGTTGGGGGGTGGAGAATCAATAGGAGGAAGGAGGAGAGAAGAGGAGGAAGCTGCCATGAAAGGAGATGGACCATGAGCCAGAGGCCAGGAGAAACAGCAAGTATCTGGGATATACCACTGGGTAGGTTGCCAGGCCAGCAGTTAGAAAAGTAGATTAGGGGTTACCCCAGTAATTATCAAAGCCAAATAACCATAGTCTGAGTCTCATTTATTTGTAAGCTAGTTGGAGATAAGTTTAAATTGGTTCAGCTTCAGTATCTGTATGGGTTCTCTGCGAGAACAGCATGCATTCTTAACCACTGACCCATTTTTCCAGCCCAAACTTGATAATTTGAGTAAAATCAAAAACAGGGTTTTCCTAGAAAAGTAGTACTTCACATTGTTCAAACAAGTAAGTCTCCACCGTGCATTACTTTTGTAGTTGCCTTTACTCACTTCTTCATGATATTCTCACTAAGAAGTACCTGAAAGCACTCAGCACTTCTCAAGTGTCTCCACTCTACCACACAACCAAGTCCTTTGACAGGTAAAGTCTAAATGTATGTTATAGATAGCTGTTATATTACAATAATTATACCTATAAAAGAAAATTCATTAAATAAGATTTTAGCAACTCTCTAAATCAACAAGTTAATGTTCTTAAAAACTTACTGTTAACAGCAATCCATTCATTGAGGTCCTCTCCCTCCGGCAACATAACAGCTTGCCTCAGATTGCCACTTCCAAGAGTTGCCTCTGCATGTTTTAAGAGTTCATACTGATGGGACCCTTCAGGAATATTCTTCTTTGGTTTGAATGTTTTCGAAGAGCGGCTGCTGCTGTTGGGTTAGAGGTAAAAATGTATGAATTTTTAGGAATAAAAGAAGACAGGCATTTTAAGCATATAAATGGTTGTTAGGGGGCTGGAAAGATGGTTGAGCAGTTAAGAGCATGTACTGCTTTTACAAATAAATAAATAAATAAATAAATAAATAAATAAATAAATAAATAAATAAATAAATAGTGGAATAAATAAGCTGATCAATACCCTAAAAAAGGTCAAGATGGAAGAGAAGATGATAACAATAAAGAATGCAGTCATGTCAAAGGCTTGCCCAGCATTAAGGAGGCCCTGTGCCTCACACACACACTCCTCTATAAAAGCAAGAGCACAGACTGAATAGCTGACTCCCTAGTTAAGAGCTCCCTACCGCAGGCGGATTTCTGAGTTCGAGGCCAGCCTGGTCTACAGAGTGAGTTCCAAGACAGCCAGGGTTATACAGAGAAACCCTGTCTCGAAAAAACAAAAACAAAAAACAAACAAACAAAAGAGCTCCCACTATGATGACAATGAACTAAACCTCTGAAACTGTAAGCAAACCCAAATTAATTGCTTTCCTTTGTAAGAGTTGCCCTGGTCTTGGTGTCTCTTCACAGCAATACAACACTAAGACAAGGAGGATCTCTGGGACTTGCTGGCTTCCAGCCCAGTGGGGGGGGGGGGGGGGGAGTTCCAAGTTCAAAATATACCTTGCCTTAAAAAAGAGCAAAAGGTAATAGGAGACCCCAATGCCCTCTTCTACTCTCTGTGCATCAGGGACACAACATCACACACTTGTGTGCCTACTCCACACTCACAGATCTATATATATGAAACAAACAAGTAAAAACTAAAAATCTTAGTGGGGGGGCAGCACCACAACTTGTTACATAGGGCAATCTATTATAACCCAACTACCAGAGCATTTAACCAAGGGGTGCGTCTGGTGGGGGCAAACACACTGCAGTTTCTAGTGCTTGTTCTGGCAACATCTTTTAAGAATGCAAATCTACCCCTTCCATGCACTTGTAGATGGAGGGCATACCCACATCATGGGATGCTGTACAGTGATAAAAACGGTGACAGGGCACATATATTCAAGAAAGAGTCAAAGCACAGCTGAACACATTACAGAACCAAATTAGAGCAAAGCCTATTTTGTTGTCCCATAGAAAGCACAAACAAACAAAAAAACCAAAACCAAACCAAACCAAACCAAAACAAAACAAAGGGGCTGGAGAGATGGCTCAGCGGTTAAGAGCACTGACTGCTCTTCCAAAGATCTTGAGCTCAATTCCCAGCAACCACATGGTGGCTCACAACCATCTGTGATGGGATCTGATGCCCTCTTCTGGTGTGTCCGAAGACAGCTACAGTGTACTCATATAAATAAAATAAATACATCTCTCTCTCACTCTCTCTCTCTCTCTCTTTTTTTTTTTTTTTTTTTTTTTTTTTTTT
>CM052700.1:59146856-59172829 GCA_028551405.1 Uromys caudimaculatus
ACACACACACACACACAAAGATGCTTAACATTATTGGTCATTGGGAGAATGTAAGTCAATAAATTCCACTTCACACTCAGATATAACAAAGGCAATTGCCAAAGAGATGTGAGCTGGATAATTCTGAAAACTCATACAGTGAGATTATAAATAAAAACTTACATTTACCTCACCTGGTTGAAGAGTTATGGACAGTCCACAGAAGAGTCAGATTATTCAGAGACAAGCTCAAATGGTCAACTCTACACTCAAGTACATATAGACAACACTAATTGGATTCAGTAGGTATGTATATAATATAGATGTAATATATAATATATATAAGAAAACATTAATTTGAATGGGAGATGAGAGAACACTGGAGGAGTTAGAAATGAAAATACGCATATATTAAGTTCTCAAAAAATAAAAACCTTAGAAAAAATTCACATGTAGGCCGAGATGAAAGCGCCCATCTTTAATCCCAACATCCAGGAGGCATAGGCAGATTGGGCTCGAAGCCAGCCTGGGCTACATAGCAAGACCCTTTCTCAAAACAAAAAAGCAAACCAAGCCGGGCAATGGTGGCGCATGCCTTTAATCCCAGCACTTGGGAGGCAGAGGCAGGTGGATTTCTGAGTTCGAGGCCAGCCTGGTCTACAGAGTGAGTTCCAGGACAGCCAGGGCTACACAGAGAAACCCTGTCTCGTAAAACCAAAAAACAAAAACAAAAAATCCCCCAAAACCCCCACATTTAAAGCAGGCCTGTCTGGAGGCCTAGGCTGCAATCCTGGCTCCTTGGAGAGCTGAGGCAGGAAGAGCCCAGGTTCAAGTCCTGCCTGGGATAAGAGGAAAAGTCACATTATAAAGTGCAAAGCTCTCTTCTCAAGTGTAAACCTGTGGAAAACCATTGAGAATTTGCACTTTTCTTTCTCAGCCTCGTCTGGTCACAGAGGCACTGCACATTTTCCTGCGCGAGCCGTTTCCGAGGCGGCAGGCCCGGTACAGCCCTAAACCCGACTCCGCCCTCGGCTTGGCCCCTCTGCCCCGCGCGGCAGACCGACACCCGCCCCGCCCCGGCCCTGCCCACTCACAAGAGGAAGCTCATCCTCGCTAGCCCGAGGGGCCGTGGCCCACGCCCCGTCAGACTCGGCGCCGCCGCGGGCACCGGGAAGCAGAGGGCGGTCCGCGGCTCAACAGGGCCACCGAAGCTTCACGGCCCGGGCTTGGTACTGGGTTCCAGCTGCCGCGAAGCAGCACAGACCGCGGAATCCTTCGCGACGCCTCCCACAGCTCAAGAGCCGAAATGCGGAACCAACAGGATCTCGCGAGAACGGACTTCTTTCCTGTCCGCTGAGCTTCACCCCGCCCCTTACTGAGCTCAGCCAATCAGAATTCTGTGGGCTCGGGAGAGAAATGGGGCCAGCTAGGCTCTGCTGTCAACTAGTCCATGGCCGAGAGACCTCTGCCAACGCTACTTAGTGACTGTTTTGTTATTTAGAAGGACTTTATGTCTTTTCCTAAAGGAATGCTATTCCAGCCACATCGCCTGTTGATGGACACTTGGGAGGTTTTTACACACACTATAATGCTGCATGAGTGTTCATGTGCGTGTCCTGTGTGGGAGAAGGATATGTTGACACCAGGTGACACTATGGTAGAATGAAAAAAGAGAAAAATGATGATGCAGAATGCGCAGTGGCAAAGACCCAGTATTTTGCCGCTCCAATTGTTGTTTTAAAACCATTTGAACGTCACCTGTCACAGTAATGACATCAATTTTATTTTACCAACTTTTGTTTTTTTTTCTTTCTTTCTACCTTCCTTCCTTTCTTCTTTCTTCCTTCCTTCTTTTCCTTTCTTTTCTTTTCTTTCTTTTTTCTTTTCTTTCTTTCTTCCTTCCTTTCTTTCTTTCTTTCCTTCTTTCCTTTTTTTCTTTCTTGTAGTTGTTCTTCCTTTGTTGAGACAGAATCGCATGTGTTCCAGGCTGTCCAGACTGTTTTAAAGTTGACTATATAGCCAAGGATGACCTTGAGTTCCTGACCCTCCTGCTTCTGTCTCCCAGGTGCAGGGATTACAGGCTTGAGTACCATGCTATTATTAACTTTTAAAACCACCTTTTATAAACTTGTATTTATCAGTGTGTATGTGGTGTGTGTGTAAGGAGCTGGTTCTCTTTTTTTCTACCATGATGGGTGCAGAGAGGTCCAATCTAGGTTATCAGGATTATTTAGTAAGATTTTCTTTTCTTTCTTCTTTTTTCACTAACTTCTGTAGATTTGTATGTGATTTAGAGTGTGTGTCTTGATATACTTTTTTGATTTTTTTCTTTCTTTCTTTTTCAATTTCCTGTTTTTTTTGAGACAGGGTCTCTATGTGGTCCTGCTGTCCTGGAACTCTTTATGTAAATCAGGCTGGCCTCGAATCCACAGAGATCTGCCTGCCTCTGCCTCTTGCACTTTTATTTGTTTACTTTTTTATAAGTGTATTTTAAAATACCATATTATTAAGGTTTGATTCTGTGTCCTTGTGTTTGTAACTATATCAAGGCAGCCCAAGCATGGTGATACACAGCTTTAATTCCAGCACCGGAAGCAGAGGCAGATGGGACTTTGTGAGTTCATGGCTAGCTTGGTCTACATAGCATGTTCTAGGTCAGCCATGACTACACAGAGAGACCCTGTCAAAAAAACTAAATGTGTGTGTGTGTATGTATGTATGTATATACGTATGTATGTATATACATATGTATGTATGTATATGTATATATTATGTATGTATATAACTATAAAAAATGATGTGAGGGGCTGGAGAGATGGCTTAATGATTAAGAACACTTGCTGTCTCTGTATAGTGATCGAGTTCAGGGTCCAGCATCCACACTGTCTGTAACTCCGTCTGTAACTTCATTTCCAAAGTTTCTCTTTTGACCTCCATAGGCACCAGGCAAGCATGGGTACCACGTGGCATGTAAGCTGGCAAAACACTTATAAAATAAAAATAAATCTTCTTTTAAAAAGAAAAAAAAAAGCCAGAATACAGGAACTCCAGGTTTGGTTTGGATTTGTTGGTTGTTGTTGTTGTTGTTGTTTTCATCTTTCAATGAAATGATTCTTAAAATTGTAGAATTATTAAATCTATGAGGAAAACCTTCTTAGAGAAACTTCTCGGTATCTTCAGCTTTAGGGAGAAAGCCTTAGGGATTGAGGTGGAAATCTTTATTCAATATTTAAAGAGGATATCAATATAATCCTCTAAGTGGTCAAAGATAAAGTTTCCCAGTGAGTGAGAGGCAGGGAGAGGAGACACAGGTAATCTACAGGGCTATTTGGTCTCCACCAGAAGAGACAGGGGCCAAACAAACACTGGGTGCTTTACTCACTCTGGCTCAGCGGGATGAAGAGATGGTGTCATACGATCTGGTTATAGCAGAAGTGGGAAACAGAAGGTAAGCAGCAGCTCAGAAGGTCACCTCTTCTGGACTCCTCCCTCCTTCCTCCCCACCCCCACCCCCTACCCCCACCCCACCCCTCCCCAGCTCTCTGGTCAGTTCCCCTTTTGAGCTTCCTTAGGCAACACTGGCAACCTTGACTCTTCATTCTGTGTAAGCACCTCACACCCTCATTTGCAGACCTCCAGCTTGATCCTACCTGCTCCCACACAGAGCCTCTTCCCCTCTCTTTGGACACTTCTAGGCCCTGCCTTTCCCAGACAGTTGAGCCCCCTCACAGGTGAAAGACATTAAAATTTCTAAGCTGTTCCTGCTCCTTGTATCAAGTTAAGGACTGTGAAAGAGAAATCACAATGTATCAGAAACAGCAACCCACTCCTGGAATATGGAAGTTTTATTCTGAAAATGACTTAAAGTCCCTGGTCAGATTTCTGTGTTTGCATCTATAGACAAAAGCAAGGCCTCTGTCCTTCTGGGGTTTGCAGTGGGTTAGCCAAGGTAGGGGTGTGTGTGTGTGTGTGTGTGTGTGTGTGTGTGTGTGTGTGTGTGTGTGTGTGTGTTTCTTTTAGGCAGATCTCATGTAACCTGGGCTGATGTCAAGCTCACCATGTAAAGTATGGGCATAGTGGCTCATGCTTTTTTTTTTTGGTTTTTCGAGACAAGGTTTCTCTGTGTAGCCCTGGCTGTCCTGGAACTCACTCTGTGTAGCCCTGGCTGTCCTGGAACTCACTCTGTAGACCAGGATGGCCTTGAACTCAGAAACCTGCCTCTGCCTCCCAAGTGCTGGAATTAAAGGCGTGTGCCACCACTGCCCGGCCTCTGTGAGTTTAAAACCAGCAGGTTATGTAATGAGATTCTGTCTCAAAAACAAAAAACATAACACGGGCCCAATAGGTACCTGAGGATGTCCTTGAATTTCTGATCCTCCCGCCTCCACCTCTCAAGTGCTAAGACTACAGGCATGCATAGTTTTATGCAATGCTGGGAACAGAGCCCAGGCCTTCACACATGCTAGACAAGCATTTACTGGTTGGGCTACACCCTAGGCCCCAATCGAGTATATAGCAGTCCATCTGCACCAGTAGACGGACATAATTGCAAACCATGGCGCCATGACAGGAAAAGCACAAAGCTGATGAAGATCATTGATAGATTGACAGAGGAGATAACAAATAGACTGAATACTCACTTTGGCAGCACATACACTAGAATTGGAACATTATAGAGACTTAGCATGGCCCTTGTGTAAGAATGACATGGGCCAAGCTAACAGCCTGCGTTTGATCTCCAGGACCCAAGTTAAGGAGAGAACTGACTCATACAAGCTATCCACTGACTTCCAGATACACATTGCGACATACCCAAACCCCAACTCCAACACACACACACACACACACACATTTACATATATATATATATATATATATTTATATTTATATACACACCAGGCTGGGCATGATTACACACTTCTTTTACTGGGGAAAGAGAAGCAGGCAGAGCTCTGTGAGTTCAAGGCTAGTCTGGTCTACATAGTGAGTTCCAGAACAGCAAGAGCTACATTATTGAGACCCTATCTTAAAAACAAACAAACAAACAAACAAAGCAAAACAAAAACTGGAAAATTTAAGTGTCAATGAAGCTAAGTCCTCAGAAGAGCTAGTCCAGTGCAGGGTGTGGGTGAGCGGCACTGTTCAGAGCAGAACCAACAGCCTTCAAACAAGCAGGGGGTTTCTACATTTGCTACTGAAAGGGGAACTGAAAGAATGAAAGGTCAGCCTGATGAGATTGGAACAAGCCAGTGGGAAACTGAAGAAGAATGAAATCAGCCCACCCGAAAACCTGAGCTCTTTATAGGAAGGTGTTCAAACATTAAAGGGCTTTTTGAAGCCTGGTGCCGTGTGTGTGTGTCTGTGTGTGTCTGTGTCTGTGTGTGTGTGTGTGCGCGCGCGCGCGCGCGCACGCATGCGCGCCAGGGTGCTTGTGTGTGTGTGTGTGTGTGTGTGTGTGTGTGTACGTGTGTGTGTGTGTGTGTGCCAGGGTGTGTGTGTGTGTGTGTGTGTGTGTGTGTGTGTGTGTGTGTGTGTATGTGTGTTACAAACATGTTTCTGCGGGTGTATGCACATATGTTTGCCTGCCCATGTGGGAGCCAGAAACTAAACTCCACTCCTCTGCAGGAGCAGTATCACTCTTTTTTTGCTTTGTTTTGTTCTGTTCTATTGAGACAGGGTTTCTCTGTGTGGCCCTGGCTGTCCTAGAACTAGTTCTGTAGACCTGGTAGCCTCAAAACTCATAGAGGTGCACTTGCCTCCCAGGTGCTGGGATTAAAAGTGTGTACCGCCAGGCAGTGATGGCGCATGCCTTTAATCCCAGCACTTGGGAGACAGAGGCAGGTGGATTTCTGAGTTCGAGGCCAGCCTGGTCTACAGAGTGAGTTCCAGGACAGCCAGAACTACACAGAGAAACCCTGTCTTGAAAAACCAAAAAAAAAAAAAAAAAAAAAGTGTGCACCGCTACTGCGGGGGGGGGGGGGGGGCTGCAGTATGCACTCTTAACTGCTGAGCTGTTTCTCCAGCCATCAACCACCTAAAGTTGTGAGACAGGGTCTCGTTACACCTGGAACTCACTGATCACACTAGGTTAGCTGGCCAAGAGCTCCACGACCCTCCTGAGCCCACTACCCAGACCTGGCTCACGGACATGGGTTTATATGGGTGTCGGGGCTCTGAGCTCCGATGTTCAGCCTTTCATAACTACTGCCAACCAAACCATCTCCTCAGCACCCATTTACCCTTTAAAAGGGGAAGCAGATCCAAGTGAGGGGACACACAGCTGTAACCTCAGTGTAGAAAGGCTGAGGTGCAAAGATTGCTACATACCAAGATCCCATTTGAAAAAAAAAATACAAAAACTCAAAACTCCAGTGTACTGGCTAGTTTTGTGTGTCACAGAGAAAGGAGTTTCAGTTGAGGAAATGCCTCCATGAGATCCAGGGGTAAGGCATTTTCTCCATTAGTGATCAAGGGGGGAGGGCCCTTTGTGGGTGGTACCATCTGTGGGCTGGTAGTCTTGGGGTCTATAAGAAAGCAGGCTGAGCAAGCCAGGAGAAGCAAGCCAGTAAGCAGCATTCCTCCATGGCCTCTGCATCAGTTCCTGCTCCTTGACCTGCTTGAGTTCCAGTCCTGATTTCCGTTGGTGATGAACAGCAGCATGGAAGTGTAAGGCCAATAAACCCTTTCCTCCCCAACTTGCTTTTTGGTCATGATGTTTGTGCAGGAATAGAAATCCTAGCTAATTGACGCCCTCTTCTGGTGTCTGAAGACAGCTACAGTGTACTCATATACATAAAATAAATAAATCTTTAAAAAAAAAAAAAAAAGAAATCCTAGCTAAGACATCCAGGAAGCCATGATGACTGAGTTCAAACCTCAGAACTTCCATGGTGGAAGGAGAGAACACTCCTGAATATTGAACTCTGACTTCCTTACAGGCACCATTGCACACGTACACACACTCCCCAGTTTTTACATTAAACAAAGTTATCAGAGGTGGAGTTGATAGAGACTTTGGTCTGTGAGGAGTTAGGTAGATGAAACAAACTAAGATCTATTTAGAAACAATTCTACAAGTTCTGAGCAGGCAAGAGAAGACAGGGAGTACTAGGAAGATATCAGAGAGGAAGGGGCTCTTACCCTAGGAGTGTGGTTGAAGCCACTTGCTAGCTGAGGTTTAAGAATTCCAGAACAATTAACATTTGTTTAAGGCCTTTCTCCCTTCCCAGCAATAAACCTGTGGTTTTCTTGGAATTTCTCCAGAAACCCAATTGACAGCAAATGACACATCTAACTCCCTTTCATAACCTTAGTACCTCCTGGTTTGACTTTATTAGGTTAGAATCTCATCCAAGGCAATCTCCAGAGTCATTTTATAATCTTACTTACCAAGAGGAGAGAGTGTCTTAGTTAAGGTTACAATTGCTGTGTTGAAACACCAAAGCAAGGGAGGACAGGATTTATTCAGCTTACACTTCCGGATCACTGTTCACCATTGAAAGAAGTCATGACTGGAACTCACACAGGGCAGGAACCCAGAGGCAGAAACTGATGCAGAAGCCATGGAGGGATGCTGTTTACAGGCTTGATTCCCCTGGCTTGCTCAGCCTGCTTTCTTACAGAACCCAGGACCACCAGCCCAGGGATGGCCCCACCCACAATGTGTTCATTCACTAACTAAGAAAATGCCCTATAGTAGGACCGTATAGAGACATTTCTCAATTGAGGTTCCCACCTTTCGTATTACTCTAGCTTGTATCAAGTTGATAAAATTAGCCAGCACAGGCAAGATGGCTTGGTGGGTAAAATGCTCGCTGTGCAGGCACAAGGACCTAGTTTGGAACTGGGCACCCTTGAAAATGCCAGGGAGCTGTGAGGCTCTGTCTGCACCCTCAGTGCTCAGGAGATGGAGACAAGGAATACTCAGGGCCAGCCAGCTAACTGCACTAGCAAACTAGCAACCCTGGACTCAACCAGAGGCCTTGCCTCAATGAATAAGGGGAAGACAGATCAAGGACGACAGCAATATTAACTTCTGGCCTCCACACACTTACATACCCTCCACACACACACACACACACACACACACACACACACACACAGATACATACACATGCCAGGAAAGAAAAAGTGCAGAGTGCAAGTGGAAATAATAGACACAATAAACACTAGCTAAGAAGCACCTTTGTAAAGCAAATGACATTTAAATACAATATTCTGGGAAACACAGAAGCAAGTCTTTTTATTAAGCATACTAAAAACCCCACTAGGAAGCCAGGCATGGTGGAGCATGCCTGTAATCCCAGATATCAGCCGACTGAGGCCAGAACCTGGGGGAGGTGTGTGTGTGTGTGTGTGTGTGTGTGTGTGTGTGTGTGTGTGTGTGTGTGTGTATACACGGATACATATGTATATTGTATATGTGTGTATATATATAAATATATATACATATATATATATGTATATATATATATATATATATAGAGAGAGAGAGAGAGAGAGAGAGAGAGAGAGAGAACTCAGTGGTAGAGCACTTGTCTAGAAGGGCATGTGAGGGGCTCTGGGTTCTATCCTCACTACTGCAAGGAAGGAAGGAAGGAAGGAAGGAAAGGTGAAAAAACTAGGGGCTGGAGAGATGACTCAGTCAGTAATGAAGTTCCAGCCTGAGGATCTGAGTTCAAATCTCCAACACCCACATAAAAACTACTTGTGGTTGTGTCTGTGCCTGTAGTGCTCAAGTTGTCGGAGGCAGAGACAGGAGGGTCACTGGAGGTTGGTCAGCCTAGCTTCAGATTCAGTGAGGTACCCTGTGTCAAGAGAATAAGCAGAGTGGGATACCTGATAGCATAGGGTACCTAATGGCCCATTCTGGCCTCCATGTGCTCCTATGGGTGTACCACAACCATACACATACATACGCAAAAAATGAGGTGGCGAGTGATTGAGGAAGACACCCCATGTATACCTCTTACCTCCACATACATGCACACACATATACATATGAATACATATACACACATGCACACAAAAATAAATTACCTGACCCATTACCTGACAAGAAGGAGCCTAAGGGAAGAAGCATTTGTACTATCGGGTGGCTTGGGGATGTACAGCCCACTGTGGTGAGAGCAGCTCCCAGCTCTGGCAGTAGGAGCCGAGGCTGCTGGCCCATATCTCAGTGCACTGGGAAGCAGAGAGAGGGGGAACACAGGCAGGCTTCCTCCTCTCCTCCATTTTACTGATCCTCACAGACACACCCAGAAGTGTTGTCTCCCAGATGACTCTAAATCCTTAGAAGATCAACCACCAGTGGAGTCTTATTGGTTTAAGAAAGTCACTAAATTAAAATTTCAGATTTGTTTAGAATTATCAAGTGATGTGTTTTGGTAAATGCCTCATATCAAGGCCACAAAATGTTTGTCCCATGAATGATAATGTTAACTTTGATTTTTTTTTTTTTTTTTAAGAGTATGGGGCAGTGGTGGCATATATCTTTAATCCCAGCACTTGGGAAGCAGAGGCAGACGGATTTCTGAGTTCGAGGCTATACAGAGAAACCCTGTTTCAAAAAACTAAAAAAAAAAAAAAAAAAATATGGGACTAGGGCTGGAGAGATGGTTCAGCGGTTAAGAGCACTGACTGCTCTTCCAGAGGTCCTGAGTTCAATTCCCCAGCAACCACATGGTGGCTCACAACCATCTGTAATGGAATCGGATGCCCTCTTCTGGTGTGTGTCTAAAGGCAGCTGCAATGGACTCATATAAATAAAAATAAATAAATCTTTAAAAAAAAAAAAAAAAAAAAGAGTATGGGGCTGGAGAGAAGACTCAGCAATTAAGAGAACCTGCTGTTCTTCAGTATACATATACACATGATTATATATACATACATGCACACAAAAGTACATGTAAAAGCCCCTGGTAAACTTTTTTTTTTTTTTTTTTTTTTTTGGTTTTTTTGAAACAGGGTTTCTCTGTGTAGCCCTGGCTGTCCTGGAACTCACTCTGTAGACCAGGCTGGCCTGGAACTCAGAAATCCGCCTGCCTCTGCCTCCCAAGTGCTGGGATTAAAGGCGTGTGCCACCACTGCCCGGCCCCTGGTAAACTTTTTATAAAAGCTTTGTTTTAATGTGTGTGTGTGGGGGGGGGGGGGGGAATGTGGCTCGGGTCCCCTTGGAGGCCAGAAGTGTCTGATCCTCTAGAGCTGGTGTTATAGGAGGAGCTAAAGTTACAAGAGGTTTTGAGTCACTAGAAGGATCAGAATCGAACTTAAGCACTTTGCAAGGGCAGTAAGAAATCTTAACCGTTGAGCCACTTCTCTGGCCTCTATATGGCAAAAGTATATGTAAATACCTTACTCCTAGCCAGGCAGTGGTGGCACACACCTTTAATCCCAGCACTTGGGAGGCAGAGGCAGGTGGATTTCTGAGTTCGAGGCCAGCCTGGTCTACAGAGTGAGTTCCAGGACAGCCGGGGCTACACAGAGAAACCCTGTCTCGAAAAAAAAAAACAAACCAAAAGACCTTGCTCCTTTTTCAGGTTTCACCCTGCTGTTTTGACATCCTTTGATGATTCCAAATCGATTTTTAGTATGATTTTGCCAAATAATTTCTTCTGTAAAAAAACATTTTTAGTGCCTTTAACGTCCTCAGCACACAGTAGGTGGTTCAGATTTTTGTTCGATGAATGAATGAACCCTAGATTCAGTTGGCCTAGCTGAGAGGACCACTGCTGCCTCCTCTGTCAGGGGCTTGACTCCTTCAGCCAATCAAGACCTGCTCCTGGACGAGCTTACGTAGAATGGCTACCTTCTATTGGCTCGTACGCCGGCTCAGGGGCCAATGGGCGCGTGAGGAGGCGGGGCTTCAGTGGGCCGGTGGTATAGCTCTGCGGCCCGCGCGCGCGCTTCTCTCCGGCGCGGGCACCGGCGCGAGCCATGGCTTCAGTTTCCTTGTCCGCGCTGGCTGTGCGGTTATTTCGTCCCACGCACGGCTGCCACCCCCGCCTACAGCCCTTCCACCTGGCGGCAGTGCGGTGAGTGTGTCGGGGAGCGGGTCCTGGGGTCGCGGAGCGCGGTGTGGACAGATATCCTTCCCAAGCATCAGCCGGCCACGGGGCCAGTCCCCAACGGAGGGGTGTGGCGGGGCTGCGTGGCACCGGGGTGCACGTGGAGATGCGGACGCTTAGCAGGGACACTGTTCTGCCACCGCAGAGATGCGGAGAGATCTGCCTTTCCCGGACCCTAGCGGCAGCCCGGGTTGCTGCAGTCTGATGAAATCCGCCAGCCGGCTTGCTCCAGGGTACCGACTTCCCTCCTCCCGGGTGGGTGTGGTTCGCAAGATGCTCCAGTTTGACGGTGACCCCCCTCCGCCGCAGTCCACTCTGGAGCCCACTAGTTCTTTCCTGGACTGAGATGATACATGCCCCAGATGTTGCCGGGAGCTTCTGGGAGTGGGGTGCATTGTTTTAGGGGGAGCTACGGTGTTGGAGCTTCCGTTCTGCACGTGGACCACTGCGGCGCTCACACCATTCTGAGAGTGTTTAATACTACGTAAATCCTCACTCTTGAAAATTGCCAGAGCCGGGTGCGGTGAGATTGCTTGTGAGGCAGGAGGATTACTGCGAATTCAGAGCAAGCTTGGGCTACCGAGTGACTTATAAACCAACTTGGGCTGCAGCGTGAGACTCCTCCCTTTACAATCTCTTTTTTTGGTTTTGTTTTTTTGAGACAGGGTTTCTCTGTGTAGCCCTGGCTGTCCTGGAACTCACTCTGTAGACCAGGCTGGCCTCGAACTCAGAAATCCGCCTGCCTCTGCCTCTGCCTCCCAAGTGCTGGGATTAAAGGCGTGCGCCACCACTGCCCTGCCCTTTACAATCTCAAAACAATTAAAAAAAGTCACAATGGCAAATTTCGTATGTGTATTTTTCTATAATTTTAAAAGTTGGAGTATATCAAGGCCTTCAAGCCCCCAAAGAAAGTTGACCGGGGTGGAGGTGGGGAACTTGATGGGGAAGGCAGGGAAAGTTCTATGCACTTCCTTCACGGGATAATTGATTTGTTGGGTCTTTCATAGCCTCAAACTCCCATTCCTGAGCCGAAGAAGTGTCTAAGAAGGGTTGCAAATTCTTTCCCCACCTCTGTACACCTCGCAGTTCATCTTAAGAACATTTGCATTGATGAGTACTGTGTCTTGTAAAAGCTGGTGATTTACCCCCACCCCCAACTCATCACAGAGTCTGAGAAATTTAGAATGAAAACTTAGAGCCTATAAAAACTGAGCCCTTCCACAATGGAACTTTCGTTTTAGTTGAAGGGGACACGGGTGTGACTTCTACCAGGTAGAAGACATTAAAGACATTCTGGAGCCTTGGAGCACAGGGTCCCGAGGTTTTGGAGGACTTGGAAGGACATTATTCAGGGTTTTCTGAGATTTGATCCTGACTTGCCTCTTTGAATTCCATCTTTCATTTCCCAGTTCTTCCTTTCCTCCTCCTGAGTTCTGGTCCGGTGTGTCTGTAGACCACATGTGTCAGAGACTTTGCTAGCTGAAAAGACTCTGTAATTCATTACCCAAAGATAGACCAATTTGCTTCCACTGTGGGTTTACTCTTGTGTGCTTTTCTGAGAAGTATGGGCTTTGTATCTCTGAAGTAGATCTGTGTTCACTGTCCTGCACATTTGATAATTGCAGTGTTCGCCATGCTGTCCCAGGGTTTCAGAACATAAACTCCGTGGTTGAAGGGAGAGTACTGTCGCCTAGGAGACAGTGGGCCGGAGAGTAAATGGATTCCGGGCCGATGTTTACACTGGCAGCTTGTTTCTTACTATCATCCATCTCTGCTGCATACCAACAGGGTTTTTATAGTGGGCAGGATAACCAAGAGTAAGTTACATAAAGGGGGTGGTAAAATATCTAGTGTTCAATCAATATTGGTTTCATTCCTCTCTGTCTTTCTCATTGCCTGCCCATTAATTAAGTAGCAAAACTTTTCCCAGAATAACTTGATCAGGAGCTATAAAGCTTTTCTGATACTAATTGACTGTAAAATCACTAACTGTTGGTTTAAGAGGAAAATAAATATTGCTGACTTGGATTTTAGTTTTGACCTTTATTAGAAATTTATTGGACCTCCTTCTAGTCTGTCATTTCAGTGGAAAATCTCCAAGCACATCTGTGGAGGCATCTAAACTAAGTGTACAGATTTAGAACTTACTTTTATTTTTTTTTTTAATTTTGGCTCGGTCTCTATCTCCCTTTAAACAGTTACTTAATTTGGCCCTTGGCAAGTAGATGAGGGGCTGGGAAATGGCTCATGTTTTTCAGCACTGTGGGAAGCTGCAGAAGGTTAAAATGTAGCTGGATTATGAAAAATCTTCATTACATTGTGGCCTGGCTTTGTGTTGCGCTCTCTCTGTCTCTCTCTCTCTCTCTCTGTCTCTCTCTCTCTCTCTCTGTCTCTCCCCCCTCCCACCCTCTCTCTCTCTCTCTTTTAAGTAAATTGGCATAACATCCAGAACCTTCCTCTGAAACAGAGATTAGGAGCTGGAACGCTGGCCTCTCCAGAACCTGATGTCGTTAACACCAGCCCATCATTTTTAGTCCAAGTGGGCTTCTGCTGTTTTCTCTGCATTTACTGCTTTCCAAAGAAACTTTTTATGAAATACAAGCTAAGTTCTTCTCAGAGTATAGTGTGCATGCGCGTGTGTGCATGTGTGCATGTGCGTGTGATTTCTTATTAGCATGTATACATCTTCCTTCTTCCCCTACCCCTTTCCAGGATCTCATGTACTTAGGCTGGCCTTGGACTAGCTATGTAGCCAACCTTCGTATGTTGGCTATGAATGGACAAAGGGGCAGACCAGAGAGCACTTGTGAGGAAGACTCTACCCTAGTCTTACTAGTTACTTCCGGTTGCTGTGATAATCCCCTGTGTAGTCCTGGCTGTCCTGGAACTCACCAAGTATATCAGGCTGGCCTCAGAGATCTGCCTGCCTCTGCCTCCTGAGTGCTGCAACTAAAGGTGTGCTTCACCATCGCCTGTTTCTCCATTTTTTTTTCTATCCAGTTAGGGAATGGTGCCACCCACAGTGGATGGGTTCTTCCCTCTAGAGGAGTCTAGATGGTGATGTCTCACTGGCTGTCAAAGGCCCATCTTCCAGGGGATAGTTGACAACACTAACTATTACACCCTCTATCACAACAGTCCTGGAGAGGGACTGGACAGTGGTGGGCATTTTGAGGTTTGACTTGCCCAGTATGGTATTTATTAATCTAGCCATATGATATAGTTTGTATTCAGTCAGGTCCTCTGCATCATTCTGAACATATATGGACCTTTCTTTATTTCTCTTTCTTTTTTTTAAAAAAGATTTATTTATTGGGCGGGGCAGTGGTGGCACACGCCTTTAATCCAGCACTTGGGAGGCAGAGGCAGGTGGATTTCTGAGTTCGAGGCCAGCCTGGTCTACAGAGTGGGTTCCAGTACAGCCAGGGCTACACAGAGAAACCCTGTCTCAAAAAAAAAGAAAAAAGAAAAAAAAAGAAAGAAAGAAAGAAAGAAAGAAAGGAAGGAAAGAAAAAGATTTATTTATTTATTTTATGTATATGAGTACACTGTTGCTCTCTTCAGACACACCAGAAGAGAGCATCGGATAACATTACAGATGGTTGTGAGCTACCATATGGTTGCTGGGAATTCAACACAGGACCTCTGGAAGAGCAGTTAGTGCTCTTAACCACTGAGCCATCTCTCCAGCCCCAGGATCTTTATTTCTTGTTATTTATAACAACTGTTCACATAGAATTGCATTGTGTTAGGTTTATAAACCATCTAAAGATAAAATTTAAGAGGTGGGGGAATATGCTTAGATTATGCAAATGCTACACTGCTTTCTGTAAAGGACTTTACTATAGGTGGAGAGGGCATTTTGGAACCAGTGTTTGAAGAGAGCCAGCTGTATTATACAGTACTGTAAAATGAAACCTAGTTCACTGGGGCTGGAGAGGGCTTGGTGGTTAAGAGCACTTGTTCTTGCAGAGGACCCAGGTTCTATTTTCCAATGTCCACGTGGCAGCTTATAATTGTCTTGTTCTCCAGTTCCTGGGGATCTGAGCCCCTCTTCTGACCTCCTTGGACACTGCATACACATGGTACACAGGCATACACATAAAAGAAAAGAAAATACCCACTGCCTAGGAAATATGACCAGATATTAATGCCAGCAGCACAACACAAACTTCAAGTGGAATACCAATATTCAGAGAAACTGGTTAGCCTCAGAGCAGTGAGGGGCCAAGGAAAATACGTAAAATTAATAAATAAATCTTTAAAGACAAAATATCTCCTTTGGGTCTCAGATTTAACCCTAAGCCTTTGGTGTTTAATAACGTTGTCTGGTTGGATTGGTCTTTTTTGTCTTTTTTTTTCCTGTGCAAAGATCCAAGCTACATTTTTTTGTGACTGTGTGTCACCTTCTGCAGGAATGAAGCCGTAGTCATTTCTGGAAGGAAACTGGCCCAGCAGATCAAGCAAGAAGTAAGGCAGGAGGTGGAAGAGTGGGTAGCCTCGGGCAACAAGCGGCCACACCTCAGTGTCATTCTGGTTGGTGACAATCCTGCCAGTCACTCCTATGTTCTCAACAAAACCAGGGCAGCAGCTGAAGTGGGTAAGTGTCATCACCAGAGCCCTCCTGGTGTGTGCCACCATGCTTCTTTCTGAGTAGAACCCTGAGTGACTGCCCAGACCACAATCCCAGTACTATGGAAGCCAGAGTCAGGAGGACTGGTAATTCAAGGCCAGCCTTGGGCACATAGCAAGTTCAAGGTCATCCCAGACTACATAAGACCTTGTCTCAAAAATCTAAAATACAAAACAAAACAAAACAAACCCTCTACAATAAAAACAATAAAACAGCAATAAAAACAGAAAACTCAAATACATAAGACTAGTATGATAAAACTGAGCCAAAAACTTTACTGTGGAAAGGATTGGCCCTATAGAGGGCTTTCAGTGACAAATGAGTTGTCATGCTGCAGCTTCTGGGCTGTGATCTCCATTTTGTTTTGGACTTAACATTTTATCATGACCTTGAACACATTTTACATTTGCTCCCCCAACCCCCACCCAGCAGTTCTGTCTTGGGTCAGTGAGCTGGCTCATGGACTGGTCATTCATCCAGCCACATCTGAAGGGAAGACCCCCGGTGCTCAGACCGCTGACTGTCACATGAGCAGACACAGGCACATCTAAGCCAGCTGCTTCTAGACTTCTGTCATATAGTAATCTGCAATACCTCAAGGACAGACACAGATCTCCCATCCCTGATCCAACTCAGCCCCTGGATGATTAAGCCAATCAGTGAAGAACTCGAAAGCCACTTCTCAGAAGTCAGTCACTTCCTTCAGACCTCTGTTTAACCACATCACAGAGGCCGCTTCATCCTGCCGCTCAGTCTTCCATGATGCTTGAACACCCGAGATAGATACTGCTTTTTTAAACTTGTAATATTTATTACACTCGTTTATTTAGTGTGTGTGTGTGTGTGTGTGTGTGTGTTTACTCTTCACTTAATTTTTGAGACCTGGAGACTGGCTGGCCTACAGGTTCTGGAAATCCTATGGTTTCACCTTGGGGTTGCTACATATGTGTGCCGATGTACCTTTTACATGAGTGCTTGGGATCAAACTCCGGTCCTCAGTGAGCACACTGAGCCATTTCTCCAGCTCTCTAGCTGGCATTTTATCTGAGGCTCAGGCTCCTTGTTTCAACATGAGGTCATTGTCTAAGCACAGAACAGTGCAGAAGGAGCCCTGAGCTAGTGTTTTGGAGTGTGCTATCTGTGAGGCTGTTACACTGAGGGCAGTTTACTTAGCTTGCATGATGGTTACACACACTACAGATGTTTATTAAGTGCTTTGGTGTTTTTTTTTTCCCCCAGAGAAGAACTTAGCCTTTATTCACTCCCTATGGTTTGGAGCAGTGTGCCTTGCTGTTGTTTTAAGCTTTGACCTTTCTTACAATAGGAATCAACAGTGAGACAATTGTGAAACCAGCCTCAGTGTCAGAGGAAGAGCTGCTGAATTCAATCAGGAACTTGAACAACGACGAGAATGTAGACGGCCTCCTCGTTCAGCTTCCACTCCCAGGTGAGTGCTGGTTTTCGAAAGATGACATTTGGCTTGAGAGACAGCTTGGTGGTTAAGAACACTGGCTGTTCTTCAGAGGACCCAGCCTCAATTCCCAGCACCTACGTGGTCGTTCACAACTGTCCATAGCTACAGTTCCAGGGGATCTGATGCTCTCCTTTGGTCTCCGTTGGCACTAGACACTAACCTGGTATACATACACATGTGCAGGCAAAACACCCATAACACACAAAAATAAAATAAAATTTAAAAATAAAAAGAAATGATTTCTGAGCAGAGGTGCTATTTGAAGTGCTTAACAAAGTATTCAGTGTTTCACTGTGCAGTCCAGGCTGGCCTAAGACTTGGAGCAGTCCTCTTGCTTCAGCCTTCCAAGTGCGGATAACTGATGTGAGTTATTCCTCGCAGCCTGGTAGAAATCTCCATATAAAGGACAGTGGAGGGATGGGGTATTTGGCTGTGGTATTTGACTTCTGCTTACTGTCCGATCATTCTGTGCATCACGGAGGCAAGTCAGAGAGTAGACCCCACCACGACCTTGATATACTAGAGCTTGCATCACAGCCAGGACTTTAGGGCATGGCCTTGATTTCTTTTTTAGGGCACATTGATGAGAGAAAGATCTGCAATGCTGTTTCTCCTGACAAGGATGTTGATGGCTTCCATGTCATTAATGTGGGGCGAATGTGCTTGGACCAGTATTCCATGCTGCCAGCAACCCCATGGGGCGTGTGGGAGATAATTAAGCGAACTGGTAGGTGTGTGTTTAAATTGCTTCTCTGTTTTAGCATTATGAAAGTAGCGTAGGCTGGGCATTCCCAGTCAGAAAATCTGAAACCCTTCAGCACTGTTAGTTTTGAAATGTTAATTAAATAGAAGCTATGCGGATATTCCCAAATCTGAACCTCAATATCAGGACATTCCTGGCCCCACATACTTCAGGTAAGAGATAGTCAGCCTGTACTTAGAACTGGCAGAAACCTCTAGAACCACAAAGCCTGCGACTTCAGTCCACAGCACAGGTTCCCACCCTGCAGGGCTCACCTAGCTGTTGCTTAGGATGGCTCTGCTCAATTCTACAAGCCTTGGAGAAGGGAATGTTAGGCTTAACGATGGTGACAGCAAGGATCGTGGGACATTTTGCAGTTTCCAGAGTGCCTTCAGTGTTCTCTGCACCTTCTCTGTAAGGCAGTCCCAGCCGTGGCTGGCTGATAGTTTAATGATTGGATTTGTGATGCAAGCCATTTACTTTTCCTCTGGTACACTTTCTGAGACAGACCAGGACTACGAATCTATATATCTGAATGATTCGCTTGCTGTGGAACTAGCTCCAAACAAATCCAAGTTCTGTGTAAAGCATGGTGGTAGACGACAAGACATTTTCAGATGTGACTTCCATTGTACTTATTCAAAGTTGGAATCTGTTGTGTTATTTGGGGTGTGTGCGTGTGTGTGTGTGTGTGTGTGTGTGTGTGTGTGTGTGTGTGTGTGTGTGTGTGTGTGTGTGTACTTATTGTTATTTATTTTTGCAGGCATTCCAACCTTAGGGAAGAATGTGGTGGTAGCTGGCAGGTCTAAAAACGTTGGAATGCCGATCGCAATGCTGCTGCACACCGATGGAGCTCACGAACGGCCTGGGGGTGAGGAAGTTACCTTTCCTGTTTGAGAACTCTCAGAGGCCATCCTGTGACCCCTGTCAACACTGCACGCAGCGCCACCCAGGATCTTGGAACTTGCCTTAGACAGATTTGAGATTTGAACAAAGCTTGCTTGTACGAAACTAGAAATTGTCAGTTATGGCTTGGCCAGCACCAAGCTTTCTTACTCAGAATTGGTCTTTTGCTCTGTGTTGTTTGGGAAGAAAAGAAACAGAGGCTCCTACAGAGGAGTTAGCTGACCGGCATGTCAGTGTCATGCTCTGTTAATTCATCTAAGGGAACGCTAAATCAAGAATTGCACGAACTGACAGTAATGGTGACCTTCTGTGACCAGAGGAAAACTGTGTTTCTGAGCACCTTTTGGCATTATTAAAGAGCAAACTCACCTGAGTAATTCTGGTGATGTTTTCTTAGAAAAGGTAAACCTCTTTAAAGTCCATGAAATAGGAAATAGATTAGATGTGATTATAAATGACCCCAAAAGGTAGAGCTGAGAGCAGCGCCAGGCACCACACCAAGTAGTAATTGTGTTTAAATTTTTATTTCAGTTATTACTGTGTGTGATTTCCAGGGTCAAACTCAGGCCGTCAGGAATGCGTGGCAAGCAAGTTTACCTGCCCTGACCCTTCTCTCTGTCCTGAGTATTAGTTCTAAGAGATAATGCACGTCTGTGGTTTTCCAGAGGTGTTGGGTTTCTTCAGTGCTGTGAACAGCTGAACCCTACTTCTATCCCAGCCTGAATTTGGAACACCAAGACATCTGTTTTTGCCTCTCAGGTGATGCCACGGTCACAATATCTCACCGATACACTCCCAAAGAGCAGCTGAAGAAACACACAATCCTTGCAGACATTGTAATATCTGCTGCTGGTAAGAGTTCTAAAGTGTATATCTAGACTTGTGTATATGAGTATACAAATGAGTTGTCTGAACACTCACCCACCAAACTCCCAGTGATTCTTTGAGCTGGAGTTGCAGTTGGAATACTCGTACCTGTGGCCCCCTTGTGGACTGGAGGACAAGGGTAGTCCTATCCTCAGAGTATTTCCATGTGCAGTTTAAATGGTTCCTTAATTAATGGTGTTCCTCCAGGTACCGCCTATAATGTCCTATAACGCCCCCTCTGGCCGCCATGGGTACTGCAGGCACATGTTGCACATATATACATTCAGGCAAAACATTTCTATACATAAAATCAATAAAAATCAATAAATCTTCGATAAGTGAAAATCCAAAAATGAACTATGTTGCCTTCAGTGCCCTGCTGATCGTTGCTCTCTGTCACTAGGCATTCCAAATCTGATCACAGCCGACATGATCAAGGAAGGAGCAGTGGTCATCGATGTGGGTATAAACAGAGTTCAAGATCCTGTCACTGCAAAGCCCAAGTTGGTTGGAGATGTGGATTTTGAAGGTATTTGATGTAATTTGTGAATATTACCTTTCATGGACATGAGGACAGATTGTTTTCTTTCCTTTTTTTTTTTTTTTTTTTGAGACAAGTTCTCAGCAGGTAGGTTTGGCTGTCCAGGGATTCACTCTGGAGACCAGGCTAGCCTTAAACTCACAGAGATCCATAATGCCTCTGCCTCCCAAGTGCTGGGATTGAAGGTATATGCTATCACATCCGGCTCTTTTCTTATAACTTTTAAGCCTGTATTATTTTGGTAACGTTGTTAAAATACTTTTAAAAAAATGTGTGGTGCGTGTGCATGAGTATGTGTTTGAGTTTGCATGTGTGTGGGTGCATGTGTGTGGGGCTGCATGTGTGTGTGGGTGCATGTGTGTGGGGCTGCATGTGTGTGTGGGTGCATGCATGTGTACGGATGCATATGTGAAAAATGTGTGGTGCGTGTGCATGAGTATGTGTTTGAGTTTGCATGTGTGTGGGTGCATGTGTGTGGGGCTGCATGTGTGTGTGGGTGCATGTGTGTGGGGCTGCATGTGTGTGGGTGCATGTGTGTGGGGCTGCATGTGTGTGTGGGTGCATGCATGTGTACGGATGCATATGTGTAGAGGCCTGAGACTGATGCTGAGAGTCTTTCAGGATTGCTCTCAAGCTTCTTCCTGGAGATACCACCATGCCTGGCTAGACGTGATTTTTTTTTTTTTTTTTTTTTAAGAAACCGTGTGCATAGCCGGGCAGTGGTGGCGCACACCTTTAATCCCAGCACTTGGGAGGCAGAAGCAGGTGGATTTCTGAGTTCGAGGCCAGCCTGGTCTACAGAGTGAGTTCCAGGACAGCCAGGGCTACACAGAGAAATCCTGTCTTGAAAAAAAAAAAAGAAACTGTATATGTGTGTTGTGTGGGTGTGTCTATTTGTGTTATATGTCTGTGTTGTGTGTGGTATTTGTGTCTGTGTCTATTTGTTATGTGTCTGTTTTGTGTATGTGTTATGTGTATATGTGGTGTCTGGTGTGTGTGATATGTGTATATGTGGTGTCGTGTGTCATGTGTGTCCTATATGTGTCTGTATATTTTATATGTGGAGTATGCATATGTGATGTGTCTGTGTGTTAATGTGTATGTTATGCATGTGTGTTTTGTGTATGTATGTTGGTGTGTTTTATGTGTGTATGTGTGTCACTGTGTGTCCTTGGTCTCTTCGGTTCATGACTTGGAGTATTTTCCTAGAGCTTGCTGGTGTGTCCAGGCTGGTTGACTAGCAAGCCCCAGGGATCTGTTTATCTGCACACGCCACCATATCTCCTTTTTTTTTTTTAGAATTATTTATTTATTTTAATGAGTCCACTGTAGCTGTCTTCTGACACACCAGAAGAAGACATCAGATCTCATTACAGATGGTTGCGAGCCACCATGTGGTTGCTGGGAATTGAACTTATGATCTCTGGAAGAGCAGTCAGTGCTCTTAACCACTGAGCCATCTCTCCAGCCCCACATCTGCCTTTTTGACACAGGTTCTGAGGCTTGAACTCAGGTCCTTGTTTGTGCAGCCAGTGCTTTACCACTGATCTGTACCCTGTTCTGTAGATGCTATTTTTTTTTTTTTTAAATTAAAGATTTGTTTTGTGTGTATGGATGTTTTGCCTGCATGTATGTGTATGTGCACCATGCATGTGTCTGGTGCCCACAGAGGTCAGAAGAGGGTGTCAGGTCCCCTGGAACTAGAGTTACGGATATTATGAGCCACCATGCTGGTGCTGGGAACCCAGCCTATTTTCTCTGCAAGAGCAGCCAGTGGTCGTAACTGTTGAGCTATTTCTCCAGCTCTTTCCTGCCCATGAAGGTAATGAAGGTTCTTAACATTTCTTATTGCTCTTTCTTGAATATTTTTTTATAACATGATAAAGTGCCATGTGATCTTTGCCACGCACATCTGAAGCAGCCTGCCTGTCTTGTTTCTATTCAGGAGTCAAGAAGAAAGCAGGTTATATCACTCCTGTCCCTGGTGGCGTTGGCCCCATGACAGTGGCCATGCTCATGAAGAATACCATTATTGCTGCAAAGAAACTGCTAAGGCCAGAGGGGCTGGAAGTGTTGAAGTCCAAACAGCGCGGAGTGGCCACCAACTAGCAGTACTCCAAGCCAGTCTGAGAGGCAACTTGGGCCAAAAGGAATGCAGTATTTTTAATTTATTCTGTTGAAATGGCTTAGAATGTTTGTATTTATTGAAAGCTTAAACGGGTGGCTGTGTGCGCATGGCTCTGCAGAACCTCACCAGGGTGCCCATTTGTGCCCTGCCTTTGACCTGGTGATGCATGGGAGATGTCCTCACACTGAGAGTGGATGCTGAAAAAAAAAGTCTGCCTTTTTAGGCTCTCATTTCCCAAGTGCTATTCCAATACAAGTTGACGACTCATCTTAGGTCCCAAGCCTTTGAGTTCAACTTTCAAACCAAAGGAAACCTTAGTAGAGAAAATTAAGGGAAAGGAAGAGACAGCAGCACTGGGTCTCAACGGCACTCCCTTACTTTCTGTGCAGCCAGGAGTGCCCAGATTGTCCTAAGGAGAGCTCAGCTGGCTGGGCCAGCGGACGGACGAAAGCCCAGCATTACTAGCTGTCCCCCTGTGGTGGGTCATCAGGGAAGGTTTTAGAGTCTTCCCATTTGCTGTTATTCTTCTGTGAGTTTGCCCTATTTTAATTTTGTAGAATCGAAAAGCTCATTTTATAAATGATGTGTGTATTATCATGTTTGGTTTTTGCAGCACATTTAAATTTTAAGTTTCAGACTTAGAGTTGTGTGTCTGTTTTCTTTAGCGTATGCTTTGAGGCCTTTTTTTTTTTTTTTTTTTTTTTAAAAAAAACAAAACAAAACTTGGGTGCAATAATCATGAGGGCAGCTCGTACCACCAAAGAACTGTTGGCAGCTGCCTGCACGTCTTTCACGTACCCTGTTGGCTTTCCTGAAAGTTATCAAGGAGCTTGAGTTAATATAAGACTTAGTCAGATTTTCTTATAAAAGGGTTTTGTTGCTGTTGTTTTTTGTTTGTTTATTTTTAAATAAAGCACATCTGTCTGGTGTAGAATGAGTTTCTGAAATGCTTTGGTCTCAGCCAGACCTAACCCGTTACTATTTCCTACCCAATGTTCTAGGCTAGCTGTTCCTGGATTACATCCACTCTATGAGGAGCTGTGGAGAACCCAGCCTAAACCCTTTTGTATCCCAACAGGCAGTTCCAAGCCAAGAGCTTATTAATCTTTAAGATTCATGTAAGTGATTCTGGGTGTCTTCTATTCTCTCCATTCAGACACCACTCACTACAAAGGTCTTGCTTGCTTGCAAAAATCTTAACACATGTGCCCATGTGTGCAGTAGATGTATGCCATTCCTGCTGTGCAGTCGTTTGATTGACAGACAGACTAAAAGGTGCAAGCTAAACTTCCATCCTTGTGTGTTCTCATGGGTGTTGGGCTAAGGCTGAGTCGTTCCCACTCTAGACAGCCTGAAACAGAATGAGAAGGGTGAGCCATGCAGTGCTGACCTATTTTTGCCTTGTTCCTCTGCCAGAACTCTTTACAGGGTGAGTTTGGTTTTTTTCTTTTTAAAATATGTTTACGTGCTTGCCTGCATATATGCCAGGTGGAGGCCAGAAGAGGGCCTTAAGTCCCCTGGAACTAGAGTTCAAATAGTTGTGAACCATCACGAGGGTGCAGAGAACCAGATCCAGGTCCTCTGCAAGAGCAGCAAGTGCCCTTAACCACTGAGCCATCTCTCCAGCTCCCTTGCTGTGGATATTTTTATAAGTCAGATATGGCGACGACTGTTTAGTTCCCTCAGTTATTAGATGTGGCGTAAGGTAAGCAGACACGATTTAAGCTTTATTGGAGAGCAGTTTACATTGGCGATGGAAGAAATTCCTAAGTGAACAGAGAGGTAATACACCAGCATGTTAAAGTATTCATGTGTACACAAAATATAAACAACATTTAAGGTAAAAATCAGATGAAATGATCAACCTTTTAAAAGCTAACTCATTTGGTTAATGAAGCACACTCGTCTCCAAGTCTGTAACAATCCTACAGTTTAATCTGGAGAGAGTACAGAGCAGTGAGACTTTGAAGAGTGTGTGCCGTTAGCTCTCACAGGATTGGTGCAGGGGAAGATGAGCAGCTTTGTATTGGAAAGGGTTTGGGTCAGCAGAGAGCTGGGCAGTCTTATCCCAGCTGGGAATGGTGTTTCTTCCAACCACTTGTACACAGTACTCATGTGATTACAAACATTAGCTGCCTAACATGCAGTGTTCTTGAGACTGGAAATTTGGGCTTTAGCTATTGCAAAATTGTGGTGCAGGAAAAGAGAGGACCTACTCAAATACACCAACAAGTAGATGGACTCCAGTTTATCAAGCCAGTGACAAATTTAAAGGGTCATTTGGTTGACCTAATGTGACTTAAGAGTTCAATTAATGGGCACTATTTTGCCTTAAAAACAATCCACTCAGCCAGACGTGGAGGCACATGCCTTTAATCCCAGAGATGGGTGGGTCTCTGAATTCTGAGGCTAGCCTGATCTACACCAGGAGTTCGAGGAAAGCTGAGGGTACATAGTGAGCACCCATTTCAAACAAAAACAATCCACGAATACACAGGTTCTTCCAGTAATCATTTTAGAACTGGCTTTCAGTGTATGGAAGGCCTGGCCACGCTAAAAAAGCCAGGCCCACTGAACAGAGGACTGGACTTAAAGCAGAAGGAGGTGAGAGATATGACTGAGCCATGACCTACTGTGCAAACCTGCAGAACACACTGAGACCTTCAAGACCATCAAATCACTTAGATGGCAATCAAACCTTTGAAAGACACTAAACCAGTATTTGTTTTACATAGAAGAGACTAAATCAGTATATATTTTAAATGTAAGTCCACCACTGGCCATTTATCATATTTGTAACTTTGGAAAACATTTTTATTTTTTTCACAAGAAAGGTTATATCTACGCTGGGTGGCATTTTAAGCCATATGTTTTGGGTATTTTTAGAACTGCAAAGGGAAGGGAGCTCTGTGTCTATGTCGGACATCTATCTGGTGGATGGGTAAGGAAGCAGGTGAAAGGCTTGAGACATGCTCTAGATGAAGCCAGGGCCGGGCTTACCCTGCCCCCAGCCTGGAAGAGCAGTGCTGGACTAGAGGGTGGTCTCCCCACCCACCTCTCTCCCATAGTCCTCGTTGTCTGTGAGGTTGAGGTCAGATTCCATCTCTATCCTCACCTGCGGCACCATGAAGACCGGACTCCGTGAGTAGCTGAAAGCAGGTGAAGCCGGACAAGAGATTTTGAAATGCAGGGTGATGCTGAGTGGGACAGAGCAGGAAGAGAGAATGAGAGTCTAGGCTTGGGTGTGTTCAGCACCAGCTGCAGAGCAGAGCTCTGATGAACAGTGCTGTCGCTGCTTATCAACTTAAAAAAAAAGTATGTGAGTGGGTGTTTGCATGCATGTCTGCACCACATGCACGCAAGCTTTTTTTTTTTTTTTTTTTTTTAATTTATTTATTTATTTATTTATTTTGGTTTTTCAAGACAGGGTTTCTCTGTGTAGCCTTGGCTGTCCTGGAACTCACTCTGTAGACCAGGCTGGCCTCGAACTCAGAAATCCGCCTGCTTCTGCCTCCCAAGTGCTGGGATTAAAAGCATGCGCCACCACTGCCTGAATTTTTGTTTTAAAAAAAGCTTGCATGCAGCTGGGCAGTGGTGGCACACGCCTTTAATCCCAGCACTTGGGAGGCAGAGGCAG
>CM052700.1:59172929-59188840 GCA_028551405.1 Uromys caudimaculatus
TTCCAGGACAGCCAAGGCTACACAGAGAAACCCTGTCTTGAAAAACCAAAAAAAATTTCTTACAATCCAGGCAGTACTCAGGAGGCGGAGACAGGTGGTGGATCCAAATTCAAGAGCAGTCTTGGATACGTGAGTGAAACCCAGTCTCAGAAAAATTATTTATTACACACATTCATTTATTTATGGATATTTGGGGGTTCAAGAGTGGATGTCGGAGGACAATGCAGGAGTTGATTATCTCTGCCCATCATATAGGTCCCAGGGATTCAACTCTGATCATGTTTTATTTTTATTTATTTTTTTCCAGAAGGGTCATACTGTCTAGACCAGGCTAACCTTGAATTTGCAGAGACCTGCACACCTCTGCCTCCCAAATGCTAGGATTAAAGGTGTGGGCCACCATTTCTTTGAACTCAGGTCACCTTTTTGATGTTGTCTTTTGATTCTGCGTCTCGTGTAGCCTCAGACTTTCTTTGTAGCTAAGAATGGCCTTGAATTCCTGATCCTCCTGCTTCTGCCTCTCTGAGGCATGAACTTAGCACATCCAGAGAACAAAGTGTCCTCTATCTGCTGGGCTTTCAGCCGTAGTCACTGAACTGGTCACAGCCTGTTTTAACCTACTTAAATGGCTGCCAAAGCCAACTTTCTGAATCATAAATCTGACTGTTCTGTTCTCACTGTTCAAAGGACAGCATCCAGACTCCATAGCATGGCAGCCAGAGCCCACCAGAACTGCCCATCAATCCCTGTGGGTGTGCTTTCAAATGTTGCCTTAGGCATGTTCCCACAGCCTGGACTGGACTTTCCTCCTCTGCTCTGGCCCAGTCTGTGCACCAGGCAGGTCTTTCTGTCCTGGATAAGACTATTTCCCTGAGATCACCAGCGTTATGTGTGCAGACGCTTGTTCTCACACATGGCACTGTGACTTTGCATGTCCCTCTACAACCCCAAGTATGGTACCTTATGCCTGGCCGGTATGTCTGTATAACACATGTGTGCCTGGTGCCTTTGAGTCCACAAAAAGGCCTCAGATCACCCAGAACTGGGATGACAAATGGTCCCAAGCAGCCATGTGGATGTTAGGAACCAAACATGGGTCCTCTGGAAAAGCTGCAAGTGACCTCGACCTGTGAGCCATCTTACCAGCCCTCATCTCTCTAGCCCACCCATCCCTCGGCCCCCAGCTAGCCCCCTCTCCCATATCTCAGTTCCCTACCCCTCCAGCTTTGAGGCTTCATCTACGTCTATCCAGATCCTGTTGCAGAGCCCTTTCTTCTCTGGAGAGAACTCCTTTACTTCCAGCTGCTTTCACAGAGTTGGGGAGACACCAGTGCATATGACAAGCGCCATCTCTGGCTCACCAAATTCTCTGCATTTATGACTATGTTGTGTGACTCTCTGTAATTTAACCTTTTCTTTTTAATTCCTTATCTTGGTGTAGGCTCTTGTCTGCAGATGAGGTAGTTAGAGATTTGATTTAGTATAAACATTTTCTTTTTTAATTTAAAGACATTTGGGAGAGATGGCTCAGTGGCTAGAGAGCACTTGTTCTTGCAGAGGAAAGTTCTTGCACCCATATGGTGGCTCCTAACCACCTGCAAGATCAGTTCTAGGGGTCCGATGTCCTCTCTGGCCTCTACACGCACCCACGCTCCCTGACACTGACACCCAAGCAGCTTGAGTCACACCCAGGATCTGCTATATGCAAGACTCTCTTCATGCCTGGCATCTCATCAAGAACACCAAGGATCACATTGGTATGGGGGTCCTAGCATCTGGGCCTTGGATACTTCCCTGAAAAAAACATTTTTGTTTTGCTTTGTTTTTCCCTCTGAGACAGGGTCATATAACCCAGGCTGGCCTTGAACTTGCTCCATAGCAAATGATGGCCTTGAACTCTTGATTCTCCTGGTTCTGCTGGAATTGTAGACACATACATTCTTGATTTCATAAAGTTCTGCGAACGCAGGGCTTTCTACATGAAAGACAGGCACTCTAACCACTGAGCTACACCCCCCAAGTCCTTTTCCTGAATGTTTCTATCTCTACTTTCTAGTTAGCTTTCTTCAATCTTTATCTGACCTGTGATAGCTAACGCCACTGTTGTTTTATTCCCTGGAGTGCCTTGTGTTTTGACCCCTTGCATATCTACCCAAGCTTCCCGTTACAGATAACCAAGCTGGTTTTCATTGTTGAATAGCTCATTTCTTTGTTCTGTGTTTACTCTCAGTATTCTATGCAGTGTTTTGCAGTAAGTTCCTTTCCTAAAGTTGAATTCCTCTGTGCATTGAAACCATGCTGATGTCAATGAGCACATACATTTAGTTCTTGATCTCCATGGCCAGATTACTCACCTGTCTCCCCGGTGTGGGCCAGCAAAGCTGGCCTAGCCCCTCAAGCCTGCAGCCATTGTCTGATGCTCAAGAGTCTACCTCATACGAGCTCCTCCCCTACCCCACCCCTCCCACCCCACCCCCACCCCCACCCCCGACCAGAAGATACTGGCAGTTTATGGCTGCTGGGGAAGAGAGTCATTTCCTTGTGAGTGTACCCACTGATAAGTCACCCATGGCCCCAACAATAACCCTGTACCCACGCACGTGGAAAAGAGAAGAAATAACCTTTACCTTCGATCCAGTTCTGAGCCACTGAAGGAGGAGTCAGAGAGAGTAGCTCCAACTGGAAGATCTTTTTCCTGGAGGAAGATGAGAGTGCTACCTGTGAGCAGCTCCAGCAGGGTACCAGGAATGCTCTAGTTCTCCAGAACCCCTCACCCTCTCTGTGTTCTGTTCTTCAGCCCTAGTCAACACAGCACAAGGGGAACACCAGGGCCTCATAGAGGATGGGTGGCTTCAGGCTCAATCCCTCATACAGCGGCCCTTAGCTGGTTAGGAAGGAAAGAGGCATGGGGAGGGCCAGGACTGAGGGATGGCAGAAAGTGGGACAGGAGAAGAAACCTCAGGTGACCTCGTGCTATGATGGAGAGTCCTCAAGGGCCTCTGAGGGTGCTGGCGGGATGTGCTAGCTACCCGAGGCTGGACTGTCTATCACGGGGGAAGAATTAGATGCTGCGAAGGATCTAGAAGGGTCTTCATGAGCATAAGCGGACTTTCCTAAGCAACCTTCCCAGCAGCAGTGGCAGGTGCCTGCCTGTGGCTTTCACAGGATCACAGCCTAATGCCAGAGCCGGACTCATTCGTGGTTATCTCTCTAGTATGGAAGGGTTACTGGGACTCTCAATTGTCACAGTTCCAGGAAAATGTGGGAGACTTGGGGGCTACAGTGGGACAGATGTGTTCTAAAACAATGAAGGAGAAGACCAGCAAAGCCTTGGAGACCAAAGGAAAGTTAGGAATGGCGGTCCTGTCTAAAGTGAAGACTGGAAGAAGCTCCTTTATGGGGAGGCAGTGTCTCCATATGGTGGTGTTCCTATGCTCTTGGCCAGGCTTTCTTATTTCTCCCTGGCACAGGAGTCCCCGGCATCTAAAACAAGTAGAGCACTGAGCTACAGGGGGAAGTCCCTCGGGGAGTGGGTGGAAGATTGTCAGTGAGTAGGAAGGGAGAAAGCAGGTGCTTTACTTACTGGCAACACAGTGGATACCGTTCTGGGGGTCAGATGGGATACCTCCCATGGGGATCTTTACAACTGAGGGAGGAAGGAACTGGGGCTGGAGAAAAACATGGGAAAGCAGATAAACACCAAGACAGCCACTCGGGTTTCCTCATTGAGACACAAGATCATACATGCATGGTGTGGGAGCCACCGTCCTCTTCCTACCCAGACCAAGTACCGAGGGCTGTAGTAAACACTCGGGCCCACCAAGGCACCACGGCACAGTTACCCACTGTTCTAGAGCCCAGGACATAGGCAGGAATCCAGCCAGGGCTGTCTCTCCTAAGGGTATAATCTGCTGTGTAAGCAGCCTCTGTGAGTGACTCACACTATAGCAGCATAGTCGTAAAGACACTTGGAAGATGGGCTTATGTGACTCAGATTTCATTCTTCTACTGAGTATATGTATCATAAAATGCAGAGACGGTTTCCCTCAGACCTGGAGTAACTCCTGGCACATGAGAGTTACTCAGATGTTTACTGAAGAACCAAAGAAAAAGCACTTGTTTTTAAAAGACACCTGGTTCGGGGCTGGGGAGGTAGCTCAGTGGCTAAGAACACTGGCCGCTCTGCCTGAAATTCTGGGTTCCATTCCCAGCAACCACATGGCAGCGCACAACTATCTGTAACTCCAGTTCTAGGTGATCTGACACCCTCACACAGACACACATGCAGGCAAAACAGCAATGCACATGAATTAACAACAATGAAAAGGACCCTTGGTGGAGGGCAGGGCTGGAGAGGTGGCTCAGCAGCTAAGAACTCTGGTTGCTCACGGCTGGAGTTTGGTTCCCAGCACCACACTGGGCGCCTCACAATCACCGGTAACTCCAGCCCCCAGGGATCAGATGCTCTCTTCTGGCTTCTACAGGCACCTTCACTCACAAGCACATAGCCACATACACCCAGACACAGACACTGGCACATACATACATAATTAAAAATTAAATCTTAAAATAAATTAAGATGCTTAGACTCTAGCCCTCCCTCTCTCCCTTCCTCTTTCTCTCCCTCCCTCCCTTCCTCCCTCCTCCTTCCCTCTACAGGCTGGCCTCAAACTCACTATGTGCCTGGGGATACCCTTAAATTTCTGATCCTCCTGTCTCAACCTCTTGTACCAACTCTCAACTTCAACGAAGTGTTGGGATGACAGACATGTATGACCATGCCTGGCTTATCAGTACTAGAAATAGAACCCAGAGCTTCGGTATGCCACGCAAGCTCCCTACCAACTGAGCCATATCCCTAGCCCCAGAACTCTCCTCCTTTGTTAAAGCACACAAAGGCTCTCCTGAAAGAGGACAGCAGTTAAGAGAGGGAAACCATTACAGCTAGAAGATCTGCCTGTGAACAGTTTTCTTTTGCAAAAGGTAGATGAAGGTTATGGGTTTGGGTCAAATGGGGGAGACTAGGATTTAGCACAGCACCAGGAAAGGGAGTTATCAAAGTAGGAATGGGATTCTTAATTCTCTTAGACAGCTGGCTATGAATCCATCTTGGGAGGTGGTGTTCCATTTGGGGAAGAGTTGTCATCCTTTGTAGTGAGTGCTTGAATCAGGAAATCTTTCTGCCTGGAGTTGTAGTGCCTACTGTACAGTGTGGGCTAACACTTGGCTCTCAACTCCCTGAGTGTTTTAGGCCGGGATGAAAGATGCATGGGAGAGGAGAAGAGCAGATGGGGCAACCATGTGGTCACTCTACCTTCTGTGGAGACGCGTTCCTTCCGCTTCTATCCTGATATAGGTAGACCCAAGCTAAGCTGTTACCAGGGTGACACTCCTGGAGTCCAGGCCCGTTGTGAGTGCCCACTGGACTCTCTCCCCAAACCTGCTCCTTTCGCAGGCAATTCTCTTCCATGTTGGAGCCTCTTCTGCCCCAGGGACTTGAAAATGGCCCTGAGACCCCACAGTAGCGGCCATCGCCTGCTCCCAGGCAGGCAAGCTCACTAGTTCGGACCACCCTGAGGATATTTCCAGGAACAGATAGCATCTCAACACCCAAGACCACCCACAAAGCCACCCCTCGCCCTGGCAGAACCAAGTCTCTCAGTCTCTGCCTTCTGCCCAGACTGCTCACCATCCCTACCTCCACCTCTGTGGTCTCATGGACCTCTTTCCTTCTCTTCTTCTTGTCTGTCTCCTTTTTCTCCTTCTCTGGGAGGATATTGTCAATCCAGGCCAGGTCATGCTGGGAGAAAATCAAGTCCAGGAGCCTTCGAACAATAATAAGGCCCAGGATCTGGGTGGGAAGAAGGGTAGAAATGCTGAGGCTTCGTGGGAGCTCAAAGACAACGGTGAACTTGTGTTTTCTCCCCAGTTGGCTGAGGTCAGGGACCATGTGTGGCCAGCATCTTTGCAGCCATTCTAGTGTCCCCAAGACTAACTAGCCAGCAAGCCCAAAGATGGCAGCATCCCTAGTTCTTGAATCTTTGAGCATGGTCTCTGCCCCTTCGTGATCCATTTATCTTTTTCAAATGCATTCGTTTTACATGGTAAAAAGCTTACTACTATACTTCCATTTCCAAGACCAGCTTGAGGTTCACCACTGGGAGCTTGGCCTTTCTGCTTTGCTCTACTTCTTCAATCCTGTTCCACCCCTCCCCCATCCCACCTGCCCATCAGGGGAGGTTGGCTGACTTTTGCTCTGACCTCAGCAAATGGGTTTCTCTGCAGGGTCCTGTTACTATGGTATTGTTCTCTGCTCCCTGGCACTGAATATGCTGGTGGCACTGCCCCGCCCAATCTGCCAGGCACCAAAGAGCCCACCGCACCCTCCTCACCATGACTGGAAAGATGATAGCAGCCATGGTTGACTTAAGGATCCAGAGCAGGGCCAAGCAAAGAATCTGCACCAGGGTGAACAGGTGGATCCGGCGAAGGGGCACATGGCGCAGGAAGGCATGGTCCGGCTGGTGCTTGGCTGGCATGAGGAAAAGCTTACAGCGTTCCCAGAACTGGCAAGAACATAGCACAGGACTCAATCAAGAGATCAAACTCCAGGGCCCAAGGCCTACTGGGCTATGGGACTAGAGGACATGATGACCTGGTGGGGTCTTGGAGAGAGGACTTCTAATTGGGCCTTATGATAGGCTAGTGGTATCTAGGCATGTATAACACAGGGAAGGGGCCCTGAGCCCTGGATGAAGGAAACAGCCTGCCAAGAGTGACTAAAGGAACATGGTCCATATTTAAGGGAAAAGAAACCATCTTAACAGTAGCACAAACTGCCCGGGGCCCTGGCCTCACAGTGAAGCAGAACAAAACAGAATCTTTTCTTTTATAGAGTAGCTTTAGGGAATTAGGGAGAAAGGGTTCATAAGAGTTAGCTTGACCTGACTTTCAAATTCTGAGCGTCAGTTTCTCCTTCTGCAAACTGGGAATCAAAGGGTCTAATCTTATAGACTATATGATGCCTATAAAATACTTAGTGTAGTCATTTTGGTGGCACAGTGGAAGTAGCATTATTATCATTATTCTCTCATGGAATTGGGACAGCAAACATTTAGAGCCTTGGTAGCATCCAACTAGACATGAAGTTCTGGCTCTAGGTCACATTAGCCTGGGGAGGATACAGTCTTACCTGGATGCCACTCAGGGAGGCCACACCCATGTAGAGGAAGACCCCATAGAGCACTGGCATGGGGATGCACTGAAATGAGAGGAAAGGTTTGGGCTGGGGGTCATCCTTGCTATTTGGTGATGGATGGGGGGGGTAGCCAACCGAAGAGAGTGCTGGAGAGCTGGACTTTGAAGGAGCTGAGGGTCCAAAGCAGAAGTGAAGCCAGAAGATGCTGGGTGGGGGGCATGAGGGTGGGACAACAGGCTTCCATCCTGGGTGGCCAGAGCAGCCTGCAGCTACTTTCCAGGACCGGCTTCTCTCCCAGCCACCCAGAATCTGTACAATGTGGGTTACTCCTTCCAACAAGAGGAAAGCCTCACAGATTCTTTCCACTTCTGCCTCAGCTGACAGCCACAGAAGGGGCTGGGACCCTCGGTGAGCTGAGCAGAAGCAAGTGACAGAAGACACACGTTACAGGCAGCATTGTATAGACTAAGGAGCACAGATCCCCTGCCTCGTCATGGATGATTTTTAATTGGCACCCTTCCTTGCAAATGAGAACAACAGTTTGCTTTTTCAAAAATGGAACCATGTCATTTACTCTGTCCCACAATCATTATTCCAAATCGTCACCTGGCTAGGCTGCATTTCTCTTTCTTTTTATCTCTATCTGTGCCCGTGCTTGCTACTGAACCAAGGTTGGCCTGCCTTGCTCTTGGATGGTCATGGGAGAACACTCAGTAAGCACAA
The DNA here is from genome assembly GCA_028551405.1 of Uromys caudimaculatus. Classification (NCBI taxonomy): domain Eukaryota; kingdom Metazoa; phylum Chordata; class Mammalia; order Rodentia; family Muridae; genus Uromys; species Uromys caudimaculatus. Next base: position 59,180,851 of record CM052700.1, read on the forward strand.
AGTCTGATACCAACATGGGCTGCCTAACCTGCAGGTGCATTTAAGAATGTTGAGGTGGGCTGGAGGGAACGCTCAGCAGCTGAGAGCACCAGCCTCCACATCAAGTGGCTCACAGCCACCTGTAGCACCGACTCCAGGGCATCTCCTGCCCCTTCTGGCCTCCACAGGAGCCTGTATTCATGTGCGCACATCCACACACAGACACACAGACACGTAATTGTAAAAAGTAAAATATATCTTTAAAAGAAAGAGTGTTAAGACATCCAAGCAAGCAAATGATCTTTAAGTTAGATTGTTCAACGTTTTAAGCACTAAGACTTGGATCTAGATGTTGTAAGCTTCAGTCCCAAGGCATTTGAGCTAAAAGTTAAAAAGGGATTTAGACAGCTCTTGCACCTTCCTGCTAACTCGTAGCTTGTGAAAATGTCCTAATTATAAAACAACATAAAAAGTCACTAAGTTAACACCATGCAAATGGCACTTAAAGTATAGGAGCGATTGAAAGAAAACCTTAAATAAAATGTAATAATATGCCAGCATCATGGTTCATCTTTGTAATCCAGCACTTGAGAGGCTAAGACAGGATTGTAAAAAGTTTGAGACCAGCCTGGTCTACATTTCAAGTTCCAGGCCACTCAAGGTTACATAGTGAGACACTATCTATAAGAATAAAAGAACAGGGTCATATCCTGGAGAGATGGTGGTGATAAAGAATGCTTGCTGCTCTCCCAGAGGAACTGAGTCCTGCTCTCAGCACTTACATAGATGGCTCACATCTGCTTATAATTCCAGCTCCAGGGTGATCCAGTGCCCTCCTCTGGCTTCCGATGGTGCCCAAACAAATAAGACAGACACTCACACAGACATTCATGTAAATAAAATAAGTATTTAAAATACTAATCATGGCCAAGCGATTTGGTGCACACTTTTATTCCCAGTACTTGGAAGGCAGAGGCAGGTGGATCTCTGAGTTCGAGGCCAGCCTAATCTACAAATGGAGTCCAGAAACCCTGTCTTGAAAAAAACAAAACAAATCAAGATACAGAAAACACAGAGATTAGAGGCATGTACCATAATTTGATATCAAACTGCCCGGTTTATGCAGTGCTTGGGATATAATGAGAATGGACCCAAGGGCTCGTGCATGCTCGGTAAGCACTCTAACAAGGGTTTGCATGCACCTGGCAAGCACTCTGCCAGCTGAGCTATAGCCCTAGAATTTTGAAAACGCAGCACCCAGAGCCCCGGGAAGTACTTGATACTCACCCTCGGGCACTGTATTCCTTGCCTCCTCGAAGGCGGACTGTGTGGCTCCGAAGAGCCTCCTGTCAGCGGCACCCCAGCCCACACTTCTGCTTCCTGGGGTAGAACTTTCTCACTCCCTGGGTTTGCAGCTCTTTTGAGAGATATGGTTGTTCAGCACTGACTGGAAAGAACTTAACTAATGCATTTGAGATCCTATCTTTACATTTTTTATTTTAATTTTTATGTGCGTGAGATTGTGTGCTCAGGGTGTGTGGGGCCCTCAGAGGTCAGAAGAGGCAGGTAAGAGTTCCTGGAATAGGAATTATGGTATGTGATGCTGGTATGGAAGCTAGGATCCAAACTCAAGTCCTTGGGAAGAGTAGCAAGCTTTCTTAACTACTGAGCCATCTCTCTAGCCCCCAGAGCCTTTATTTACAGGAAGGTGGGCCCCTTGAGATGCTCAAACCAGAAATCCTGTGGTTATGATTCTGACTCCCATTGAGGACGTGACCCAGTTCCTCACCCATGCTAGGTAAGCACTGTGCTGCTGAACTCCACTCAAACCTTTATTTCTATTATTATTTTTATGCTGCTGTAGGCCTGCTGCCCTAGACTAAAACACAGACAATGTTAGCACAAAATCGGATCGCTAAAGTATGAGCATAAAAGACTGGCCACTATACACAGGATGTAATAAATGTGCCCATAAAAGAACTGATCACGTTGTAAATGGAACAAAAGGATGAGACTATAGTAGAACTTCCTAGCTGCTCTCTGGTCAATTCAACACATAGAAAAAAGCTAGTTGGAATGGCTGCATTGCTGAACACGCCCCACAGCTAGACTCAAGTCTGACATTGTCAAGGGGAGATGAGAGCTGCTGTCTGCAAAGTGTAGGGAGGAACCTTGGGTCACTAAATCATGCTCTCTTTAGACTGGTGGCCTTTGATGCAAACACTTGTCAAACAGTATTAGAACTGACATGCGGTTCTTTGGAAACCTTTTCACAATGAATATTCCCTGCACATTTGAAATACACTTTGGGGCCAAGGAGACACTCAGTAAGTAAAGTCTCCTGATATTGAGTCTGACAATCTGAGTTCAATACCTGGGACCCACAAGGTGGCAAGAGAGAACCGATTCCTGCAAGTCATGCTCTGACCTCCACACATACCACAAACCACACACTCGTGTGCGCGTGCGCGCGCGCACACACACACACACACACACACAAATGTAAAAACAGAAAGTGATTCTATGGTCTGGAGCTACAGCCAGGTGGCAGAGCACTGTCTAGCGTTCATGAGACCTTGAGTTCCATCCCTGAGACCATAAAAGCGGTTCTGGGGTTGCCCGTGATTGCACCAGGGCCTTGCCTGTGCTTGACGAGCATTGGACCGCTGCTGACCCCAAGTCTTGAATGTGTTAGGCAGCCTTTCTGCCACTGCTCTGCTCATCCAATCTTCTGATTATCTTGAGCCCAGGCCAGCCCAGAACTCGTTCTGTAGCACAAGCTGGCCTTCAACTTGTGACTCTGCTTTATTTTCCCAAGTTATAGACCTAGGCTATCAAACCTGGCTCTTAAAAGTGTGCCTTATTTTACCTGTATTCACTTAATCAACTTTAAAAGCATAAAATACTCATTTAAAAGAAGATTTATCTTTATTTTGCATGTATGAGTGTTTTTTGGCTGCATATATGTATGTGTGTAACATGTGTGCCTGGTGCCCGCTGAGTCCAGAAGAGGGCATCAGACCCTCTGAAACTGGAGTTGCAGATGGTTGTGAGCTGCCACGAGGGTAGTGGGAATCAAATCCAGGTTCTCTGCAAAAGCTACAAGTGTTCTTAACCACTGAAGCATTTCTCCAGCCTCTATTTATTTTTACATTTATTTATTTTTTAAAGATTTATTTATTTATTTTATGTATATGAATACACTTTTGCTGTCTTCAGACACACCAGAGAGGGCATCGGATCCCATTACAGATGGTTGTGAGCTACCATGTGGTTACTGGGAATTGAACTCAGGACCTCTGGAAGTGAAGTCAGTGCTCTTAACTGCTGACCCATCTCTCCAGCCCTAGTTTTACATTTATTGATTGGCTGATTGTGTGTGCTCATGTCCATGTGCTCATGCATGCAGGCCACTGAGCACATAGGAAGGTCAGAGGTCAGCCTTCAGGAGTTAGTTCTCTCCTGCCATCAATATGGTCCGGGGATCAAACTCAGATTGGCAGCCTCAACAACAGGTAGGTACCTTTACTGGTTGAACTATTTCATTGGGCTGCAAACAACCACTTTCAAATGAATGAAAATACCTGCCAGTCTGTGTGTGATCTGATCCATACACAATGGAGACCTTCTTCTGAAGAACCCAGCTGCACACTCAGATGTGTCCAGCATCTATTTTTAAGCCAGAAACATTTGTCATGTTGAACAAATCAGGTATATCTGGCTCTTCATTCTGTTCTTTGCAAGGTTACCAAAGAATCGGCTGTTTTAAGAGTAGGAGAAGGGAATGGCTACAAAACTGAACTAAGTTTAATATGAAAGGAAAGTCCTGGGCTGCAAAAATGGCTCCACCAGTAAAGTGTTTGATGCACAGAACACAACGTCCTAAGTTGAACTCTCAGGAGCCACGTGAAGAGGCCAGGTGCCGAGGCACACAGCTGCTGTCCCAACACTGTGAGGGTAGAGGTGAGAGGCTCCCTTGAGCTTGCTGGCCAGCCTGGCCAAATTTGTGAGCTTCAGGTTCATTGAGACCCTGCCTCAAAAGAATAAGATAGAAAAGCCAGTGGGATGGCCCAGAGGTTAAGACTACGTATTGCTCTTGTGGAGAACCTGGGTTCAGTTCTCAGCACTCACATTGGGTGGCTCACAACCTCCTGAAACTCTAGGAGAATCTGGCATCTCAAGATTCCATGAGTGGTCTACACACACACACACATACACACACACACACACACACACACACACACACAGAGTTTAAATACACATTCACATATGCTTGAGTGTACATATACACAAAGGAAAGTCTTAGTGGGTACTGATTGAAGGACAGGACCATGAATAGGTGACTAGATGTGGTAGAGAAGAGAATAGTGATAGCTGTCAGAACGACCCCATTCCTGACTGCTAAGTCAGTTCCCTAAAGGACAAGACTTGAATGCAGCCCTGCTACAGTGTTCTCTGGCTGTTGGGATGAGAGCAAGAAGAGTTTCAAGCTTTGGGGAAAAGCCACTCATGTGCCCCGAGATACGCAGGACAGAGAAGTAGAGGCAGTGCCTGTAGAAGAGCTTGGTTCCCACTTTCAAAGCTTACATTCAGAAAATGGGCAAAACAAGAAGATCTGGAGTGAACCCTAAACACAGCAATGTGGTCTGGCCCAGCTCTCGGGGTCCTGGACTACGCAGGACAGAACACTGCAGAAATCCCTGGAAAAGAATGTTCTCCAGAAAGGTGACAGTGGCCCCTGGAGGGGGTGGGACAGAGCAGACGTGATGGCAACACTGATAACAGGCCGTGTGACATCACAGAAAGCAATGAATAACGGATACCACCTTTGCCCTTTTCGTATCTCGCCTTTCTTATAGCCTGTGGGCTGGTGGGCCCTGGACTTTAATGGAGCAGAGCCTCACCTTCAAGACAGGAGCCAGGAAGACGGAGATGCCTGTCAGGATGAAGACCATGACTCCAGTAACTCTCTGCTCCCTGGTGAAGATGAGCACACAGTCAGGTGTGACCTGGAAGATACTCGGTGAGCATTCCCAGCCCGTTCAGCTCTTCTGTTGGACTGAAGCTTATTCCTCCCAACGCTATGGACCTAGGAGGTTCGTTAATTGGACTCTGCCTTGCAGCCCAAGGCCCAGGTGACCTGGTTAGGAAAGGCAGGGAGCACAAGACCAGCCCAGAGCGTTGTGAGGAGTGTCAGGGAGGTTGGTCAGTGCCTAACAGCTCGATTGCGCTAGGTGGGTTTGGGCTGACTCCTAGCTCTGCTACTTATGTCTGGACAACCTTAGGCAGGGCCATGAACTGCTCTGCTACTTATGTCTGGACAACATTAGGCAGGGCCATGAACAGCCTGAGCCAGGTACAGCCAGGATAACAACGCTGCTATTGGGAGATTGTGCTTAGTGCCCTGCTTCGGTGATGAGCTCCTACCCCTGGGACTCACAGTGGATGAAGACATGGGAAGGTGTCTGATTGTTGGCAGAGGAGGCAGCGGGGGCAGGAGGAGCAAGTAAGTTTTCCTTCACTGTCGGGCCCTGGTATAATCCAGATTGCAGCTATAGGCTCTGGGTAGATTGCTTAGATCCAGGGAGTAGACTAGGAGAGGACCCCACCCTGCAGTCTTGAGCACTTCAACCCAGCAAAGGAGTCTCCCTCATGGCATGCTAGGTGTCCCATGTGTTCCAAGGACACAGGAGATTCCTGGGGCAACCGTTTTGGAGAACACTGGGGTCTGGCATGGACCTTGAGGACCCAAAGGGGTAGGGAATATGCTTTTCTGCATGAACCAGCTTGGGACCTGACATAGGGCAGGAATCGAGAGGTAAGGAGAGAAATAGAAGTGACAAGCCAGAGTGATGGCTGGGATCCTGGTTGGGTCCAGAAAAGCTCTCAGGCGACTAAGCAGGATGTGACCCATGGGGAGGCCTCCAGAGGGTCTTGAGGAAAGACAAACCAAGGACAAGAAGAGGCCCTACCATGGGTGAGACTCTAGAGCACTGTGGTCCTCAACCTGTGAGTCTCGACCCCTTTGGAGGCCACATATCAAATATTTGCATTATGACTCATAGCAGTAGCAAAATTACAGTTATGAAGTATCAATGAAATAATTTCACGGTTGGGGTCACCACAACATGAGGAACTGTATTAAAGGGTTGCAGCATTAGGAAGGTTGAGAAGCACTGCTCTAGAGTGTGTGCGTGTGCATGCGTGTGTGTGTGTGTGTGTGTGTGTGTGTGTGTGTAACTACTGGAGACTACTAAGAAAAAAAGTACTGTTTGGAATGGACAGAATTGAATCTTCATCCCGCTCTCCCTTCAGATATTCCTCCTATGGCTGTGGTCTCAGTGGTTGTAGGAAAAGCCTTTTTTACCCAAATACCTTTCCCTTAAGATGTGCACTTCTGTTCAGGAGGCCCAGGCCTTGCTCCCTCCTACCTGACTCCCAGGAACTGGGGCTGTTCTCCTGGGGCACTGGTCTCCGTCTCCATCTTGAGGCTGTCGATGTGAGCGATGGAGATGACAGTAGCCGCCACATACCAGGGGAGCCCCATGAAGGAGCACAGGGCCATGAGGACGCCCACCCAGAACAGGTCCAGATGGTAGCCGGCGGCCTTCTGTAGGACCGGGGACAGGAGAAATTCTGGGAACCTGATCCTGCCTGAAACAACTATTTTGTGGAGCATGGCTCCCCCTGCCTTCCTGAGTGTATTCTGAGGGGGCTGCCCCACTGAAACACTCACTGGGGCAGACACTCAGGACTTAGGAAGTGTTTGGGCCTCACTATCCCCAAAGGTGGCTTTAGTTGACACCTTGTCTAAAAAATTGAGCCTGGGCCACAGATGTGAAGAAAAGGAATGCTTGGGCTTGGGAAGGCCCTAGGTTTGGTCCCTAGGTGAGGCAGGGAGCGGTGACTTGAGTCTCTGAAAGGCAGCTTCCCTCAGACATGGAGTCATGGAGGGGGCTCCAGGAAGCAGGGTGCTGAGGAAATTCCTCTGCCTCCTGATTTTAGGCCTAAACCCAGCAGCCTGTGTGAGGCGCCCAAATTTCATTACCAGGAGGTACACGCCAGAGAGAGATTTTTGAGGGATACAGAGACCTTGTGCCCAGGACCCAGCCTGAGCTTGCAGGTGGCTTCAGACCAAGCCACCTTGGACCTGTTCAAGAACACATCTCCCTCACCTAAAGGCACCAAGTGGGGACTTATTTTCTCAAATATGGAAGGAGGAACATTCCTCCCCCACTCCCCAACTCTGCTCCCGGTAGCCTCACCCTCAGCTTGTTCTCCTTCCGGTTGACAATGACAGCTGTGATCTGCTGGTCCATGAAGATCAGGATGGTCACCAGCAGGGCGGGCAGGATGCTGGCAGGGTACACCCACCAAGGGTTCTTCCCAAAGGGGGCAACGAACCAGCCTCGGTCAGGCCTTGTGGGCTGAGTAGAGCAAGCGGAGAGGCCTATTCCTCTCTTTCTTGTCCAGACCCTCGTCCACACCCCCACCTTCCCACAGCTTCTCCTCCCCTCCTGGAGGCACTTCTCAATTACCACGATATTTTCCCTTAAAGATGCTAAGTACTTGCAACTTTAAAGAGAGTCAGAGGCGGACAGGCATGGGAAGGAGCACAGACCCAATGGGGCTAGACTAAACAGAACCTAACAGGCTGCACCACCCTGGAAAAGCAGGTGAAGCTCAGAGGGCAGCCAGCAGGGTGTACAAGGCCACTCATGAGGCCAAAAGGAAGACAAAAGCCAAAATGCGCCCAGTGCTGCCTCTGCAGAGCCAACTGCCTTAGGAGCTCTGAGGACTGTCTGTAAAAAGCCAAACATTAGTTCAGACCTGTGTGTTGAGAATAAAGAGTCATTTGTGCAGAAGTGGACATCTAAAAGGAAGTGCTCTCCCTTCCCCCTCCCACCCTTCTCTCTCCTCCCCCCCTTCTCTCTCCTCCCCCCCTTCTCTCTCCCCCCCCCCCCGTGTGTGTGTGTGGGGGGGTGGTGGTGTGTGAGTGGCACATCAGGGG